>VUYV01000156.1:1856524-1982542 GCA_008711295.1 Anarhynchus alexandrinus | reverse complement strand
CGGTGCCGGCGGGACGTGGCGCGCCGGGGCGGAGCGGGGCGGCCGCCCTTTGTGGGCCGGTGGCCGCGGCGGCCCGGGGCGGTCGGACGCCCGTCAGGACGTTCTGGTCGCGGCGCCGTTGGCAGCGCTTTTTATTGACATTCTTTTGAGGGAAAATGTAGCGAAGTGAGTGCGCCGCGCCGCCCCTCCCGGCAGTGACCCCGCGCTCCCCGCAGCTGCGGACTATTATACTTTTTATTTTTCTTTTTTCTCCTATTTTTTTTTTCTTTTGGAAAAACCTGCTTGAACCAGCAGGGCTCCTTCTTTCTTTGTAGCATGATGTGTGATACTGTGTTTTACATCAGGGAAGAAATAGAAATCATATGTGAAATGCATGAGAGCGTCTCTCGCTTTGAGCGGTGGACGTTGAAACGAACGGTGCTTCAGAACGTCCTGGTTGGAGTGTGTGTCGCCGCTGCGTCTCTGGGTAATCCCTCAGGCTTTGTGTCACGGGTACCTCATCTCTTTTCAGCTGTTCTGAAGCTGTTCCTTTAATTTTCTCGAGCAGGCGATTGCTTCTAGTGAGAGGAGTTCTTATTTCAAATCGTTGTGTCTTCAGCAGGATAAACAGATGACAGGCGAGCTCCATGGGAGCGCCTCTGCGTTTTTCAAGCACCTCTGTGCCTCCTTTCGAACTGGTTTTAAGATGTCTACAAGCTATACATTTTTTAAATGTCTGTTTTTACTATTTTCAACTGAATGTGCAGTCACTCCTGTGGTTATGGCTGTGGAAACCCCTCCAGGCCATGGTTACAGCAGTATCGACTGAACCGCTGAAATATTATTCTTGGCTGCTGGCTGGACTCCTCAGCTCTGGAAGATTCCGTTTCGAGTGTCAGGATTCACTCTGCAGTATTGGCTCACCAGCTTGTGCTTAAATCACCACGTCAGATGGTTATTTCTTTTCTCTGCATTGTTGTCCATGTCCAAATCGAGTTGATTTTGGGCAACCTAATTGGATCACGTAGAGGGTACCAAAGGTAGCTGAATTCGTCTGAACTGTCAGGCATCTTTACTAGTCCGAGCAGAAACCAGTTCCTGCTCCGGCTGTGATGTGATGGAAACTATGTACATGTTGGAATAGGTTCTGTTTTCAGCTGTAGTACCAGTAAAATCTCAGCAGAGGTTATTTTGTCAGTGTTGCCAGCGTGCTCACGTGAGCGCAGCCGGGATCTCCGCTGGCCCGGCCCGAGCGCCTTTGTCGTGTGGCCGTCATGTGCTTTGCAGAGCAGTCTCAAGAAAATGACTCACGCAAACCGCTCGGGACGGCACTGCTGCTCCATTTCTTAATAGGACACGAAATGAGAACGGCAGTGTAGTAGCTGGCGTTCCCGTAGTCCTTGGTCGTTTATTGCTGTCGGTTGTTTCTGAAAGTGACTCCTGAGAAGTGATTTGCCCGTTAAAATACCCAAATACGAGAGCTGTCGGTACCAGAGCTGAGCGTGTGTGCTGCTGTGCTGAATTAGGAGCCTCGTTGGGTTTATTAGATTTGTACTCGTGTTCTTTTGCTTAACCCACTTTTTTTATTATTGAATGTTTAAGGTGTTTTGTTCACTGAGGGATTTTTTGCTTTTACAACTGTTAAACCGCGCAGCATGGGATCGTGTGCGGTTTATTGGTCCTGCGCGTAACCTGGAGTAAGCTCCTTTGTTTGGTGACGCTGCGATACAGCTATGGCCCGTGGTGCGGAAGGCATTATCTCGCCTTCAGCTAATGAAAAAAAGAGTTTGCGTGTGACGGAAATATTTTTTTTCCTGTTGTAACCCATGTATATTTTTCTAAGTTTAGAAAATGACTATTGTTTACTAAACTTTTCCACAAGCACCAGAACTAATAAAGACTCTTTTCCTTTGGACTTCTGCGACTTGCCTCTGGCTCCATTTCCCTTCGGGTTCCCCTGCACCTCCGCCGAGCAGGTGGCTGGTTCAGAGCAGGGTTCACGTTGGTGGCCCGGGTGGCCACTGCCGCTGGAATGTGTCTCTCTGGCAAACGGTCAGTGGGCCCAAGAGCCGCCGGAGCTGGGGCGGGCGGGCGGTGTGCGGTGTGAGCCCGTGTCCTGGGGAAGCCAGGCTGGAACTCCGGCGTAGGATGTCCGGTGCGTCAGGGTGAGCACAACGGCACGGGCAAACTCTCAGGAGGGCAGTAATTAAATTATACGTGATCTGGAGACAGATACGGCTGGTGCGTTATATTGATTATATTCTTTGAAAAGCATGAAATCAGCCATGTTAATATGTTGAGTGGCTCAGGCTGCAGGAATTGCATCTTTCTTTCCAGTCCATCCCTTATCACAACCTCTTTGAAGCTTCCCCCGGCGCCGGGGTGCGGTTTGCTGGCAGGACGAGCGTGCCATCTGCGCTGTCCTCGGGTGCCAGCTCAGCCGGCTGCCGCGCCGATGCGCCGGTCTGCGCCGCGGTGCTCTGTGCTGGGTCCCATCGCCCCGGGCTCCCCGCGGGCTGCTCCGACCCGCCATCGACGGGGGTTTGCTGCAGCCCCGCGGGGGGGAGGAAGGGAACGGCTTGGGTGGTGGTGTCTTCTTGTTTGCTAATGCAGATACTTTTATTGGTGAATAATAATAAAAAAGCCAATACACTTGTGATCGCATAATGGGATACTGGAGTTCGGGTGGGAAATGATTACAGCCAGCCAGTTGGAAACAGCGGTGCTTCAGGTTTCTTGGATGTCGCTTGTTGGTTATGCAGGAGCGGTGTGGTAAATCTTGCACGCTTAAGGAGTCTCATAACAGAAACTGGTTTAGATACAAAAAAAAAATTGCATGCAGGAGTCATTTGCTATTCAGTTGTGATGACTTAAATGCTGGACAAAACCTGAAATCACTGTGTCAGGTGGAGATTTCATGAAGGACTCAATAAATCATTAATAACAACACAGTGATGAACTGCAATATCCCTTTGTTACTGACATGCAGAAGTTATGTATATTTACCAAGAGCACTTTGGCAAGAGGATTCATTCACATGTACTAGCTTCTCTATAAACAAATAGCTTTTTCAGGTTTCCTGCAATACGGGGAAAAAATATGCCCTTAGTAAATTCATGCAAATCTCATTATATTTCTGCCATAGCCTATTCTCTTTCAGATCTGTATTGTTTTTCTGAAGTCTGGATCTACAGTGTTATGATATGTCTAAGCCCTCTGTTAGGATTTTAAGTACGTGCTTAAGACTGTAACAGTGCATTTAATCTTGGTCACTGTCATTTTTTAAAAGTGTAGAAGTAGGAGCCAAAAGCTCAGAGGGGTTTTTTTGTGTGTGTGTTTTTGTTTGTTTGTGGTTTTTTTATTTGTTTTGTTTCCTTTTAGCCTGTAACTGTGCACCGCAATTCATGGCTCCATCTATCCATGCTGCTCCTTCGTCTGGGCATACGTGTCCGCTTCTGCGTGGGTGGAGAGGAACCGTTTGCTCCGTGGGCAATGTAGAGCTGAAGCGGCGTCTGAATAGAAGGTGTTTGGGTTCATGAGACAGTCTCTACTAATTTCATTAGAAACAGTGGAATATCTTTTTTTGTGACCTTATTCTTGTCAGTAATGGTTCTTGCGTGGCCCATTATGCAGAAGCACTGTTGGGAAAATACGGTGAATGCAATCCGTATTGTGTCGCTTGTAAAATGTCACGGGTTGTCGAGGTCTTTTCCACAGGGAGCCGAACGGGCTGATTCCCGGGAGGACTGCTTGTGTAGAAGTCACCTTTTCCCTCTGTGTTGCGTGGTGAAATCAGTTGTGCTACAGAACAGGAAAGGACTGAGAAATACTTGCAGGACAATGGTAATTTCTGCAAAGGAGCATGAGCTTGGATGACCCTCAGGTTCCTTTTCTACAGATTAGTAGGTTATGGGCAGTAGTGGGATCAGCCGCATCAGGATTTACCGATGCGGCAAGTGCTCTGATTTTCCAAGCTGGAAAATCAAACCTGTTTTGCAGAATTCTGCTCATACTGGTTGAAAATAAGCAAATTGATTTTTAAATTTTTTTTTCCTTCTTTATTTCTTCTCTTCCTTCCCCACCCCTGCTTCTTCCCCCCAGTTTTGTAACTGGCAGTTATCAGAGAGCACTTAAACTTAGAAACGTTCACAGTAAGCTTTCCTATGTCATATTTCTTAAGAGGCTTTTAAAATCTAAATCTACCCTCTTATATGCTTAAATAAACAAAAATGGATAGTATTCCTGACCTGTTAGATATTGTAGATCTTTTCCATTTAAGGCCATAGAGTACTTGGCTCTGGAATGATGTTATGCCTGAATTCATAGCAATCTGAGCTGGTAATCCGTCTTTCTGCAGAGCGATAGAGCTCTGTCCTCCTTTCCTTGTAACAGCCACCTGGAACCAAGAAGCTCCTTCCAAAGCCGTCAAGGTGTAAGGAGATGCGGGCTCTGCAGCTGAACTGGCTGCCGACCACGGGGCTTTGCTTCTTGGACTTCCCAGGGTAAACGTTGTCTCCAGACCTTTATGAGCTGGGACCGCGGAGGCCTGCTTGCTGAAGATTTCTGAAGGTTGTGGCCTTGTGGTGGGCAGGGTTGGTTGGTTGGTTTTTTTGTTTGTTTGTTTCATAGAATCACAGACTCATAGAATGGTTTGGGTTGGAAGGGACCTTGAAGATCACCCAGTGCCACCCCCTGCCCTGGGCAGGGACACCTCCCACCAGCCCAGGTTGCTCAGAGCCCCGTCCAACCTGGCCTTGAACACCTCCAGGGATGGGGCAGCCACAGCTTCTCTGGGCAACCTGCGCCAGGGGCTCACCACCCTCACAGGGAAGAATTTCTTCCTAGTATTTAATCTAAATTTACCCTCTTCCAGTTTGAAGCCATTCCCCCTTGTCCTACTGTTTGTAGTTTTGAAGGAGAAAGCCTTGAGAAGAAGAGACTGAGTGGAGATCTTGCTGCTGTATGCGGAGAAGGCGGCAGCCATGGAGAGGTGCAGGGGAGGTGGAGAGCCTCTCCTCGGGGGTGCGCGGGGCGGGTGGGAGGCAACGGGCACTGCTCCGATATAGGAATTTCTGAGGAGGTAGAAGGAGAAAATGTTTTACCATGGAGGTTGTCAAGTGTTGGAATAAGGTTACATCTAATTTCGACACATCCCTAGCAAAGTTATGGCTGCTTACCTTTCCATTTTTGTTCATTTACAGCATTTAGTGCCCTGTGCTGCCTGAGTCTGCCCTTTGCTCAGCAGTGATTGATTAGGATTCCTGCGGGCCCTGGGTGCTGCAGTGGAGAACGGGTGAGAGGGAGAGAGCTTGCCAGTGTCGTATCCTGTTTGTGAAGTGCTTTGAGCAGTAGTAAATGGGACTTTTGAAAGAGCACAGAATTTCAAAACAAAAATTAATATTCAGCAGCTGAGTTTGTTGTTTTGTTCTTGTCGTGGTTTGGGCCGGACTGGCCAACGAAACAAATGGCAGATGCTCTCCCCAACCTCTCGATGCATGTAAGTGGTGTTCTTTTGTGGTCTGGTACGTGGATGAGCCATGAAGGGCTCCAATAATCTGTGTTCTGCGCGGGAGGGGAGAGGCTGAGTGTGCCTTCCCCAGGGGATGGTGGCCGGGCGGGAGCAGGGCTTGGTGTGGTGTCGCTGCTGATCCGTGTGCTTCCAGACCCAGTAGAAGAACCTGTGAAGTCCTGATCAGTCTTTCCCTGTACCCCGCACATTCTGATGGGATGTAACGTGCAATTTATAACTACAGTGCACTATCCAAAGTTTTTAATACATGATAGAGTTTCTACATCTTCTCTTGACAGACTTTCAGTCTTGTAGACGTAATAAGGTATGTGACACCCGCTTGGTTTTGCAAACTCTGTTTCTGTACTGTGAACACAGTAGAGACCCAGCCATTCTTGAGGGGACAGGCCCCAAAAACATTATTGTTTTGTCCTTCGCTGTCACATTGCTCTTGCCTTTTGTCACCTCTAGTGCTTGTTTTTCAGGATCTTCTGCTGTATGGATTACTGACTTCCACCTGCCTGTGAATATTTAGGGTCTTTCAACGTGGTAAAGATTGGCTCTTTGATAATACTATTTAACTGTTGGATAGAACATGAGCTCTAATAATCTTCGTTTGAAAACTGACACTCTGAAATGCTTGGAAGATGCTATGCTATGGGCAAGCTCAATCTGTCACGGATTTTTCAGGTACTGCAGGAGTTTAGTGAATGCTGCACCACCTCTTGTCCAGGGCTTAGAGCTCCGTGTCGCTGTACTGCTGGAACCCTGGTCCGTGCCCTCACGGCGCAGGATTGGGAGCAAAGCCTAAACGGGATAGGACATGGCCGCAGAGATGTGCTGTGGCAGCAGCAGCCCAGCAGGCTCTGTTCCCGCGGTTGGTGGTGGTGTACGCGCTTGCTTATGAAAAATAGTAACTGGCATTACATTTTCCTAACATATATTTTCCTTATGCACAAGAAGAACAAATGCAAAGCTTAGTTTCTTGTAACCTCTGGTATTTTGTTTAAGTTCATACAGTTTTTACAAATACTGCAGCAGCTGTTGCCATACGTGTCTTTATTGCCCAAAAAGAACGTGCTTCAAAATGCTGTCTTTGAGCCTTGGATTTACTCAGCACAAAAGAACTTCTTTGGACAATGCAGTATTATAAATGAACTTCCTTTGACTTAATCTGTGGATGTGGTTTATTCTTCCTCTTCTCTGCATGCACTTTTAAAAGTCTGTATCTTTTAGGCTTTCATAATAACCTAATGATAGGGTCATCAGATAGGGACTGGTGGTTCTTGTTGTTATTATCAAAGGTAGATGCATATTCGGGCAGAGCAGAACTAGGGTTTAATCAATGTGATGGCAACATACAATTCACCAAGAAACAATTCCTCCTGTATTTCCTAAATAGAGCATTTGATAGGAATACTCTTTGCAGTGAGTGCTGTACTGGAGAATTTCAGAGTAGAAGATAATTACTTGTAATTATGGAAACTTCTACAAGGGAAATTGTCTTAATTTGTTCCTGTTAAGAAATGGAACTGCTCTAGTTACAGCATTTGAATCCTTTTAGGAGATTAATGCTTCATTACTGTTGAATGGGCTTTGTAACCTTCTGGTACATCTAAAATCACCCTTTTAATCCTGCTCATCCGTTTGAATTTCTACTAAAACGTAGTTTGGTTTAGAAGAAAAATCAATAACATGCACAAAGCTTCTCTTAAACTGGGCCTGTTATTTCAAGAGCAGACAAAAGACGTTAAAAATGAGCATACAGAAGCACAAGAAGAGAGTGAGATGTGGGTGAAGGCGAAATAAGAGGATGTGATGCTCAGCAAAGGTAAGAACTTACTCCTTGAAGCAAAGGTGGAGACGTGCACGTTGTACACGTGTGTTCTGGTAATCGTGGGTGCCGAGTCAAGGCAAAATGCCAAGTGTGGTTTGTGTGCTGTGCGGGTGAGAAGCCTTTTCAGCGCAGGGCACACTGGTGAAGATCATAACAAAGTAAACAAACGGGGCAGGAAGATGCGTAGGACTACATGGGCTTCTCTCGGTCAGTGTGGCATGTTCCTCCCCTGCTTGGAGAGGCCGTGAACCGCTCTGCCTGCGTGAGGAATCGGCATTCAGATGTGGTCGGCGTGGTGCCACGCTCGAATGCGGGCAGCCTGCCTCTCGGCATGGCTTGCGTCCTTGCTCGGCACCGCGCTACGGACCTCCCATCCACATCAAGGCCGATGTCTCTGTCCTCTTTTGCAGAGAGCCAAACTTGTGTCAAGTTGGCTTGGTAGGCACTGCCCTGCGTGGTTTGTTATCTTGCTGTATTTGTATATGTTTATCAGATTTCTGTATTTGAATTGAACACTGGAAAAGAATTTTGTGATTTGGAGTCTTTCTGACAAGTTTGAGTGTCACTTCTTAATGGTACGTGGAAAAAATGGAGTCCTCAGGTGCCAAGTGAAATGAGTACTTTTCAGCATATTTGTAATATTCTTCTCTGGGCTATTTTAAGCAGAAATTTATCCCCTGCCCTGGTTAATGGACCCTCATAATAGGGTTACCTGGGTCAGTTTGTAAGAACAGCAGCAGCTTGTATTGCTGAGTGTATTTAACTGGAAACTTGGAATATAGGTTTGACAGGAACAGCTAAGCATACAAATCTGACAAAATACAGGGAAAATGGAATTGTACAGTTTGTTGATACAGGTTGGATGGCCTGCCTCGGCGTAGAGTGTTTGGGAAGGGGAGTGGGAAGGGATTCCTTTGGTGAGGTGAACAAGAGGGTCCAAAACTAGGGTAGGGAAATGCCCAGAGCGGGATAACGGCAGAAACCGGGATGGGGGGGATTTTTTGCGGGGATGCTGGCTTAAAAAGGTTTGGAGCGATGCATAGGGAAACGTTCTCTGATTGCTTTCTCCTGTGCTGAGAAGACCAGGACTTTATAAATAATAAAATACCTGTGTCATCAGTTTAATTGGAATCATCTCCGAGACCGTTGCTCTTTGGTTAGCCGCAGTTAAAGTTGGCGGCAGCGTTTGTCCTGGAGCCTTTACTGAAGCTGTCGGGATTGTGCCGTCGGTGCGGCTGAGGTTCATTCCCCCGATGAGAGGCTGCGCGGCGTGAGCTGACCTGGACGCAGCCGCTGTCGTGCTGGTCCTCCGGTCTGGGCAGCGCCTCCTGCCCCGGCACTGGCACTGGGAGCGGACCCGTGGAGAGCGTGTTTGGTTTTGGGGGCTCAGCTCCCCCGGCAGCTCACTGCGCTCCGAGGGGGAGCGGAGCGGTGCCGCCCCGACCCGGCTGCTCTCATCCCAGAGCTCTGCATGAGTGTGTGTGGGGAGGGTTGCAGTGTCCAGACAACGAGCTGTCGGAGGGCTGGGGGCTTTGGGACTGGTGGGCAAACGGGCGGATGGTCGGGAGTCCCTTCACCGCGGAGGTGACTCAAGAAGCGTGGGGAGGAGGGGTGAGAGGCTCTGGTGGTGCAGCAGGTATCTGGGAACAGCAGGCTTCGAGGCTGTGCTGGAGATGCAAGTGAAGGGCTTGCTTTCCACTTTTGTTTGTTTCTACCTTGAAATCCATTTTCCAGGAGTTCGTGTTGGAGTTCTTGAGGAGCATCCCTGAGAAAACAGGCTGACTCGCGCTCTCGTTTGCACGCACGCATCGGGCAGCGTAGAGTCAACGTTTCCCCGTTTGAATGGACGGGAGTGCTTCAGGGTCTGTAGTGTGGTATCGTTTTCAGTTAGGAGGTAGATTATATTCATTTAGGTCTCAAAACTACTGATTTTGCCACTTTTTTTCTAAGCTATGAAATGAATACTGCCTGTTAGATCAGGAGAATGCTTAATTTTTAAGCTCTTTGTAGACTTTGTTTTCTGTGCATCTAGAGGTGTTACTGTAGCTTCCTTTTAGCTCACAGAACTGCAGAATAGTGATGGAAGACCATTATTAAGCCTTGGTGTTACCATTATGATTTATTTTTTTTTTTACAATGAGTAGTAAGTCATGTTTTCAGTCTTTTTTTTTTTTCCATTATGTGGAAACGTGACTCTTCCTATCAAAGTTGTTTATTGTTTCTTTTGTTCTTTCTTTTATTATTTACTAGCTTGCTACATTTGATGGAGTAAACAAGGATGGTGAGATGAAGCTAAGTGTGACATCTTCTTGCAGACTATGTTTACATGCCTTTCCTGGGAGCATGAACAATCCAGCGACTTCAGCTATTTTAATAACCCAGATCTGGGCTTGTTTAGTTTCTTGCCTGATGTACACTACATAGGAACAAAATTATACAGCTGAGATGGGAATGTTTATGGGATAGCCTAGTCTGAAGCTCTGGAATCAGAATTAATTTTTGTGGCTTTAGTTGCAAATAATTTCTGTCCTTTTAATGGAAAATAGTTTGTAAAAGCACTTTTTGCAGTTAGTGTACAAATGGGTTGAGTCTTTCCCGGACACGAGCTGCTGTTTGGCCTGCCGTTGACGCGATAGAGCGGTTGGGAATGACACCGGTGAGTCAAGCTGGACTGGAGCTGATGCCTGGAGGACCGGGTGGGTGTCTCCCGCTGTGGTCTGGGCAGGCCGCGTACCACCCAGTGTTGTGTCCGAACGGGCCATTTACATCTCCCCCGTGAGCCGAAGACACGAATGCAGAGACACCCAGACACAAACCGGCTTGTGTTTGGCTCGGTGGTAGCCAGCGGCGGGTTCGGCTGGCTCCCGGCGGGCAGAGGAAGAGCCGTGGCGGCAGGGGAGGCTCGAGGGCCGATGCTCGGCGTGCTGAATGCTGGTGTGCCGTGGGTCCTGCATCTGCCGCACCTCCGGGCACACGTCTGGCTTGGAGGGGGCAGGCTCTGCAGCCTGGAGTCGGGGGTGTGAAGGTGGCGGAGCAGCCCCGGGGGTAACCGAGCCGCTTGTTGATTGAGATGCTTCTCTCGGACATCTCTGCTGGTACAGAACGCGAATAAAATCCTGCAGTTCTGGGAGCTGCTGCTGCCTCAAATTAATTCAGAAGCTGTGTTTGTCAAGAAGCATGTCAAAATACATTCTGAACTAAACTGCCATCGGAGTGATAAAGCGACTGTCTGATCTCGTAGTAAACTACGCCGGTTTTCTTTCAGAACTTTGGTGGTGTTCTTTTTACCTTGTCATTATTATTTTCTTTTCTGTTATGATTATCTTGTAACCTGCCAGGTGATGATACCGGCTCATCTGCCTTGAAACCCAAGTCTGGAGTGGAAGGAAAAGTAATTCCATTGATATTCTGCCAACTATCCACATTTCCCTGACAAACGCGCTGTTTTGTAACTTCCTTCAGCAAACACGCGAAGGCAGCCTGCGCGCGCGCCTCCCATATGGGTGACTGCAAGGGGGTGGCAGTTCTGCCTTCCCCGAAAGCGGCGTCACACCTAAGCAGCCATGAATTAACCTCCATAAAACATTCAACTATTTTTACTCTTAAGTGGCAGGAAGGAGGGACTTAGAAGGCTGATACATAAAATATCCAGCTGTGTTATTCATGTTAATTAGGACTTTACAGAGACTGTTACGACTTGGCACCATCCCATTTTCCATAGAAATGTTAATCTGTTACGGTTGGAGAGCCCTTTCGTGAATTTCTGGATTCCGAATCTTAGGTCTTGCTCAGATGCAGACCCATACCTGACGTATCTGGGCAGAGAAACCCATTGCCACTCTGCCACGACGTGGAATGCATTTTCAAGTGGTGATTTTGTTCTTGCGCCTCTCCTCCTGCCCTTCCCTAACCAGTTCAGCATTGCACCACGGGTATGTCTCACCTGGACCTGAGTACATGCATGAAGAAAGAAGTAGCTTGAGGCTAACAAGCAGAAAAGGGGGAGGTGAATTAGATGACCTCGTGAGGTCTCTTCCAACCTGAGTTTTTCTACAGCTTTATGAAGTAGAAAGGCACACAGAGGGAGCAGGTGACGTGGAAGTTTGCAGAGGAGTATGTGGCTGGACCTGCGGGTAGGTTGCAGCGTCTGCAGCGGCGTTGTACAGTCCTGGTTCTGAAAGCTCTGCTGGGCAGGGGGCACCATCGGTGGTCCCTGCTGTAGACTGGTTGCTGTAGACTGCCTCAGGCAGATCGGTGCTGTGGTCTCTTGCCGTGTTGCCCAGCTTTGTCCAGTTGGCCTTGTATGTTCTGTGGACCCTACCTGGCAGCATAATCTCACAGAAGCGTGGTAGATGGGGTCACACAGCCTCTAGCCCCCCTGAGAAAGGGGTGAGCAAAGTGGAGCTTCCCTTAGAGGTGGTACAGTCTCTTCCTCTCTACTTTTCATCTCTCTTAACTGATACACTTTTATCTAACACTGGTTCACCTTCTGCCGCTGGAGGAAGTCTTGCTGGGATGCAGTTCTTGGCCACGACACTGTTCTGCTTCTGTATTCTGTTCTTCCCCGTGTCCTGCGTGTTTTCTCTCCTTAAGCCACGAGTGATGTACGTCTGCTACTGCTTTGTGCGTACGTTCAGTGCCAGGAGTAACAGGGC
This sequence comes from Anarhynchus alexandrinus, assembly GCA_008711295.1. Classification (NCBI taxonomy): domain Eukaryota; kingdom Metazoa; phylum Chordata; class Aves; order Charadriiformes; family Charadriidae; genus Anarhynchus; species Anarhynchus alexandrinus. The sequence continues at coordinate 1,970,562 of VUYV01000156.1, read as the reverse complement.
CCCGTTGTTTGTTGGGCCTTAGGCAGTATCGCACTGTGAATAAACCAGTGGGGCGCAAAGGGGCCGAAGGGTGTGCGGCAGGAGCTGTGCTGGAGAAGTCACCGTCATTCTCCCTTCGGCTGCATCTCCGTCGTGAGGGTGAGGCTCAGTGGCTGCGGCGCTTTTGTTGCATTTAAACAAAGAACAGTTTCCTTCGTGTGTCAGGAGTCGGTCCCTCTGTCCGCAGAGGTACCATTCCGGACGGCAGTCCCTGCAAATTACCGCTGGCGCTTGGACCACTGCCTTCTCGTTAGCATAGCTGCTCTTCTTGAAAAGTCTGCGGGTAAACTGTGTTTGATGTAGAAAGAGCTGAGAAATTGTTTTGAAGTAATGTTTAACTTCCGTCTGGGATTTTCTGAGATCAGATCAATGCAGCTCTAATTAAAGAAAGGCAGAAACCATCTTCCTTTCAGGCAGTAAAGTGGCTCCCTCAGTAAGTATTCCTATCCAGCTCCTGTTTTCTTCAGTATGCCACCAGTTATTAGCAACACAATAAAGAATAGATTTCTTAGGTTGTATGAAAAGCAGATTGAGCTATAGGGTATTTTACAGTGAAGAAATGTGCTTGAAAGTGAGCCAAAAGCTGTCATTTCCCTTTTCATCCATTAAAAAGTGCATTAACACTGCCAGTCAGCAGGCTTCAGAGGTTAGGCAAATACAGTCAGCATCTGCCAATAAAATCAAAGATTTAACACATCTCGGTATCAAAGTTACATTAAAGAGAGAAATTTGCCATATGGACATAAGCCCCAGCTGTGCGTCGGCTCTGAAGGAGTACCTGATCCTTTGAAATCCGCGGCGTTCCCCTGCTCACGCGGCGTGACCCGCTCGGCCGCGGTGGGGCGGGAGCCGCGCGCTCCTGCGCGTCCTGCGCTTCTCTGTGGCGGTGGAGGTTGGGAAGGACGGCTGTTGGAATTGGCCAAATCTTCCAGCGTTAGGTCGCAGCGTGCCACGCGTCTCGGTGCAGCTGGTTGTATGATGATGAGGTTTTTTTGAGTACAGGTCTCACTTTTATACGGTTTTCTTGAACATTTATTCTCTACTTTGTGTAGCTGGCAGAAATTAAAAGCATTTTGGGGGTCTGTGAGTTGTTTTCCTTGCTAACTGGCATTATTTTCTGAGCAATCAGTGGCAGCAATTTCAGCCCAGCAGTCCAATCTGAAACTCATCTGAGCTAGTGGAGAAATTCCCGTCATCTTCGATAGCTGTTGGATCTGGGTCTGCCCTACCATTTCCATGTCAGGACTGCTGAAGATGTCAGTGTGGAACAGTATATGTTCTTTTTCTGACACTGTAGCCTAAGCTTAGGGCCTTGTCATACCTTGCCTTTACTGTCTCTTAAGAAAGGAACATGGTTTTGTGTGTGTGTGTGTTTTTAATAGACTCCTATAGGAGCCTACAGAGTCTACAGAAATGTCTGTCCGTGTGTAGTCGTAGAATCACAGAATGGTTTGGGTTGGAAGGGACCTTACAGACCATCTGGTTCCAGCCCCTGCCCTGGGCAGGGACACCTTCCACAGCCTCCCCCCCCATTGCTTTTTACAAGCTAGCCTCTTGGGAGACTTTTAGGATAATGGAAATTTTGTACAGTTTAGTGATTCAAAAGAGCTCACTTGATGTTCTGTTACGGGATAATACACTAACTAATTACAATTATAATTTAGAGAGTTAAGGCAAGAAGGGGTAGACTGTTTACACTGTAAATTAATTTCAAGGATAGTTACTGTTTTGGCTGTTGTGTACCCTTTGGTATCTGTTTCAGTGCTGAGGAAATAGACCAGATTTCCAGTCTTTTTTAACAATTTAACAACAGTTGCTTTCTCTCTGCCAATTGACTGGATATTGCGTCAAGAACACTTAAGCTCTTGCGCCCTTGTTTTTATGTAAAAGTGTTTTCTGAACCCACTGATCTCCATATTGTACCTCTACTCAGATTTCCTACAAGCTAATCGGGAACAACTGGGGTAATTGGGATTCTGTCGTGGTTCTGAGTGTAAGCAGTGACTTTGGGGGTGCGGGATGGCAGCGGTACCACCTCGGTCAGGGAGCGCTGGAGAGCTCTGCCTTTTTCTGAGCCTTTTCCCGTTTTGCCTTAAGCTGGATTGTTTCATTTGTCCTGCTCGGGGGATAAGGCGTCTAGATCTTATGAAATAAAATTGTAAACATGCTACAGCAGTTTGAGTTATAAGCAATTCAGCTGTTTTAAATGTAAATGGTGTAGGATTATAGACTTGATTTGTTATAGCTTCCTAATTCTGCCTGCCTCAGCACTTTCTTGGCAGTTAATTGCATCATGGCCTAGAGAAGCGTTCCATAAGTTGCTGAAGACAGCTTTGCTGAAGTCTCACACGCTTTCTTCCTTGGTTACACAGCAAACGGGCCCTCGGGGATGATTAGTGAGGAGGTGCTCCGTTGGCCCAGTTACTGTCTTCTGCAGCCTTTTTCCTGCGAAGTCCTCCCTCCCCAGAGTTTGGAGGTGTGTTGGTGTGGAGTGTGGATGTATGCAGGGGTCAGAATGAATAGACCTATGTTTCGTCGGGTAAAGAAATGTAGGGAAAGACTTAATATTTTGCACAGGCACTCAGTGAGAGAGAGGTGAAGTTCCCCAAAGCCACAGTTGTTCCTGGACCTTTGTTTCATCCCGAAGGAGCGGCCTTTGAAGCTTACGCTCTGTGCTCTGGTGTGCTCAGTAGCAGGAAGGTCATTGCCCATGTTTGACGGTGCGTAAGTGCACAAATAGCTAGTAGTAAGGCCGGTGGCAAAGCTGTTCATGTGATGCATTCAAGTGATTTACAGAAATTCAAGGCCTCATACCAGGTTCTGTCATGGCTGGCACAAGTAAACTGACCAGGTGTCTGGGGTTTTGTTTGTATTTTGATGTACGTCATGAACAACGCAGCATTCGTGCGGTGGTTGGTAGGTGAGCTCGGTGCTGAGCAGGACGGTTGGTGTGTGGGTTTGGCACAGGGTTCTGCGCTGGGGTTTGCTCAGACGGGGTATGGTGCTGTTTTGGGTGGGTGATAGAACAGTGTTGATGGCACACCAGTGTTTTGGCTGTTGCTGAACAGTGTTGTGCATCATCAAGGCCTTCTCTGTTTCTCACTTTGCCCTCGGGTGGACTGGGGGCTGGGAGGGGACACAGCTGACCCAAACTGACTGGAGGGATATTCCACGCCATATGTTGTCATGCTCGGCAGTAGAAACTGAGGGGAGGGCTTTATTGGGAAGGGAGCCATTGCTCAGAGTCTCGCTGGGCATCGGTCTACTTGTTTTCTTTCTCTTTGCCTATTAAATTATTTTAATCTTGACCTATGAGTCTTCTTGCCTTTCCTCTTCTCTCTCCTGTCCCGCTCATGGGGCGAGTGGGCGAGTGTCCGTGTTGCACTCAGCTGCTGGCCGGGGTCAACCCACTGCGGGTTGGTGGTGGTTTCTCAGGGCACACGGGTAGTGCGTCATCTTTGCAGGCTCCTGGGACGTCCGGAGTAACGCAGATTGTCATAAGCAGGGAGTTACTCCCTTCTTTCCATTCGTGTCTTCTCCTGACATGACATGATGGAACAAGCAAGAATTGACAGTTTGGATTCCAAGGGGTGATCCCTGTGGGAGCAGTTACTCACTAGCAGGGTCTCGCCTGCTGCGATGTTCTGGTTGCAGTGTCAGACCGTGGCATCGTGCGCTGTTCTTGACCTACAGCTGGGCAGAGCTGATGGGATTGTATGGGGTGACCTTGTGAACAGAAGCTATTTTGGGCTGAAGGCAGTGCCATGTTTGTGCTTAGAACTCCCATCTCGGTGTTCAACACTTCTGCTGACTCCACAAAACAGGCTCCAGGTGTGAAAGTTCTGCCATATGCTCCAATGCTGAAGACTGTGCTGTGAAGTCACTTGCCACCTAACGGTGTTTTCCTGAGATAAGGCAGAAAAAGGGCTTATGGCTGAAAGTTTCATTTCAAATAGAAAAATGTACAGTTGTATCCATAAAGAAGTATTTGAACAAGTTCTGTTGGGATGTGGCCTGTTCTGCGCTTGGTGGCTTTGCATCAAGAGTATGTTTCCAGAAGGAGCGTGGGAGCTGAGCAAAGCATGGTGGTGCTTTGGCAGGTGGGTCTGGGCCGCCGTGCGCGGGGTCGGGCTAGAGGCCGTAACCAGCCCTTCTGCCTCAGGAAGTGAAATTTGCTGGAGCTTTGGTGTCAACCTTTCAGGGCAGTCTGAGAGGCCGACGAACTGTGATTGGCACCCAGGGAACGTGAACCAGGCTGTCATCTGGTCTCAGCGAAGTGGAAGAGCTCTCCCTGGGAAGTTCACGATGGCAGCTGCCTCGGACTGATGCAGGTAGAGGACCAGCTGGTGTGGGGCAGCACCTTACTGAGGACGGCCGTGTGCTTCGTTAGTGTGGTGACTAACAGGCAGTTTTTGTAAGAAGAGAGCCGAGTATGTGATACATGAGTAACAAAGGAAGGCAGGGTAAATTCTTCACAGTTCTGCTAAAGAGCTGTCCAGTGCTCTTTCTATTACTAATTTCCCCAGAAATTACTTTAGTTTTTCCCTAGTTTTCTTCAATGCACAGGAGAAGTCTTGAGAGAGTAGGAATGCTTTTTGGTGCCCTCTGTTACAGAGCAAGGGTCTTGGCAGCAAAGATACGGATGTTGAGTTTCACCTGAGACACGGACTTGATGCCACTGTGGTTGTAACTGGACACTTACAGTCATGCTTAAGTTCGAGACTCCTGGATATTGATTGAGCCATTGCTATTTTATTCTCCATTTTTCCAGAGTGTAACCACAACAGCATTGGCAACTGTTGTGTCTTCTGGATGGCGCTGTCTATAAGGCGCTTGGCAGCCCTACGGAAAGGTGGGTGCAGAATGAGTTGCAGGGGCTGCCTGGTCAGGACTGACAGCTCTGGCTTGCTTGCCTGGTATCTCTTTGTGTTCTGCTGCTGAGGAAACAATCTGTGTAAGTCTCGAAGTAAATACTTAAAGATGAGCCTTTTAGAGTCTTTGTTTTCTTCTTTTTTCCCCTACACCTCAAAATCCAGCAGGCACGACAACCTGTAGTTACTCGTGAAAAGTGCAAGGTGATATATTACTATTTGGTTCCAGTTATCCAACTGTATTTTTACATTATAATCTCATAACTGAGCATTCTCATCAGTGCCAGGGTATGGATTGTTATGGAGTTTCGTATATGGGTTGTGCATTTAGCTGTGTTCTTTGTCAAGGGGACAATGTTCCTGGTATTCCTAAATCTGCATTTCGAAAGTACTGGACCCCTGTCATCTTCAGCATTTCTTTTCTCATTTCTGCGGTTCGGCATCCCTCTGACCAGGTCGGCATTGGGCTCTCACAATCCTGACTGGCTCTATACATGGCTTTAAAAATCAGGAAGTGATAAACACCAAACTTTAACAATTAGTGCAGTCTGGAGAGTTGCTCTGTGTTTGTCTGATTTGAAATAATGCGTTAGAGGGGAATTTTCCTAAGGGAAATTAGACTGAAAGATGCGGGTGATCTGTGTGTGTCTGTCTCCTTGAGAAGATATGTCTTCTGAGGCATAATTAAAATTCTTTCCAATTATTCTCATGGCACACAGCGAATGGATAAGTGTGACAGTTGAATGACAAGCATATATGCAGACTGGAACAGGCAGACTGGGTGAATTTAGTTTTCTGGCTAAAACTTTTGTTATGAGCTGAATTCATGGTTGTTATGATATAGACATGAAGTTGAATGTGCCATTCCAGATGCCGATTTCTTTCTTTTTTTCCCTGATTCCTGTTGTATGCAGCAGCCCCTTACCAGCTCAGACTTCCCTCCCGAGTCCCACCCCACGCAGTGGTTGTGGTACGTCGTGTCTGTTGCAGCCGAAGCTGGAGTGATGGTCTATGGCACACCCCGCTTAGTTTTGGGAGCAGGTATGGGGCTTCTGATGTGGCAAGACCACTATGGTTCAGCTGGTCTTCGCACAGAGCCTTTGGCTGCATGAGCCAGTCTCCTGTTTGCTTAGAGCATCTAAACCCTTGAGGCTTAAGACTGATGACCTGCCAGGTACCACAGTTATTTCTTAAACAGGTTAATAGATTTTCTAGTTTTAACCTTAATCTTATCCCGTTAATCATCTCAGCATTGACTGATTAATGTTTTTGTTCCAATAAGCAGCTAAAACTAGGATTCGCCCCATTATAGATGTTCATGTTAGCTACGTTAACCTGTACCCTCTTTGTAGACTTGTGTTGCGCTGCAGCATAAGTGAACCCAGACCTTGCAGGTATCTCCAGGGATGTTATTAGCAAGATTATGAGAATCTTTATGGTCCTGGTGGTTGACCTATCCACTTTTGTGCAAAATCTGGGGCTTCTGTAGTAAATCCTAGAAGACCCCCCGAAGGTAATCTGTGCTGTGTACACAAATGTACTAGTTCATCCCTTTGGAGCCAGAACATGTCTAGTGCTATTTGTGCTGAGTGTCAAAGCTGTGATTATCTTAATGTCAAGCTGTATCCCAAGTCTGTCTGGGTCTTTGGTAATCAGTGAAGGTGCACAAGGAGGTGTCCCTGCTCACCTCTGTATTTGCTGCTGTTTGACTCCCTGTGTCCAGTTGAGTCCATTTGACAACTGCAGGTTCCAGTGGAACCCAAGCATTTCCTTGCCTGATATTTATTTTCACTGGAAAATAATGTTCTCATTTGGACACCATTGAATCCTTTGAGGTGTTCAGCCCAGACGTGTTGGCAGTTTGGACGCAGACAGCACTGAAGCTCTTGACTTGTGCAGAAGGTCACTTCAAGCTGCATTAAAATTGCTTGTCCCTGAGTCACCCAAACCCGTTTGAGGGGTTCTTGCCCTCGGGTGGTTACGCTGCAGCCCTGCACCTCCTTTAGTTTGGCTCTGTTGTGCCTCCACCTGAAGGGAAGGGCCTGAGGTGCTGAGGCTCACGACCTGCCTTGGTCACGGGCCGAGTTCAAGGAGGGTTTTCACTTCTGTTTGTCTCGGGTCTCTCATTTAGACAAACAGAAGGGAGAGCGCCAGGCGCTGCGGCTGGAGCGTTCGCTGCGGTCTCCCGGTCCCGCCGTGGCGAGGCCCGTCCCTCCCCAGGCCACAGTTTCGCTGCCGCCTCTGCTGCCATGGAGACGCATCACCAGTGGCCATTACGCGGGCGCTGAGATGGCGGCTCCTGCCGCTGCCGTGCCTGTCCCTGTGCTTCCGTCAGCCTTTTTCTGGTTTGAATCCTGCTTTGATGAATTCCACCTCCTCTGTGCTGATGGCGCAGTACCTTCTGCCCTTCCAGGCATATCGCTGTTGGATGTAACGCTTTGGGGCCCAACAGAAGCTGACTCTTTCTTTATACCTTTTAATCACTGAAACGCGGCGTTTTGAGCTGTTTCTGCCAGCTGTTTTTTTGCATAAGGCTTCCCCTGGCTTTCCCGTGGTGTGTGAGGGTGCAGGAGGTGTGTCTATATGCATTCTTTTTTAGTGTGGCTTTAACTCAATTAAAAAAAAAATCTGTGAATTTGGAAACTCTTCTGAACTGGACTTGAAGTATGGCACTGACAGGTCACGGTGCTGAGGACTTTGGTGGCGGTGTTCGTAGCATCCCTCCTTTGGGGGCTGCCGGGCACTTTGTGGGTGTGGGCAGGGTTTGTGTCACTCGCCGCTGAAGTGGTCCAAGGCGGCACGTGGTCGGTAACTGCTAAACAACTCTCAAGTGCTGTGGGCAAAACCCCAGTGCTCACTCTGGGCACCGTTTACCCGGTGCATCTGTCGCGATGCTGCTGCGCGAACTGCAGTTCTGCGAGGTCCGGGGGCTGTCCCTCTGCCTTCTTAAAGCATCCGGAGACAGCTCTGACTGTCTCCCGAACGCGGCTGTTACTCACACAGAGCCCTGACGGCTGTATAAAGTGCTGATCAGTTCGTCGTTTTAATTTTCATTTTCTTTCAGCTTCTGGCATCTCTAGTGTTCGTGAGACAATTCCATCTTTGTTTCAGTGTCACGGTTTAATGCGTGGTGGTGGGTGACAGTACTACGCACGGAGCTCGTGAAGTCTCTCTGAATTAGTTTGCTTGCGTCTGTGCGAAGAACCGAAGCCAAAAGCCTCTCCTTGCAGAGGATTAGAATCACATCATTACTGGAGGGAGTACAGAGAAGAGTGAAAAAAGTGATTAGGGGCCTGGAGGGATTGATGTATGAGGAAAGATCAAAGGCGCTAAATTTGTATCACTTGGATAACTGACAGTGAACGGGGAACATACAAGTCTGTGATTATTGAACTCTATAAACAGGGAAGGGTCAGGGAGAGATTAGTCAGGGTGGGATGATGGGGGGAATGGGATAACATTAGCAAGGGGGAGACAGCTGTTAGAATAGGGAAATTCCCCAACAATAGGATGACTTAGGGTATTTAATTGTCTTTTGCTATAAATCAAATTACTTTAGCTACTGCTTTTTACTTTACTGATGAACACACGTAAAATGTTCCAGATAAAGGTAGAAGTGTAAAGCCAAGACTGGTGCAGAAATGACTCTATGATTGTCCACCCCCATGGCCTTGGTGGCTGCTTCTACAAGGTCTGGCATCTGATTGAGGTTCAATCTGCTGAACAGAGCAGCAGGTAGGTAGGACATTGTGAGCAGCAGGCCTTTCCTGGCTTTGTCATCAGGATTAACGTAATCAGGCTGATGGAGGTCACCTGTCTGTACCGTTTGTCCTGCAGTCATCTGGGATTTCGAAAGGTAAGTCCTGCACAGGGTCAGTAGTTGTGTTGCTTTAATTCAGAAGTTTGGACTACAGCCTAGATACTGAAGTGGGATCTAGGGATTTACTTTCAGAATTAGCAATTGCAGGAATTAGTGATATTTCAGATGATGTTTCCAGGACGCTGCTTTAAAAGTGTGCCTTTTGCTAAGCATCCTGTGTTTTTGCACCTCACAGCAGTGACATTCATACCTCTTCTGCTGAATCGCTTTGTTAACAACCTTTAAATGAGTCTGGGCTTCTGTATGAGCTGACTGGTTATCTTTTCTACTGATGTTAATAATATCTTCATAAATCAAAACACGTTTTGGAAATTCCACACTTAAGTTCCAGCTGAATCTTTGCCTTCAGTTAAAATAGGTTTTAGCTTGACGTGGTGGCTGTGTGGGGTCTTTTGGGCTGGCTTGGAAGTTTTCTTTCCCAGCTGGTTATAGTGCCCAAGCCCGGGAGCGGGATGTGTGCCATCACTAACTCTGCAGTTCTATCCCATTGTTCATTTAAGGCAAATCTTTTACATTGCTATAGCATAGCTTTGCAGTGTAAACTGTTGTAGCACTCTGATTTTTCCTGTCTAGCTGGGAATAATAAATCTCCGGTTTGAGGAGATTACAACTGCTCTGGACAAGTATGTTTCATGTGACCAGTAAAACAGGATTAAACTTATGAGAATTTTGGTGAAACAGTGAGCTGATTATTATCAAAGTGCAGTTACAGGTGTGTGAGCCCATGTAGGCATGCGTTCAGGCCAGCGCGATGCGTCGGTGCCTTCTCGAGTACTGATGCTCTCTGCAGGCGAATCCCCGTTGCGGTGGGCGAGTGGTGGGTGCGCTGAGCTGCCCTCCAGGCTATACCCACACCACCAGCGCTGCGAGACGGCGCGTAGCACCTAGGGCCAGAAAACGCCTACAAATGACTCCGCTTCAGTATTACTTCGAGTTCTGAGATCCCGGAGTTGCTCTGAGGTTTGTCTGCTGCCGTCTGTGTGGAGAGGGCTCCGGGCTTGTTGCTGACATTCCTGTGGTACTGCTCCGCCATGAACTTGTCCGGTCCTTGTCCCTGTGTTGTATAATCTTCTGCCTCCTGGGCAGTGAGGACAGCGCAGATCGCTTTCACCTCAGGGACCCCTAACTTCTCCTCACCCAGCCAATGCCCGAATCATAGAACCGTAGAATCGTCTAGGTTGGAAGGAACCTTTAAGATCACCGACTCCAACCATCAACCCAACACTGCCAACACCACCACTAAACCATGTCCCTCAGCACCATGGTTACCTGTCTTTTAAATACCTCGGGGGTGGTAACTCCACCACTTCCCTGGGCAGCCTGTCCCAGTGCTTTACAACCCTTTCTGTGAAGAAATCTTTCCTAATATCCAATCTAACCCCCCCGGTGTAACTTGAGGCCGTTTCCTCTTGTCCTATCGCCTGTTCCTTGGGAGAAGACATCTACCCCCACAAATCTCCCCGGCGGTCATCCCCACCCGCACTGCCCGGGGTACCCCGTGTCCTCCGCAGGCTGAGCCGTGGTGGGTCTGCTCCGCCACTCGCCCTCCCGCGTGGTCCGGCACCAGCCAGGAGGAGCTCGGGAACCGCGGGGCAAGTCGTGCGTGGGCGGATGTGAAGGGAGCGCGTGGCAGGCTGCGAACGGAGTGCTTGTGTGTGCAAAAGAGGGGATCGATGTGTATGCGTAGGAGAGGGATGTGTATTTAAAAGCAGTGGGGATAGTGTATTCCCTTGCCATTGTGTATTTCGGAGCAGAGGCTTATTGATTCAGGTGCCTGAAATAGTGATGCTTTGAAGCAGAATTTCCTTTGGGAACAGTCGTGTGAAAGGGCAAAGGGGAGATGATTAAAATTTAAACCTTCAGACCCTGCGGAATTACTTTTTCATTTTTTAAAATGAGACTGTGTTACTGAAGGAACAAACATTTAGAGCTACCCAAATCTATTTAACTACTGCATCCCCATCCGGGATAGATCAGTGGTAAGAGGCTGAAGGGTGAAAACGCCGCGTACGGCACGAGAACGCCTGCTGTGGGGAGAGGGCTGTGCGCGCTGGGTACAAGCAGGTGTGGGGCTGGTGGCTGCTCTTCCACTGGATTACTACACCACATCTCCCAGTGGTTTGTGAGATGTGCAGTCACAAAATTGCATGCCAACATCATTGTTTGATATGGCACTTTTCTAAGCTTTCCATCTCCCCAGAGGAAGATCTGTCGCCTGAGAAGTCTGCCCAGAAACTGCATTGGTATTTGCTGATACTGACGTAGGGCAGCAGTCGATATTTGCCCGGCAAGAAGGCAGTCTTCTCATGGTGAGCAGGGTTTTCCAGACAGTAAATTTTTCAGGTTTTCTGTTAAACGTTTTTGGGTTTTTGTTGGTTTTGTTTTTGTTTTTGTTTCATGGAATGACTTCTAACACAAGGTCAGAATGCAAATACCAGGATGGTCCTCTAAAGAATTTTGTCCTAGTCAGGCTTAACAGGCTCCAGATTCAAAGCAGTTGTGCTGAAAAGATCATTAGAGGATTTCCTGATCTACTAATGTACATTTGACTTATTTTCTGATTGCAGACTCTCTTGTGTGAAAGCTGCCATAGCTCCCACTTTCCAGGGATCGGCTGTGTCTTTGTAATTTTTCCACAGTAGCACAAACGTGCCGCGTCTGTGTATTCAGTCCCATTGAGGAATGACTCCAGCACATTTCTTACCAAATGATAATTATAATTTTTGTGTTACATATAAAATCAGAGTATGTGGTAGTGAATGTCCTATACGATATTTACAGCAACTCTCTGTTATTTTCCGTCTGTGGGGAACTGTGTTCACTCCTCACAGATCCTGTGTCTTCCCCATGTTTTATGCACAGATATTGATCAGGAGAAGGCTGCAAATTGTGCGTTCCTGATTATATTGGTTGAAAAGTGTCTTGTGGCAGTGAATCATTTCTGATGCTGCCATGCTGCTGCAGACCTCATTGCACAGGGTCATTAACAGTCAAAGAACTGCTTTAAAACCAAGCAAAGATTTTACAAGGTGCAGTGGTTCTGATCTTTATTACTCTGTTAATTGTGTTGTACTTGCTCACAAACTATTGTTTCTGCTTTCTTCTGCAAAGTAAAAGGAAGCGCGATAAAGAATAGGAGGTTGTTGTTCTTGCCAGTGCCGTGAAGGCGAGCACTGTAACGTTGATGGTGATGCTCATATCTGAGCACAGAGGAGTTCGCTGCAGTGCCCTGCTGCTGCCCGGGTCCCTGGGTTGCAGTTCCCGCCGGGGATTCACGTTTGATGAGCGTGTGGCAGATCTGACTTCCAGCAGCACACGGGCTCTTCATCTTCTTGACAAGAGGGAGCGTTTAAGCTGCTTCTCCCGCCTGAGTCAGTGCTGCGCCTCCAGCACGTGTGTCTCTGCCTGCGCAGAGGGATGGAGCGCGGAGGGGAGGAGGAGACGTGGGACGCAGCCGGCCGCGTCCAGGCGTGCTCCCGGTGCTGCAGCGTGCAGGGTGTGCAGCGCTGTTGGCTGTGCTCTGATGGCACGGGTGCGCGGGGTGCACAGCCCCGTCCTGCCCGCGGGCTCTGCCGGAAATGAGCCGAAACGCGGACTCTGTTACTTTGGCCTTGGCGCTCTCCAGTTGTGGTGGTTTAGGTTTTTTCCAGCTTACAGACCAGAAGGGACAAGCGCTTGCTACCTGCAGCGTGCAGGATAAACGCACCCGTGAGAGCGGTGCTGGGGGGTGAGCGGTCCCGAGACCCCCCTGAGCCCCGTCTGTCCCTCTGTGCCTCCGTTCGTCTGTGCGCTGGGCACCGCGCACGCCGGCGCCTGGAATTTCCCCTGTGAGGGGGAGGCAGCAAGCAGAAGTTTGTATTTATTATGCTGAAGGCACATCCTGTTTTGGTACTTGTTCGGCTCCGATTCCACAGCGCGTGCTGGGCGAGAGGAGCGCGGCGCGGCTCACATCCGACCGAAGGGTAACAGACCAGCGGGGTCCATGGAAGGGGACTGAAAACAGAGCGAGGAGCGTGTAAAACCGGAAGGCTGCCGGGCCCAACAGCCCCTCACATAATAGGAAATGCCAGAGTTCGTTTGTAGTGGTTTGTTGGGATGTTTTGGGTGGTTTTGGTTTTGTTGTTTTGTTTTACAGTTGGCTGGGGAGGGGATGTGTTGATATTACCAGGGAAAGAGACAATGTGTACAGGAAGGCCGCAGTTCTGCTTGCCTGTACACCTTCACTTTTGACATTTTTTTACATGTTGAATTTATTTTTAAAAATAAAAAAAGTATTTTAATATTGTTTCAATTTACTTGGTTAGTGTAACTCAAAAGATGTGTTAAAAAAAAAAAAAAGGCAACTCCTACCCAAACCCAAACAGCATTCCCCCTCCTCCTACCCTACATCTTGTAGCATTGAGGTGAAAAAATACCAGTAAGGGACTGGGATGGTTGGGTGGCTGCTGAACTGTATCAGGACCCTCCCGAGTATAAGATCTGCAGGTTGGCCAAATTTATTTCTGATATCCTTGCTTATTTTCAGATTCTGGTTCCAAATTTTGCAGGAGGCAGAGGGAAAATAAATAGCTGGGTTTTAAATTTTTATTTTTTTTCTAAACTCCAAGGAAAAACAATGCTCACAATCCTACTCGGAGAAATGGCTGTACTATTTAGCACTTTTTTTTTTAGGTAGTCTCATGTTGATAACCAGTATGGGACATTTCATCTCTATTAGTTTGGCAAAATTTTGTAAGTGGCAGAAAATAGGCATTACGTAATGGAAAATGTCAGGTTGTCTTCATAACTCTGGGATATGCCGTCAGCTCTGGCTACGACACGTAGTTCTGCGTTTGCAACTTGCTGGTGGGTTTGGGGTAGGTGTTTTTGTCAGATACTGATTTTAACGTGCACGTTCTTCCTGGTGCCCTCAGGCAGGGGCAGAAGACTGTGTCCCCCAGCATCCCAGCTGGTAGTTTGCTTTCTTTGGTGTTTTTGTTCTGTTTCATTTTGTTTCCATTCCAAAATTGATGTTTCTGGTCAACTTCCACAGTGGTGGAAATGTGTGTGCTCAGGTCTGGGCTGAGAGGTACCAACTGGTTCCCGGGTCCCTCAGCTTGTGGATAGTCTAGATTCCAACAGGAGCGAAAGCACGTATAAAAATACATTTTAAAAAAATGCTTGATGCTTGGTCACCCCATTTCTTGCGCGTTTAATATAGCTTTCCCTTTGTCTGGTTTCTGACTACAGAACAGGAGTCAAAATAGTCCCTTTGAATCGTATGATACGATTGTCTTTTTTTGCCCATGAGGCTGTTAAACTGGAAGGAGCAGAGCGTGGCTGAAATTTATAACCTGTGACTCTCTTCACTGAAAACTGTAGTTTTCAAAGCAAATCTCTGCAAGGGGACTGAGTTGCTGTGATTTCTCCTGCAGTATAAATAATGTTCCCTTCTGTTTACATCAAACAGAGCAGCCATCGCTTACTGATCTAATGGAAGCTATGGTAATTGCTTTTGTAGGTTTCATTTATAGATCAGACTTCTATGACTAAGTTTAATTACTTACAGCTGAATCCAGTCAAGTAATAAGTTCAAAATAACCTCTGTCATGCTGCAGTGGAAGCAGCGTGTTCCCAGAAAAAGACGCTTCCTAATTGTTTCATTTTTCAATTAAGACGAGTTTTTAGCTTTCACGTATTTATTGGCTGGTTAAATGAAGAATGTACCTCTGCAGAACGCTCCTGCCGTGCTGCGCCATGCCGAGAGCCCTGTCTCCTGCTTAGCAGCACTTCAAGCTTTCCTCAGCGTTATTGTAACTACCTTGATGATCCTAAATAAAGTAGTTGTTGAGTGGTGCTGGTCAGATCCTGCACGCAGCTTACAGACCTCGAGTGGTGACGGGGAGCCAGACGTTAAAGCAGTGCCGAGCACAGAACTCGGCGTGCAACTCACCGACTGCAGCGCGGCTGCCAAGAATTAGTCCTAGGTGTGAACCGGAATCCTCTGCGGTGGCGCTGGTCTGCGGTGCCGCCGTGTTCGGTTGCTTTGTGTTTCGCAGCAGATAGCAGAGCTGGGCTGCGTGTGAGGGCTGTCAAAGCATCCTGAATGCGTCAAGTTTTGAGAAGGAAAAAGAGCTTCTGCTCAAAGATGGTGCACATAATCACAGAATGGTCAGGGTTGGAAGGGACCTCTGGAGATCAGTTGGCAGAGCAGACCGAGAGGTCTCATATGGAAGAATCTGTTGTATCTTACAAATGAATGGACATAACTAATACCTCACAAAGTTTACTGCAGATCTCTAGATTTTTTTTCATTTAAATGATAAAGAGAATTTTAAGAGGAACAATAGAAAGCATTTATTGTCATCAAAGCCAAAAGAATGTGTGCACGGTGTAGCTGTATTGCTTTTTTTTCCCTCGGATAAGGTGATACTTTACAAAAGTAATGTCAGCATAGGTGGAAAGGGGAACTCGTTAGAGCGTGCCTGCCCCTTCTGCGGGGAGAGCTGCAGGCACACGGCTCTGCTGCTGCAGCGCTGCTCTGTCCTCCCAGGGAGATGCTCAGGGGAGTAGCTCAGCTGAGAAGAATTCTGTCATTTAAAGGGTGAACTGGGAGGTACTTACTCATGCCACCAGGTCAGTTGGTATTGATGGGGGCTGCTTCAGAACTGTCAGATGGGGATAAGTCCTTGATGGTTGAGAATTGCCTTAAATCCTGCGAGCTTTGTTGTGTGTGTTAGGCACCTGTGTATTCATGCTATCTAAAGCGGATTTCTAGGAAAGCAGATTTCCAGGACAGATTGAGCTGTGCTCTTTGATCCTATCACGGGTGCTTGGGTGTGCTAATTGTGGGATTTCCCTTAGAAAATACAGGGATTTGTACCTGCTGCCATACAGTTATTGGCAGAGCAGCCATGGATTGCTGCACGTGTGTCTGCCCATCAGTGAATGCTAAAAACATGGAAAAATTAAAACTAAACTAAAAATTAAAACTAAGCTAATAAAATCAGGTGTTAAAAACTGAGCGCGCATAAATACCTGGCAAGTGCCAGATAATGGCTAGACAAACCTGTGCAGTGCTCATCGTACTAGAATTGATATTTCAGTGGGGTCTTTGCCCTCATTCACACTTTCTTCTTGACTTGGTACGTTACCTGTTTTTTCACAGACAGTTGGGTACGGAGTAGTGCTGTGCTGGACACTGCCTGTTCTGCTGAGTGAGTCGGATTTAATAGCATAGAGACCAAACCAGGACAACGGGGGACTTCCAGATACTACAGACAGTAACGGTTTTCCTGCCGTTGTTCATTTTGGATGCTAGGAAGAACACACGTGATCAAATAAAGTGGGCCCCTTTGCCAGAGCTGCAATCGCTGTACTTCGGGCAGTTGCAGCAGAACTGGGAAGCTGATAGGGAATTCTGATAAAACCACACACACGAGTTAGAACTGTTCTCGCCATTTTTCGTCCGTCGGGCCGCAACACTGTTTGCAGCGTTTCTGCGGGGCAGCACTTGGCGAGAGGTTTGTTGGGCTGCCCGACGGAGCAGCTCTGCGGAGGCGGCTCGTGTCGGCGCGCGGCTGAGGGGTGGGCTCGGGCGCGGACAGCAGACACCGCTCTGTGGAGCCGGGAGCCCACCGCGGTATTCCGAATTAAAAGAAGCAGAAGTAGTGTTCGTTTTTCCCTAAGTACACTTACCCTCCTATTTAAGAAGGCCATTAAGTCAGGCTCCTGGGATGAGTGTCTCGTTAGCTGTATGACAGGGGGTCCCTCAGAGCAGAAGGACGGGGCTGACTCCCTTGGCTTGGTCTTTGGGCCCCGTGCGGTGGCTGCTGCAGCTGGTGCGGTGCCATAAACGGGGGTGAGCCTCCGGGTTCGCTCTGGATGAGCACGGCTCTGGGTGGCGGGGTGATGAGCCCGGCTTGGCCTCTGCTCTCCGGCTGCCGAGGAGCTGCACTGTTGGGCGGCACTAAAGCGGGTCCAGAACCTGTGGGGCCTCATGTGCATGGCACAACTGCTGGCTCCACACGCTGTTACCTGAGCCCGCCGTTTGGAAGGGTGAGTGGGTTGAGTTTTCATCACCTCTTCCCTCTGGACACTGCTCGTTAATCTGTTCAGACCCATTCAGGTGTCTTGAAGCGTGTTGGACTGTTGTTAGCTACGAGTGAACAGCTGCTGACCCGGTATTGACACAGGGATAAATTATTCAGTGTGTCTTATTTGGGAATTCAAAGGCTTCGTGATGAAACCTACAAAACTGTATTATGTCTCTGACATTCTGCGGTTTCATTATTGTGTCTTCAATTATTCACTAAGCTGCTTGTTCACCTCCTGGCACCCTGGTGGAGTCGCGGGCTGGTGGCAAGCAGCAGGCAGCGCTTTCTCCTCTTTGTTCTTGTGGCTTTTTCTTGGTACCTCGCGGAGGAGATTTTCCTGTTGCTTACTGTCTTAAACCTCTTGCCCAAGGTTATTCAAATTTTCATAGTTCACATAAAGTGAAGAGGCCACAGCCATCCCTACTGTCTGGAGATTTCCTCAGCAAACTGTAGTTATTACCGACTTTCTCCTTCCCTGAAGATACATTTGTGTTTTCACCGTGGCTGCGTTTATCCTGCAGGAATGCTGCAGTGAAACAGCAACATACTGTTTTTCAGCAGATCTCCTGTGGAAACGCCACAAGAGGGGCTGGTGGAAGAGGAAGGTGCAAGAAGTGGTCAAGAAAGGGTTTGCCCTCGGGTCCCCGCGGGCGCTGTGTGCCCCACGCGTGGGGCTGGCTTGGCTCCCGCCGGTCCCGGGGGGCTCTGGTTGAAGCCGGCGCGGGTCGTGCAGCGGCCGTTACCGCGAGGTGTTTCGTTGCTGAATGCCGAATGGATCCTCCGTACTGGAAACCTCACGCTGTGGGTTTTGTAGGGGCAGTTGCTGTGTCTGTTCGTCGGGAGAGAATTGACACTGGAGATCACTCTGCTGTTGAGCAGCTGCCCCAAACGGGGCCTTACCGTCCTCAGGGCCGGCTGTGGCCGGGGCGGGCGGCGCTTGGCTTTCTCCGTCAGCGTCCCGAGCCCCTGGCGGTGTGTGACCTCCTTCGCTGGCGCGTCCCGCCATGTTTGTAGGAAGGGAGGCTCTGCTACCGCCTGGCACTTGCCTGCGGCCGAGTCCAGATGCGGTGAATTCCTCTTAGCTGGAAGTGACTGCGCACATGAACGTTCCTCTTTGGCGCTGGTGCATTCGTAGCTGTATTTGTGTGATTCGCAGTTGCTGTACAGTCCTAGCGTTACAAGCAACTCTGAGAAGACCTGTACTGTTCAACATCTTTGTAGGAGATATGGACAGTGGGGTCGAGAGCACCCTCAGCAAGTTTGCCGATGATACCAAGCTGTTTGGCGAGGTAGACACGCTGGAAGGGAGGGATGCCATCCAGAGGGACCTGGACAGGCTGGAGAGGTGGGCCCAAGCCAACCTCATGCAGTTCAACAAGGCCAAATGCAAGGTCTTACATCTAGGTCGGGGCAATCCCAAGCACAATTACAGGTTGGGCGGGGAATGGCTGGAGAGCAGCACTGAGGAGAAGGACCTGGGTGTGCTGATCGACGAGAAGCTCAACATGAGCCAGCAATGTGCGATCGCAGCCCAGAAGGCCAACCGCATCCTGGGCTGCATCAAAAGAAGTGTGGCCAGCAGGGCGAGGGAGGGGATTCTGCCCCTCTACTCCACTCTCGTGAGACCCCACCTGGAGTACTGCATCCAGCTCTGGAGTCCCCAACATAAGAAGGACATGGACCTGTTGGAGCGTGTCCAGAGGAGGGCCACGAGGATGATCCGAGGGCTGGAGCACCTCTGCTATGAGGAGAGGCTGAAGGAGTTGGGGCTGTTCAGCCTGGAGAAGAGAAGGCTCCGGGGAGATCTTATTGCGGCCTTTCAGTACCTAAAGGGGGCCTACAGGAGAGCAGGGGAAGGACTTTTTACTGGGGCATGGAGTGATAGGACGAGGGGGAATGGCTTCAAACTGGAAGAGGGCAGGTTTAGATTGAACATTAGGAAGAAGTGTTTCCCTGTGAGGGTGGTGAGGCACTGTCCCAGGTTGCCCAGAGGGGTTGTTGAGGCCCCATCCCTGGAGGTGTTCAAGGCCAGGCTGGACGTGGCCTTGGGCAACCTGGTCTAGTGGGAGGTGTTCCTGCCTATGGCAGGGGGGGTGGAACTCGATGATCTTCAAGGTCCTTTCCAACCTAAACCATTCTATGATTCTATGAAGACGGTCCCTTCCTTCACCTTCTGCGCCTTTTGGATTTCTCCCACTTCACCTGAGTTTTGCTGTGTCCTCCGCCTGCCGTGAGGCCGCTCGTTCTGGGGAGAGCCCCTTTGTTAAGAGAAGGACCGAGCACGCGCTTTGTCCCCTCTCTCTGGGAAAGGTCCAGCCGCGCCGCCTGTGCTCGAGCCCGTCCTTGCGCCACTGCGCGTTTCGGGGTTAGCTGGGGATGTTTGCTGCCGGCGGGGAGGGACGCGGCGCCGGTCGCACGATGGAAAGACGTGCGTCAGGCGCACCTCGTGCCCTTCAGCTGTGCGGGCAACTTACTGCCTGGGCGGGACAGAGCAGTTGTGAGACTCCTGTTGAAATCGTTGGACTTCATTGGGCAGAGAGGTTTTTTAAAGAATGCCACACGAGTCACTGGGGGATCCGCTTTCCGAAGA
This sequence comes from Anarhynchus alexandrinus, assembly GCA_008711295.1. Lineage (NCBI taxonomy): Eukaryota > Metazoa > Chordata > Aves > Charadriiformes > Charadriidae > Anarhynchus > Anarhynchus alexandrinus. The sequence continues at coordinate 1,951,107 of VUYV01000156.1, read as the reverse complement.
GACTCCGGACTGTGGTTGCAAGTCTTCAATAAGAGTATGATAACGCAAGAATTTGAGTGTGCGCACTCAGGGATGGAGGCCTGATCTGAACAGACTCATCCACTGATCACTTTCTGGGGAGTCCAGGCGTGCGCTCTGCCTGGGTGAGGTCTCATGAGGGACGAGTCCCCTCCAGCCCTGCCTGTGGCTGCGGCCGTTGCAAAGGTCTCATCGCAACTCTTCTTCTGCTGAGGGTGTCCCCACAGAGCGGTGCTGAGGGGTGTGTGGAAGTTTGTGTGTGGTGGGTAATTTTAGAAAAGAGAACCAGCATTAATAGTATGAACTCACCACCTGACAAAGGGGGAATTTTTCCTGTGGACATGCAGAGGAATGTCTTCATTTCTCCTGGAGTTCCTTGGGATGGAAAGTCTGGATAAGGGCTGGAGTCTCCATACCAAGGCATGCCAAATGCCACAGAGTTTAGAATATTTTCTTCCAAGCTGGGACTTTACAGAAGTAATGGAGTTCAGAGGATATGTGAGAAAGACCAGAACTTGTCTACACAGGCATAGCTTTTGCTTTCTTCATCATCACTTGGATAATTTCAGCCAAATGAAGAATGGAGAGAACGTGTGGGGAAGGAGCAGAGCCTGCCCTTTACTGGGTTTCCCTGGGCAAAGAGCTGGGGCATGGTTGTCATTAGGGACATGCAGCCTCTTAAATTCAGGTATGTTCTGTAATAAAATGTTCTCTCCTGCCCACCCCTGTTATTTGAATTAAGTACAGTTGTAGCCTGGATGTTGGAATAAGGATTTCCAGGTGATGCTGCCTGGGGCGGCTCTCTGTCCAAGCAGCAGCGAGTGCCTCTGCACTGAAAAGCTCTTTGTGCCCTCCACAGAGGAAACCTTGCTCCTGTACTCTTCTTACTTTTTGCCGATGCTTTTGGGTTTACAGTAGATACGCGTTCAAGAGATGGGGATAATAAGGAATTTGGGAAGCGAGGCACTTTTGTGGAACTGAAACAAATCCAGTGAGTTCAGTAGCAAAGTTGGACATGCAGCCAGTCCTCCTGCTCTTCTCCGTGCCTGCAGGAACAGACGCTGCTACCTGGCGCCTGTGATTTCAGTGTTAACCTCTGTGTGATGAATAAAGGAGGGCAGGTTACATTGTTCTCTGGCAGTCAGTGCAGGCGAGGCGATGTTGTGTGGTCCTAGAGCGCAGACCCGTGCTGGAAGGGAGACGGTCCCGTCTCAGGGTGGTGAAGCTGAGCCCTGGGCTGGGCGCTCCTACTGCTCCGTGTCGTCCCTTCTCCCAAGGCACAAGCGGATCGCTCTGGTAGGTTGTTCATCTCATGGCTGTTGTAAGCAGCAGTGTGAAACCTCTGGGGATCACGGTGAAAACTAACTCTTCATGCTGGTTCCCACTGTCTCAGGTCAGTGCTGACGTGTGGGAGAAGGAATGTTCCACAGTCCCTTAGTCATTCTGCCCTCGGTATTGCTCCTCTCTATGATGGATTTTACAGTGTATTAGAGCATGAAAATTGCTATTTTTGGACTTACCTGTTGCAGCCCCACTGAAGAATGACACCTACTCTGGAGCCAGTCCAAATGCTGTTCTAAAAACAAAACAGAGAAGTGGTGGGACAACTAAAGTGAAGCAGATGTTTAGCGGGGAAATCATTTACAATTGGCCGGTTTGATGGTACCTCTTGACCCTTTCAGGGCTGTTCAATAAAACTGGCAGTTTCCATAGCAACTACTAAATTACTTGGTGCTTCAGAGGTCTGTGATAAAGGAGGCGAGTCATTATAAGGAAACATGGTGTTGCTGTTTCTCCCCTTTGCATTACAAGAGTAATGATCTGGCAAAACTTGCTAAATGTGACGCCCCTCCTGAAGAATTTTTCCCACGTTCACCTTGGCCAAAGAGATTTATATATTTAGTACTTTTGCAAATTTGATTTTTCCCCTTTCCCCCATCATCAGCTTTGTCCTTCTTGGCAGGCGGTGCTGACTGAGCGCAGACGGGGGGTGGGACGGGACGGGAGACTGTGAGCCAAGAGGCAGGACCCGTGTCTGCGGTAGATGTCTGCTGGGCTTTGTGACGGTCCCTCCTGAGCACGAGGTCCTTCTGGGGGGGGGTTATGGACCAGCTCCATCCTGCAGGGTACACTGCAGCCACCTGGGTGTGAATACGTTATGAGTCACTGTGATCCTGTCCCTTTACTACTATGGATTTCATCTTACTTTTGTCTTCAATTTTGACAGCTCTTGCAGATCGTACTGTTCTGATTTTATTGTCTTCTTCCCGTGTCTCTATTCTGAGACAGGGGTGCAGCTCAAGATCAGGGCAGCGTTTAGAATGGACCCATGGAGAGGTATGCTAGGGAAATGGCTTCAGGGCTTGTTTACCATAAAGCCCAGCATAATTCTGGAGGTTCTCAAGGTGTGGTCCAACACACTTGCACCTCTACAAATATTTGGTTGTATGCAGAGCTGTTCTTTCGGTGGGAATGTCTCTTGTATGTTGGGAAAACCGTCTGTGTTAAAATCCTGCAACGCCTGTTTGAAATACTGTAATGCACTAGTTCTTCTGACGTTCAAATTGCTGTTTACATTTGATGCTGATCAAAGTTTATCAGAGGTTTTGAGTCATTTGGATAAAATACATTGGTAAGGTAAGAGACCTGATTCTCTAAACCTCCCCCTCCCCCGCCTTTGTATACGAACCGAGAACTGTGGCGGCTGTAATGAAATCTCGGGGGATTTCTGCTGGATCTTTTCACTTTACTGTTGACTGCTACACCTAATATCCATCCACCTCTCTCTTAACAATCCTGAAGGAAATACTTCCAGGTGAAAATGAGGAGTGAACTTGCTGGACGACCCCAGAAGTCCCCCGTGCTCCTTCAGTGATTGCTTGGAGACTGTAACTTGGCAGGAGGTCGGAAGGAGTCTGCGTAAGACGCTTTGGGGATGTCAGTGAACGCGTACTTCGTGGAAATGCTGAGCTGTCACCTCTCCTTCGCATCTGATTCAGATTCCAGATGGGATGCTTCAGGAAGATGACATTTGATTTCCCAGTGTTCATTTAAGCCACAAAGTTGTGGTGTTGAAACCATAAGCTGATGGCAGCATATGTAATTAGTAATCTTAATTTTCTTATTAGCCATCTTTGAACAGATCATGTCTTACATGTCTGAGTTAAGTTCCTAAGACGGTTGACAGATAAGGGTTTGCCAGGTGATGTGCCAGACTCCGCCACGCAGTCGAGAGGGAGGAAGGCTGAGCTGCCGCCGTGTTAGTTGGCGCAGGTGGTTCAGTATCCTGAACTAATTTTGAGCCCTGTCCTTTTGCCATAGGCAAAGGAAAACTACTAAGCTGTGGAGATCCGTTACGCTGCTTTTGCACAGCCCATGTAGTCAGTCTTCTGTTTTGTAACGCTTCGGTGTAAGTGTACCAAAGTGTCTTACCAACATTTTTAATCTACTTCCTATTGTTTGTACCTGTCTCATCGCCTGACCTTTGCTGTACGCGGAGCTATAGGACTGCTGGAAAGTCTGCTCTGACAGTCTAAAGGTCCCATCACAAAGTTATACTTAGTCATCGCTTAGGTGGAAGCAAAACCGTCTTGAACAACCGTGCTGCTGGAAGAGACACCTGGAGGAGAAAGAAATTTCACTGTAGCTGGAGCTTCTCTCTCTAAGATTTTCTTTATAGCTGAGAACAGTCACTTGTCTTTTTACGGTGGCTGACTCTTGCCAGACTAGCTAGTCTGTCAATGACTGCAGCACTTTCCCTTCGTAATTACCGGATTTTAGCCCTCTGAAATCTGGCAAGATTCTGTACTCAGCTTGGTTAAGTGCCTCTGTAAATGGGCAAAATCCTCAAATACCTGCTGGTGTGACTAAGCGATCTGTACCCGAGGAGACTTCACTTTCCGTCCTTTTTGGAATGGTCGGCTGTTACGGCTGTTACGGCTGTTAGATGTAAGCACACTCGGGTTCAGAGATTACAGCTGAAATCACGAAGCAGGAGAAGGTTGACAGAAAACAAATGTTTTATTGGTCATTGTACTCAAAATTGGAGATGGCACTTTCTGGCTCCAAATTGCTGGTGTGCAGGTCGCCGTCTCTGCCTTCCAGCTGGCTTGATTTTGGCGAATCCCATTTTATTTCAGTTCCCTTCAGCAAGGACGAGTGCACGCATTTCCAGAACAACCCGAAATGCTTTTCAGAAAGGCGGCGATCAAACAGCAGCTGAAAACAGGCTGATGTGCCACGGGAAACAGAGCGGGGCAAGGCACGGGGGGATTTTTCAGACAGAGAGTAAAGCTAAGAGGGTCCAGTCTTCTGGGCAGAAGATTTGGAGAAAACCAAAAGTGTGGAGGTAGTTTTGAGGGACTGAACCGCCAGGACCCACCCGCCGTGCAGAAGCGGAGTCGGGGGCAGCAGGACATGTCCTGGTGGGGAGCGGGGATGCGGGAGCAGCCGTCGGCAGAGCGGTTGGCTGTGGGTTTGGATAAGATGATCTGTCAGTGGCTTCCATCTAGGCAGCCTGCGCGCTGCCGCAGGGGTGGCGAGCATGGTAATCAATTTGTCTCTCTGCTGGTAATGTCGGTGTGATTGCTTAGGAAACACTCACGTGCCGGGTGTGTGGTGTCCGCATGCTGTGAGGCTGAAAGGAGCCTCTGCTGTCAGATGGTGCCAGTATTTGCATAGAGTCACAGACTCGTAGCATGGTTTGGGTTGGAAGGGCCCTTGAAGATCCTCCAGTCCCACCCCCTGCCCTGGGCAGGGACACCTCCCTTTGCCCATCGCCTTACCTGTGAATCCGCATCACCTGTGTCCGACTGTCTGTCCAGCCCACGAGCGCTGCGTTCGCTGACACGGACCTCTGAAACATCCCCTGCGGCGCGTGTTGTGAGTGCCAAGCCTCATGGCTGTGGGCTGACCAGATGCTTCAGCGTCTCATTTCTGGATTTTATTGTGGGTTTTCAGTGGGATCCACCTAAACTCGCACCGCCCGCCAGCGTGCGGAACGGAGCGGTGCTGGGGGGGGCGGTCATTTGAGCTGCTACGCAGATGAGTAATTCGGAGCGAGACAATGAAACTCTGTGCTGGAATACTCGAGCTGAATAGCAAAAAGAGTTCTTGTGGTGGATGTCTTCCAGTTTAGGACATGATTTTTATTATTCCCTCTTTCCCCTTTGTACTGCTTTTTTCGTTGGTTTTTGCTTTTAAGTGACTAAGAACAAATAGTAGCATATGTTTGTATATTCCTGAGCTCTGCAAAGGTTCTCAACACTTTCAGCGTTGTTAGAATTGGGAGAATCGTGTGCAGATGTACACTGGCAGTTAACTGTCAAACGTTAATAACCATGGCACAGCGCTGAAACTAAACAAAGCACCAGCTAATGTGGTGTTACAAACAATCCTGCCACTGCCCCAACTTCACTGAGAAACAGCCTACAGGTGTTATCCATTTATTTTTTGTGCAATTCTGTGTCTGTTGAATCTCCAATAATATCTTACAAAGATTGGTGTTACTTCTGAGCAGGGTGAAAGGTGGCTTTCTTCTGCAATTTCTAAAACAAGTTGTTTAGCCAGAAAATGGGCAAAACTTTGTCCTTGTTGACTTGTGGAGGAATTCTAGAAGATGCTGTACCTGCACCTGTACCCGTGGCCTTCAACACAAGAGGCTGTTTGCGGTTCCCCGTGCTGTGTTGGGGCATCAACAGGTTGGTTGTTACTCGGCTAGAGCGCTTTTCTCCGCTCATGGCCGGTTCTTGCTATTAAATAAGGTGTAAGAGTTGTGGCTGATAAAGACAGGAGGATGGTCCGTCGCCACGCGCTGTTGGGAAGGGTGAGCGATGCCGTAGCCGCTGTTTCTAGAGCGAGCCCAGAGTGGGCAAGAATGGAGCACCAGCAGCCAGCGGTGTGGAGAGCGGGGCTGTTAGCTTCTGTGCTAACCAACTGACTAAGCAAGGGCTTGAGTCTTTATTACCGATGATTGCATTTAATTCGGGTGGGCAATGATCTGTGCACGGTCTCCCACTGGAGGTGGTGGAAGCACAATTAATAAGAATAATTAAATGCTCTTTGGATAAAACAAGGCACGATGTCCTACAGCCACCCATCTTGTATAGGCTCAGTGGGGCTTAGAGGAGATTTCCATTTTGGAGTAGTGTCGTTCCTGTAAGAGACACTGTGGAAACGGGTAGAAGATGAAGAAGCTGTGCTGCACCGACAATGAATTTGTCAGATCTCTGCTGGTTCTGTAGGACGGGCTCCGGGGGTGGTTCAGGTGGCAGCCGAGCGTCCGGGCTGCGGAGGGGCATCGTTACCCCGGGTGCAGCCTCAGCGTTGGGGGAGCGGAGTTCAATTCCTGTGGACGGTGAGCAGTATTTATGCGTGTGCTGCATGTGTTCTGAATTAAAGCGCATTCTTCCCTCTCCTCACATTCCTGAAACCCCACAGCAGAGATTTGTCCTGTATTTTTCTCTAAAATTTGGCTGTAAAGCAGTTACAAGGGGAGAGGAAAGATTCAACCTGGTGCTTGGCCCCCAGAAGCCGTACGGCTGTTCCCACCTTTTCCTGCTCTCGCTCCCCACACGTGCCGTGTCCGTCAGCCGCTGGCCGGGCTGGCGGGGGCTCGCGGGGGCTGGCGGGGGCTGGCGGGGCGGCAGCGGGGTGGCTGGTGGAGGCCGAGCAGTCCCGCGCCGGACAGAGCGTCCGTCTGTCCAGGAGGCGTTCTGCAGACTCAGGAGAGGCCGATCGAATGCATCATAGATTATTCGTGCTATTTTTGGCATCATCTCCTGATCTGGCAAGCCAAGGGAGCGCTGTGGAAAAAGCGTTCCTATGTGTTTGCCTTTCCTGTCCAGATAGCCGGTTGTCCAGGGTCCGAAGCTGACGTGAATGTAAAGGTGTTTTGAATTTCCTCCCCTGTGTACAATGGGAGTCTTTGTCTAAGGCCGAGGCTTTTTTTCAAGTTTTCCATGTTTGTTTGACAGTAATTTTCTGCTCCAAGTTCTTCTGATGCCGTTCCAGTTTCGTTCTTCTGTCTCCATTGTGCAGTTACAAATCGGCCAGCAATTCATTATGTAAATGAGTCTCTGAGCCTGAGGTTTGATGACAGTTATCGGATGAGCCCGCGCACGGCGGCGTGGGCACAGAAGGGCGTCGCGGTGTTGCTGAGGGCGATGGCAGAGGGACCACCTGCGGAAACGGGGGTTGTGCAGAGGAGGGAGGAGGCGCAGGAGCCCCGGGGGGTGCCGGACCCTCGCTGGATGGAGACCCCGAAGCCGGGATAGTCTTTGTCGCTGCGCTCCTCGCGGGCAGCCTGCGGCCGGCAGGGTCCCTGCGGGGGCACGCGGGAGGGTCAGCCGTGCGCGATGTCTGCTGCGTGTCAAACTCTGGGAAGGGTTACCCGCGGCTGGGAGCGGTAGGGCCCCCGGCTGTCTCGACGTGTCCTAAGGCAGCCGGGTGACAGTACGCTCTCACAGGGCTCCTGCCTGCCAGTTAATCCCCCAGTTCTAGCTGTTTTAAATACCTATAAACAGTATCCCATCCTGCCCAATAGAGAGTATAATATGGGGTACTGTTGGATAAATGCTTGTACCCTGGTACTAAATCATGTCCCAGAAGCACGAGCTCAGGCTTCAGACTTACGAGAGACCACGGTAAGACAGGACTGGACTCCGGCGGCTGCTGCTTCCCTTGAACTCTTGCAGGCGTTGCGCAGGAGATGCGCTAAGGATCCGTGCAATTTATTGCCATGGATTCTACAGGGGAAAATGGTATGAGCCCAAAGAGTGGTACCAGAGCCTGCTCCAGATGCCGGTACAGCCTGAATATTTGCCTAGACCTCTGGTCCAAAAAGTTAAAGTATATCTTATCTGGTCAGAAAAGCATTGAGTTGTCTTGGGCTTCCCTTGCTGGGCTTGTTTTCATTTAGCAGAATCCTGGGAAACGTGGAGGTCCCATTCACATTCATAAATGCTGTTTCTTTGTACTGAGTTTTTATCTTCATTGCAGGTTTTGTATTAATTATAACCCAATTACTATTGCTCTGCCTAAAACAGTTCTTGCATATTGATATTAGAAGAGTTAATAAAAATTTCAGAACCCCTCTTAATATTGACTATTTCAATGATGGCGTTTACATTCTGATCCTGTTTCTGATTGCACGTGAAAGTCTAATACTCAGGGTCTAGACCGTTATCTAGATGGGATCTCAGATGAGGATCAAAAACCTACCAAGCGTGTTTGCATTTGCATTGCCCGGACACCGCAGCGGTCAGTCCAGTGGCAGCTCCAGGTAGGACAGACAGAAACTCCCCTTGTGCATGAAATGGGCTGTAGTAAACACGGATGAAAAATGCTAGCCTGTATATATTACTGGTCAATAAATTGAGCAGAACAAATAGGACTCGTGCTTAGAATTGCAGCGAGGGATTGTGCCTGGTTAGGCAGACGTTGACTCTGGGCAGCCCTCAGCCGCCTCCGTAGAACCGGAGTGTCCGATCGGGAAGGTCTTCTTACGCGTTCTTCTCTTGCTCATAGAATTTTTCTAAAATTAAGTTGAGGGTACAGAAAAGCACTAAATTATATTCTTGCCGTGAAAACATGGCATGTCCTGAAAAGCATGGGGCAAAAAAGCGAGTCTGAAAAAATGGGGATGTGGCAAGATCTGAATGAGGTGGGAAGAGCTGTTACCTTTCGGATGGGTCCCGTGCAACGCGAGCTCGCGCTGCTGGCAGGCTGTACTTGGGCTTGCTGTTGAGCAGCCTCTGTTACAGGGCAGATTTTCTGCATGGCTTTGAGGTCTCAAGTGCCAAATATATTTTGCAAGTTAATTAGAATAATTCAGTTTTGCTTCCAGAATATCAACAGTGCTATCAATGGCATTATGGATAAAAAGCACCGATTATTCTGTGTCCTCCTTCCCAGGCCATCTCCACGTGGCTGTATGAGGTCTGTAAAGTGGCTGAAGTGAGGCTCGCTGTCCGGTGGACTAAAATCTGACTGTATGAGACTGCGCTACGCTCTGATTTCCCAGAACCAAAGGTCCGTAGGCACGCGGGGTCACTTGCTAACAACCTCTCTAATTCAGTATCAGCGACTTGGTACGACTGGCTGTTTGGTAAAGCTGCATTTTACCTTTCGGTGCTCTTCCCTTCCCAAAAGGCTCTGGCTGGTTGTGCTGTATCCCCCCTCTCCCTGCCCTCGCTCCAGGGGCCGGCAGCGGGGGCGGTGCTGGTGCCGGGTGCTGCTAGCCCGTGGCACGCTGGTGACTCTGGAGACGGGGACAGCAGAGCCTGTGCTGGGTCATGCTAACGCGAGGAGAGGAGAAAAGACTTCCCGTCGAGGGAGATGCATCTAGTGCCAAATCTCGGCTGAGAGTGGGACTTTCTTTACACGCAGTGCCTTGTTCCTGGAAAGGGTGATGCAGCGGTTGAAAAAATGAAAAAGATTGTTCCAGCGCTTTGTGTAGCACTGAGGGTGCAAAGAGCCCCAGGTTAGAAAACACCTGCTGTTGGCTTGTCCTCTCGCGAGCAAAACATCATTCTGCGGTTGCTTTAATCCTCTTAAAAGGAATCAATAGTGTTTTCTTACCTGGGATCACTGGAAAATTAACATCACTGTTATTGCAGAGCGAGTACTCTTCTATCTTCACATAGTGTGATTAAAAATGTAAAGTTCGCTGAGGCGTGGGAAGGCTGTGTCTGTGCCGGGGCTGGCAAGCCGCTCCGCATCTCCTTCCTTCAGCTGCAGCTCCTGGCTCCCTGCCTTCCCTTCCCTTCCCTTCCCTTCCCGCGCCGCTTCCAGAGGGCCATTCTCACCATTTCCTCTCTGCAGATTTTTTCCCTCGATACGGTGTCTTCATTCCAATGCTAAACTAACTTGTGAGTGCCTCTTGGGGAGGAAATAGGTGATGTGAATGCTTTTTATTTATTTTGTTAAAGGTCTCTGGGGAACACAATGTGTGCAGAGCGTTGTGTATACGCTGGAAACTGGAGGAGAAAGGAAGGAAGGGGTTTTTGCAGGAGAAAAATTGGCCAAAATCTTCCTTTCAGTTAGGATTAATAGGTTTTTCTTTTGGGCTCTGAGTGCTGTGTTTGTATTCAAATTAAGTGGTTCCCAGGGGGGACTTCCAGGAATAGATGTGGGGAGGAGGGGATAAAAGCACTTTCCAGAAGGGACATTGGAAATGCACGGCACTGAGTTGTGTGCTGTTCGTGAGTCTCATCCGTCGTCTGTTCCTCTGTCACCTGGAGCTTGTGGGGTCTCCCCTGTATGCAGAGCTCAGGGGATGAGGACGTTGTTTTCTCAGTGTTTGAGACGTGCTCAGTGCTCCACGAAGGTGACGGGGTGGGATGGACAGGCGCTGGAAACCAGTGTCCCCAGTGCAGCCGCTGGCGTGTCCCCGTGAGGGACGGCCCTTCTCTTGTGTGGGGGTGGAGAGTTCTTGGGTTCAACAGACCCATTGCTCCTCTGCAGAGAGTGCTCTGAGACTCGTGGCCAGGCTGTTGTTTTCTTTTTTCCTTTTTTTTTTTTTCCTTCTTTTTTCCCTTCTGTGGTGTTGCCCCTGTGGTGTGTTTTCTCCTGCTGGGAACTGGTGTTTGCATGAATTTCTGTATGAGAACTGGAAGTAGGGCAGAGGCTTCACCGGTGTTTTCTGTAGCTTCCTTTTTCTCCGTTGTCCTCCCAGGGGCCATCTTCCTTCATGGGCGACATGGGAGATGGTTGTTGCCGTACCTGGAGTTGAAGAGTATATTACTTCATGTCCTACGGCCTTTGTATGTGTGGGATGGGATGTGAGGATTGCACTGCGCGGCCCCTTCTGAACCTTGGAAACAGAAGCTGTAGTGTTCCTGTCCTCTGTAGGCCGTGGAAGCTTGTCTGCATTGCCTGTAGCGTCCATCTCCCTCCTTCCCCTTCCTTGAACCCATCTCTGCAAGTGAATTTTGGGTTTCTGGGACTTTCTGCAGTGGTGAGGAAGCTGCATCTTCCCTGTTGTGCCCCTGTCCTGGTAGTTCTGAGAGAGGAGATGGCAGCCTTCTGTAGAGCATGAGCTGTTGGAGATGCCGACGCGCGTGAAGCTCCCTGGCTGGCTGCGGCGTGTTCGTGCCCTCATCCCCGGTAACTGAATCGGGCAGGCACGTTTGTCCTGGACTGGCCCTACTGGCTGGAAGGGCCCCAGCAGAGACGCTGCACCAAACTGCCTCTGTCATCAGGTGGTAAAGAAAGTAATTAAATGATAATTCTGGGAAAAAAAGGACTGAAAAGTGTACATCGTGATTTAGGTGACAGCTCACTCACTGCTGGCAGGACTCACACTCGATGGCCACTGCGCGTTGTTAATTCTTAGTTTTTTCTTTGATTTAAAGCTTCGTGCTAGTAATCTAATTAACATTGAATTGGCTTTCCAGTACAGTAGCTTGTTTGGTTCAATAAGAACGCATTTGTACTAAAGGTTAATGAAAAGAATTCTTCTTTCATTGAATTCATTAAAAGTGGTTCTACAATCAAGGCTTACTAATGGAAAAGAGATTAAATATTCATGTCTATAAATTTTTCATGTCATTTCTGATTTTCCTTAATCTCTGCGTCCCTGGATTAGATTCCAAAAGTGTTTGAAAGCTCTAATGAAATACCAGTTTGGATATTAATTGGAGATTTATCCTGTTTAAGTAAAGAGACTTCCACAGATGTATACTTAATCTATCTTGAGCGCAGGTTTCTGTTACAGATGGAGAGGAATAGTGATGAGGTCTTATCCATGAAAGCAATACTAGAAGCCAATCTCAAGGAGCAGTATTAGATTCTTAAAGCACTTTTTAAGAAATGCAAATAATGTTTCATCTTCTGTTCTGACAGCTTTATTTGTGCTATTGGAATAGCTTTGAATGAACCAAAAGTGCAGCAAAGTTTGCATCAGAAAGGTATCAGCTGGACATGAAGATAAAACCTGAATAATGGGCATCGAAGGTGCTTAAAGATTCAAGACCTTTTTATAACATAGTGTCCGGATGAATGTGCTACAAATATACCCGAGTACTTTGAGTAAATACTGGATTGTGGTTTCTGTGATCTCTTACCCGGTAGCTCTCGAAGAAGTTCTGGATACCCTTTGAGTTGCGGCTTTGCCGTTGCTTTATGTATGAGCAGAACGTGTTTCTGCAGTTCTCGCTTTGTGTGTAGGTTGCTGGTACCCGATTTAGGGAGGTGGGGAAGCTCTGTTTGGGAATGATTTGCAGCTGCATAATGACGTTGTTGCTAATGGAGAAGTGGAAATACATGGTGAAGTTACTTTGAAGGCATTGCACATTCCCATGAATGGTTTCCTTGGGAAGGAAAAGACAAAAATGTTCAAAAAATGACATGTTCAAAATTATTAGTCTTTCTTCAATCTAAGAAGTGCATATATATACATGTATGTATATATGTAGTATATATATGTGTATATATACTACACCCAACAAGCGGGACAATGTTGGGCGGTGTCTGCTTTAGGGAATGTGTGTGGAGAAAGAAGATTTGGCTCCTGTCTGGATCTTTGCATCGTGTTTCATTGCAACTTGAGCTTTCAGTACATTTTGGTCTCTACTAGTACTGGTGTTTATATTGGTCTCATTGGCAAGAACTGATGAGAACGGAAACAAGTTATTTGTATGCTGTGTGAGCCAAGAGAACAGAGATGGAGGTCTCGAGAATGAGCATTTGGTTATAAGTAGATAAGAGTAAGTAATTGTCCAAGGGGGAAGCTTTGGCTTAATAGTAATGACCATGCCTGGTCACCAGAACAGTTCAGAGGCCTTGCAAAGGTTGAGAAAGTTGTCACACCGAGGGGACAAATGACTGGGTGGCAAGTCACAAACCAAACTGTGGTGTTGGATTTTTCTGGTTATAGCCAGAGTAACCAAGGAACCCAGAAAGTCATCGTGTAGCCCAGTGTCCACCAGCACGAGGTCACAGGCAGATTTGTTATTTGTGGCTTCTACCAGTGAAGTAATTGGCATTTCTTTTTCTTCCCTTTGGCTTTCCAGGCATACTTCCGACAGGGTGTGGCCCTTCAGTATCTTGGACGTCATGCAGATGCACTGGCAGCGTTTGCGTCAGGACTGGCTCAAGATCCCAAGAGTCTTCAGCTTCTGGTTGGCATGGTCGAGGCCGCCATGAAATCGCCCATGCGAGGTAAGCACCGGGAGATTTTCTCAGGGATCGTGATCTGCTGCGGAGGTACTTGGAGGTGGTAGTTTCAGTCCATGGGTGAGTCTGCCAGCATCTGAGGGGGGAGAACCCGGGGGCCTGAATGGAGAGATCTTGGAATTTGACTTCTCTGTTGAGTCAGCAGGTGCTGAGAAAGGAGCCCAAAGTAAAAGGAGGAACAAAAAAATATTCTTCTGATTCAGTGGGAGAGCCAGATGGTGGTACCCAGCTGGAGAGGCACTGGAGATGAATCAGACTGGTGGTGTGCAGCAGCTCCAGTGAAGTCCTTGCTCGGTTGTCCGTTGTCTGTTCCCAGTGCAGGGAGGTGTGCGCTGCTGTGGCCCTGGCTTTGTTGTTACTTGGAACAACTTCCCGCGATGCTCTGGTGCTCGGCCATTGGGAACAGGGAGTTGCAAATGCTCCGGGCCAGTGCTGGCCCAGAAGAGCACATCAGCAGCTTTTCCATGGTACTAATGTCTCTCAAAACGCAGTGTTCCAGAAGGCAAAAAGGCTGCTCTGCTAATTCACTTGTGTTCAGGAAGAGTGTTGAAATCGCATGGACCTTGAAGCCCTATTAGCTGTACAGCATTTTGCTTCTCTTTCATAATATCCCCATTTCCAGGATTTTCCTCTCTAGAGGAAGGAGGTGGTCTCCTTTCTGCTCTGTTTCTCTTGCAAGCTTTGTGTTGCAATGTCCTTATGGTATTTCCCGGGAGGGAATACGGCAGTTCTCATCCTCGGCAGATGCTGCTGGGGGCCCCGGGGCTTAGAGGCCAAGAAGCGCTGAAATGAAAAAATATCCCTGATGGTGTTTCCTTTTTTACAGTGTTTTTCTCCATCCTCTAAAATGAATTCATCTGGAAGTTTCTGTCCTATATAGCAGTTACCTCGTGAAGCAAATTTAATTTGATACCCAAAGGTACTGTGGCTACTGCTTAGAATGCAGGTGATGCGGTATTTATATGTAGACATCCCCAAATTTGGCTGGATGATCTCTCTGTTGTATTGCACTGCCACTGTGTATTTACACTGCTGCTCCCTGCTGTGCTTCTCAGTGTTGCTGCTTTCCAGTTGTTCGCCTCCCACGGACTGGATTGGCAGATTTTAGATTAGCCTTGCTCATAGAGCACTATTTTTACTTTGGGAGTGTGTGTCTGCTGTACTACTGTAATGGATGTTCCGGATCTTGGTCCCACTGCGCCTGGCGCTCTGCAAGCTCTTAAGTAGTTGTTACGTGGTGTTCTGGTCCCCTTTCCGAGAGCTTGCTGTCCAGCAGGGACAGGGGAGGTCTCTCGGGTGTCTGTGGTGTAAAGCCAGTCCCTTGCAGCTTGGCCCCGCCAGGAGAGCAGATTGATTGAAGCTGTGGACAGACTGATGTGAGCGGTGGCTTCCCGGACGCTTGCGTTCAGAGAAAGGCAAAGGGGCCATAAGTGTCAGTGCTAAAGATGATTGAATGCGGACACCGAGGGGTTCGGGGCACGGGTCCGCAGTACGCAGAGGTGAAGGTGAAACTCCCTTCCCCCAGAACTGACCCGCTGTTGCTGCATCTTTCACCTGGTTGTGGCTGTTTCTTCGCTTACCGTTTGCTGTTGTACCAGAGCAGTAATGAACTCCACGTCTGCCTTTCCGTTATCACGCTGGTTCTCCCTTTCCTGCTGGACTTCAGGGTTACCAGGAGCACTTCCCCGGTGTTTTCCTTTTTCTCCCTTTCTCCCTGTCTGTACCCCTCTCTCTCCCTGTGTTCTCCTGGATTACCTGGCTAGGATCGTAAGTAAGCTCCTTACGACAGGACCTGAGTTTGTACCTGCTCTTGCAGTGATCAGCGCGATAAGCGGTGACGTGTTACAGCAACTATTTCTGTCCTCTTACGTCTGCATTTAATCCTATATCTAATTGGATGTTGGTAAATGGCATCGCGTTCACATTGTTCGCGTCTTCAGGGAGGTGTTAAAATCCTCTTTTGTAATTGTTAATATAGTTGGTGATTGCAGAGAGGCAAAAATGATGAAAACAGGGAGCAAGTGGTTTTCTGAGGTTGCTGTGGTAGTGTTGATTCAGGTGAGAGCATCTAATCAAAAAATGCCTCTTGGTCAGCAAATTCTGGAGTCCTGTTATGTTGATGTCTTTATTGAAACATGCAGCCAAGATGTTTTATCATCTGAATGGTGGAAGCAATTACACCAATTATAAGTAGTCTGGCAGGTCCAGTGCTGTCATTCTGCAGGAGTGACTTCTGCAGAAGAAGGAGCAGCTCTTTTCTGCAGTTTTTGTCACCTCTCTTGGCGCCCGTTGTGTGCTGCGGTGTCTGGACAGGCACAGATTTTGCAGGCATTCAGCTGAAAGTTTGTGCTGAAGGAGCAGAAACTGCAGTGCTCTGACACACTGCTGGGGGCCCATTTCCAGTTCCCTACAAAACTCTACAGGTGCTTTCTGTATTCGTTCCGCCCTTAGTCCAGTCTTCAGGGCGCCGTATGAGACCGCTCTCAGTGCTTCTTGTGCTGTCTCCCTGCAGTGCTGTCTGCAAGGAAGACATCAGCTTGCTAGTTGATCTCTCGTGTTGTACTAAATGTTAGATGATGCGTTTGAGCCCTGAGTTCCCATAATAAACCTTGGTTTGATTTGGGCAGTCTGGCCCTAAACTCGCATGTCATTTGGTTACCAAAAAAAAAAAGATGTGTTGTGAAGGTGATTTCTGTATGCAAGTAACTTGGTCCCTTGAGTGACTCTGCCTTCGTTTTTGTGTTTCAGAGTCCCTGGAGCCCACCTATCAGCAACTGCAGAAGATGAAGCTGGACAAGAGCCCCTTTGTTGTGGTGTCTGTCATTGGCCAGGAACTTCTGACTGCGGGCCACCACGGGGCCTCTGTGGTGGTGCTAGAGGCTGCCCTGAAGATCGGCACTTGCAGCCTAAAGCTGCGGGGATCGGTGTTCTCTGCGCTGAGCAGTGCGTACTGGTCCCTTGGGAATACGGAGAAAAGCACTGGATACATGCAGCAGGACTTGGACGTAGCCAAGACTTTAGGTGAGAGTTCTCCTGTCACTCGCCTGAGTGCTGGATTGGTACCGATGGAACAAATGAATAGCTGTGTTAATGGTCAGCATCTCTCTGTAATGCTCAGGTTTCTATGGGATTTCACAAGCTGCTAAATCAAATCTGAAATTTCTGAAATGTGCAGACGACAGGTTGTGCAGCCCGTTTACCTGTGGGTGAGAGGGCAGGTGATCAATGAACGTCCTAATGTTTTACACAATCATCTAATTTTCTGGTGTCATGTGTGTGGGAACTGATCTTATCCCCTGTGTAGACTTGGGCTCAAAACCTTAAGTGAGTCTTAAGTGAAACAATCTGTTTTTTCAAGAATTAAATGGAAAAAGGTACTCAGTCTGAGCTTCTGAGGCGGTTGCCAGGGAAGGAAAAAATCAGGAGTGAGACAATGGATATAAATATAGACCAACTGGAAAATCCCTCTCATGTACGGTGTATCCTGCACAACACTGAGAGCTTTCAGGGTGCATAGGAGAGGAGAGCGTATGTGAGACAGAAAGGTGCAACCTTGCAGAGGTGGAGAAGTGAGTGATGGAGGGCTCCACCGAGGAGAGTTCACTGAAAGTGTAGAGACTTCTGTCTTGAAGACAGTAGTAGATGTGTTTTGTGTCTGAGCTGAGCTGTGCTGCAGAAGTGCTTTCAGGAGAAAGCTGGCATGCTCTTTGCTTGCCTTAAGCCTGGGCCATCGACTCGCTTTCACAGACAAATTGCTAATGTCAAGCAAGGAATAAACATGGAAGAATGGGAAATTGCCAACAGTTAGGCCAAAGCAGAAATTAAGACAGTTCTTAAAATAAGGTCGATGGCTATTGTAGAAGTTTCTGAAGGGCAGCAAAGAGGGGAGTTTTGGCTGTGTATTAAACATAAGGATGAGTTTGTTGTGATGCTGGTTCTCACGCTGGAGCATCACTTGTACAGTGTGTTCCAGTCTTTCTGCCGGGCGCTCCCCGCAATGTCTTTATTAGCTAACCTCTGTTTTGTTTGCATGTGACTCAGGTGACCAGACGGGAGAATGCCGAGCTCATGGAAATCTGGGCTCCGCATTCTTCTCCAAAGGAAATTACCGGGAGGCCCTCACTAACCACAGACATCAGCTGGTGCTCGCCATGAAACTCAAGGACAGAGAGGTAGGAAGTCTATTAAATAGACCGAATTGGGAGGCAGCACTGATACGGACATGTCAAGAAGACTTTTCTGTCTGCCCCATTATTCTGAGAATTTGGAAGCTATGTGATTTCTCTTCCCGGCTGTTCGCTTCCCGTTTGTTACGGAAATTGGTTGTACGGTAGATACGGTACGTGAGTGAGAGTGGCAGGATGCTTGCTTTGTCCTTTTGCCTCCCCCTGCCTCTGGTCTCCACGTGGCTCTGGGCAGGTCGTTCTGCCCCGCTGTCCCTTCCCGTGCGCCGTGCCCGCGGTGCGTAGGCTGTGGGCTCTGAGGGTTGAAGCTGCTGCTGAGTAGGTGTCAATACATCTCTGCCGGTGAGCCCTGGCTGTCCTCAGCTCTTGTTTTCCTGTGATACAGGTGCTACTGATTCGAATCCCATTAGGGTGCGTCCTATGCTGTGCCTTTCCCAGGCAAGCTCCCAATGAGCTTCCTCCCTGTCGCGAGTGTTCACATAAAATATGCTTTGTTTAAAAAGCAGTGAAAAGAAAAAGAATCCGTGCAAACCTGAAAATACAGCGTTGTGTAAGGTGTAAGGGTTACTTGGACTGGATCTGATCTACCCCGACCGTTTACCATTCTGCTCTCGAGGTGTTGCGCTGGGCTCCCTGCCAGGCCAGGGAAGCGTGTAACATGGGCTGAAGAGTCTGTCCCAAGAGATCTCTACCGAAAGTTCACCGTACGGACAGAATCGTAATTTTAGTACAAGTTACAGGTACTAAAGCTATTCCCCCCCAGTGGATTCCCCTCTGCTGTGAATGGGAAAACGGAGGGCTTGTGGGTTGCGTGGCAGGTGAAGGCAGTGGGGCAGGTGTGAATTCATGTAAATGCAAGTAGTTTTGGGGAGATCTAAAAACCGGGGGAGATCAGTTTCTCACTGATAAGTCATTGAAAAGATCCATTTGAATTAGCTAAATGCTTTGCCAAAGTGTTATTTTATAATTTAAATATCAAGTAAGCCTTGGAGAGATGCGTCTTTCAGTAGGTTGTGGAAGGACTGTGTCTGGGGGAGGGACCTGCTAGCCATTCTCGTGATGATTTTACCAGCTGGAAAACCTCCCGAATCACTCCTGATTTCCTTGTTTCTGTTCATGCAGAGCAGAAAAGCTGTTACTCATCGTTGTTTCTATAGTTCTCTTGATGAGGGGTCCCTGTTCCGCTAAGAGTCCAGTCTAGGTAGCTGCTCCCCCTCCGCGGAGTTTCTCTCGGCGCGGACCCCGATGCGGGGAGGGCGCTGGAGGAGAGAGCCCAAGACTGGCTGGGCTGGCGCGCGGTGCGAGCGCAGCGGCCCCGGGGCTGGCCCGGGGGAACGAGGGCTGGTGCGTCTCACTGACTTCAGCCGCTGATCTAAACAGATCCCAACGGTCGATCTGGGAGGAATCCAGGGAGTGAAGGCTAATCGGGGTAGTTCTTAGTTTATGACACATCTGGGCACATAATTAACAGTTATTGACAACAAATGACTACTTGGTTTAGCAAGAAAGCTGAGCTTCTTGGATTTCCTGTAGGATGTAACCACAGGAAATTAATTTGGCGCTTTCTGATGACATCATCTTGACCACAGAGCTTCCTCTGAACAAAAAGCTGTTTTTCTTGGCCTCCTCTGCAGACATTTTTATAATGCAAATGTTATAAAGTTGCAGTAGTGCTGATGTGAATTCCACCAGAAGGGAATTTGGTGTGCGACTGTAATGAGGTAATTGTTTTACCACCAACTGTACAGAGAATTGGCTTAGAAGGTAAAAAGTGCTCCTTTGTACGGGAGACTGCTGCCCTCGGAGGGAGCGCTGGGTCTGAGGCTGCTGAAGCAACGTTTGTACCAGGAGGCTCTGCTGGACTGAGTGACCCATAAAGCCACGGAGGAGGCGCAGAGGGTCTGGCTGTAGCACTCGGACCTGTCCCCCGTGCATGCCTGGAGAGGGGAGGCTTTGTCAGCTGAGCGGGGAATCGCAGAAGCTTTTAAATGTTTTTTAATCGCAGATTTTAAACGTTTTTCTCTCCCCGGCACAGGGAGTCTGTGCAGCTCCTGTCGCAGGCACCGTAACGCACCGAGCGCAGTCCGTACCTCCAGATGGGTCACCCGCTCTTTGCAGTCACAATGCGGGGAAAAGTTTGGGCTGTTCTGTGGTACTTGTGCCCAGAGAAAGAATGGAGCAGAAGTAGGTGGGATTTGTCATACCTCTGGTGTCTCCAAGAGAGGCGTTGGGGTGTTGAACATACACGAGTTTTCGGTCTATGCAGACAAGAAAGAAGACTGGTTCTGGGCAAGCTGCCGTCATGGCACCGCGAAGCAGCCATTGCCAGCGTCATTTCAATGCTTTCCATCACAGTTAAGTGATGGGTTGGATTTTTTGACCAGCTGCAGCGTCTGGTCAAGAAATTCAGATGAGCTAATTCTGTGAGATTGTTTCTGAAAGAATGAGCAGACTTAAAAGTACAGTTGATTCAGGAAACTAGAAATCATAAGGGACTCGGTCTTTCTTTCTGAGCATTGTTTGGCTCCTGTGGAGCTCTGCAGATGGTCACTGTGGTCAGTAGCATACCATCCTAAAAGGGATGACGACAGAGGGGAGGTGCAGTAGAAGAGGGGAGGGTAGGCAGGAGCATCTAGCAGGACAGTTATCTCTCTTCTGATGGAGGGGAGTGTGGGAGTTCAGCTCTGAGATCGTTCGGATGCAGTTAAAGAGGAAACAGCAGCGCAGCTTGGTAGTCTGTCATTTCTCTGTGAAGATGAAGCAGAGCAGGTTTCAGCGTGGGCTGCGCTGGCCTGCTGCAGACCCTGGGAACGTGCTCAAGTTGAGAATCCCAATGAAGTCTGTGCTTCTGCTCCTCTTACAACGATGTCTCCTGGACTGGCTGAAGTGAAGCTGATATGGATACTCCTATCCGTGCTTCAGTCGTGCCACTGGTGGCAGTGTGGGTGTCACTGAACTGTGTCTTTACGGCCCCTAGGTAGACAGCACAAGGTTTGACCATACCTTCTGAAGTGAGGGGGACGCTGTGCAGCTCATTTGGACACGGAGCAACCACAAGGACTGGTGGCTGGCAGGACCGTAGCTCTCTGCGTGTGCCTGCGTTGGGGAGCTCATCTTTGGGCAGCTCCGTTAGCACTAGCTGTGACTAAGACCCACTTAATTCATGTGCAGAGTTGGGCATAAAACACTCTTAGGCTGGTGGTGCCCCTAGGTACAGGCTTGTCTTTCCCTTCTTGTTCCAAGCCAGCTGTAGGCTGGTAGAGTTTGACCACTCCTGTCCTGAAATGATGGCATGCTCTCCGGCTCCGGGGTTAGTGCTTCTGAACAGGGCCGAGAGGATCAGCTCTTTAAGCCGACGTGGCTACGGTGGAGCGAAATGTTGACTTGGTCTCTTTGCTGCTCGACGATGCGTGGATAAAGCGTTACAGCCCTGTCCCACACCGGCAGTAGCCTCACGTTCTTGTGACATATTCCATACTCTCTGTTAATAAAATGTCAGTGCACATTGTCTGTTGGTTAATGTGCTGAGGAAAATGCGTACGGGTAGCTTGGGCTGCTGCTCTTTTTTCCAGTTTTTACATAGTGCCCATGAAAGGTCTGGGGCTTTTACAAAGAGAGGTTCCCTAAACCAGCAGCCGAGGTCCTCGTGATGTGCAGGAGAAGAGTGACAGATGGTGTTAAGAGGGAAGACTGGGGTTAGAGTATTTTAGCTCGTTGTCGTTTGCCCGTCGCAGGAGCTGGCTCTGATGAGCATCAGAAGCAGTCTGTGAGTTTTTCCTCAGAGAGGACCGAGGCCTGCAGTTATGTTAGTATAGGGTTTCTGATAGAAGAGTTATTTTTCTGCCACCCAACAGAGTTACAACAGGGCGGTCACCTCTGCCAAGTCAAAAACCACTCAGGATTAAATATACAGGACAGGGCTCACCCGTGACACTGCGGCGAAGTGCTAATGACTGAAGGTATCTCCGCTCAAAACAGGGAATAAATCAAACTGATGCTTTGGAGAGAGAGACGGTGGGGCAGAAGATCAGATTCAGTAATTATTTAAAGTCTGGATAGAAGATAAACTCTAATGAATTCCTGCGTGTTGATATAAAAGACTTTGTAGGTGTGAATAGGATGGAACAGGGTTGCAAAGCAAGATTACACTGAAAGGATCAGGTTAATCTTTAGTATAACTCACTGAGTTGAACTTGACATCGAACTTAAAATCTGTGTCCTGTGATCACCTCCCACCAAAAATAGGTGGTGAATTTAATCTCCTAGACTGCCTGTTACCTGATCAACGCAAGACATTATTACTTCTTAGCAGTAGTACTACAAGGTCATTCGTCTTTCAAGAACCTAAGGGTGCCAGAGAAGCTGTGCCCTTCAAATCACAGATTGCAGAAGTTATGAGTTTCTTTTCCAAATTTGTTGGCCTGCTTCCTTAATGGTGGGCTTCAAGGTGTGACGGCTAAGTCCTCAGTCTGACCCTGTCTCTGCTGCAAGAAACTGACCAGGGGATATCGAGGACAGAGTCGAGTGTTGGCTCTCAGGCAGAGTTTTGGCTCATATGGGTATAGTTTTGGCTCATACGGGTATGTCTGCACTGCCTCAGGGCAAAAGCAGTTTGTGTCTTACCTCTGTTGGGGTTTATGATAAGATTAAGGTGTAAAATGGGGTTTATAAGATAGATAGTGCATGTTAGTCATGTTGCGGTATAAATCTGTCCATTTTTAATAATGGAGAAGCAGAATGTTATGTCTGTACTATATTTTTGAAGTAATTACTTTTTTTTAACACCAGGTAGTTTGATCTTCTGCAAGCCACCAGGTAACCCATGTCGTGTGTGTTGGTGGCACATCACGAGCTGTGATTTAGACAAGGGTCGTGCAGCTGATGAGCTGTGTCAGGGTCAGAGGAAAGATTGGAGTCAAAAAGTAAACGTGAAAGCTTTCGATGCCTGGAATGCTGATCTCCCGTGTGCCTATTCCTCTTCGTCTGTAGGTGCTCCGCAGGTGTGCAGAACTGTGGTGTATTACGAATGCTGTAAGGCCGGAGTGCCAGGGTAGAGCTAACGGTGGGTGATCTCTCAGGACGGGTTGGGGTGGCCCTGTTTGATGACTGTTTGGAAGCACCTGTGTTCCAAAGCATTTCATTTGGAGGAGTACTACTTGAGGGAGTGTTTTGAAGCTGTGAGGACTGATAAGCAGAAATGGAACGGGAAAGGAAAGCTGTGGAGCCCCTCCTGGGGTTCGGTGCCCAAACCCTCGCACAGGCTGTGCCTCAGTCCTGTCTTGCCGAGGCCACCGATGCCGCAGGGACTCCGCAGTGTAATAGCTCCCCTCTCTCCTGGGCCGTCAGACGCCTTCTATTACAGCCCCGCTTTCAAAAATAGCAGGGCAGTAAGGCAAAATCATAAACTAACCATAATAAAATTAATGCTTGCGTGAAAGTGCATTGCCAGCGCTGAGCTTTTGGGAAGGATGATGTTGCCAGAAAGCCACTGGGTGCTGGCAGCTCCTGCGTCTTGGCTGGCCGGCCCCTTTGGAGCTGGACTGGGCCTTGCGTTAACGATGCAGCGTCGCCCTTCGCCAGGTGGGGATGAACGGGAGGCGCGGGGTGGGGAAGGGGAATGTTTGCGCCCCGAACTCTGCCTGGGGCCGGGATGAAGATGCGGCTGAACGACTGGAGCCTGTTTGCTGCTGCCCCTTCTCTCGGGGGGTGGCACTGCAGGACGGGCGGTGGGGCCCGGGGGAGAGCAGAGGACAGACTGACGGACTGTGTCAGCCCCAGCGTGCCCCGGTGTTCGCTCAGGATGCCCAACAGCTTGCAGCGATCAGTCTTGGCCCGGTTTCGAAGGGATCTCCCCTCCAGAAGCAGCTATTTCTGGCTGGGGCTCGGTGCCCTCTTGTCACTGACTGCTCTGTGGCTGCTGTGCTTGGGTACCTCCACGAGCGTGTGAGGCTCTGGGAATTGTCTGCAGCAGGCGAGTGAGCTCGGTAACAAGACCGATGAACTAGATTTTACTCTCAAGATGTTTTTTTAAAATGATTACGAGTGTAAGGCAGAGTTCACGTTTGCAGCTTCAGCAGATTTTTTTCCAGAAAGGCTGACTATTTGCAGGAAAAGGGGATGGTGAAGATGATAATTAGAACTGGGTGGTTAAGTGGCATAGAAGAAAGGTGCTTATTAAGCAGGCTTCTGTGGGTTTTCTCTGTCACCTTGCTCTTGCATATCCATGAAAGTTCTTGTGTGGTAGGGGAAACATCAGAATGCAGAAATCCCCATTATAAAGAGAAACCGTGGGCTTGAAAGCCCAGGAGACCCGAGAAGACAGTTAGGTGCTCCGCTTCCTACTGCAGAGAGCATTGCCGTGGAGCTGACTGCCACGAGAGGCCTTTGCTGGCGGCAGAGGACCGTCACGACGGAAGGTTGTCGGGGATAACCAGCTGCTGTGCGTCTCTGGAGGAGGAGCGTTAGTGAAATGTGATTGCTGTGACAGACGTAATCAGTGTCTGGATTCAGTTGGGAATTTGCAGATTCTGCAACTGTCTGAACATACTTTGTGTGCAGCTCAGCCGCTGGTGGTTATTTAGGTTTGCAATTTTAGTAGTTTTTCCCAGTCCTCTTTAAAGCATGCCTGAGCCAGCAATGAAGCTCCTACATTTTGTAAACTACAGCTACTTACTGTCAGCCTGTGCAAGTCAAAGATCAAATTTCACTTTCTTATTTCCAGAAGGAGATGCAGAAGGAAAGATGGATCATTCCTTTCTACTGAAATCTGTAAATTCTGTAAAGCCAAGGTTTTCTACCCCTTCCTGAAGGGAAGGGGAAATGCTTTCCAGGTGTCCTTCCTGCTGTGCTTTGTCTGTACAAGCCACATCTTCAGTAAATAGCAAATCTGTAAGTATTTAGCCTTTTGCCTGAACTCCTTGTGTGCATTATGGTACAGGGCAAAAGAATGTTGGGGTTTTATTCCGTGTTCCTTGCCAATCGTTTTAGAAATACCTGTTCTGCTGAGTTAGGTAAGGAAAAAGACTGGAATACAGTGTGAGTTGGAAGTAGCACAACGGTCCTTCAGGAGTGACTCTCTTCATTCTTCAGACGACCCGTGTGGC
This sequence comes from Anarhynchus alexandrinus, assembly GCA_008711295.1. Classification (NCBI taxonomy): domain Eukaryota; kingdom Metazoa; phylum Chordata; class Aves; order Charadriiformes; family Charadriidae; genus Anarhynchus; species Anarhynchus alexandrinus. The sequence continues at coordinate 1,926,626 of VUYV01000156.1, read as the reverse complement.
CCTGCGGTGCGCTCTGGACTTTGCCTGCGGTGCCCTGAGCTGCCCTGCGCGGGGATGGTCGTGCAAAGGCGTGAACTGGCCACCCTCGGCACTGCAAGCCGAACGGCTCCAGGGGGTATCAGCTGTGGCTCGCACTTGCCAGGCTGTGTGTGCCATAGCTGAACTGCGTTCTGAATGCGTGGCACGAGAGCTTGGCCGAGTCATGGAGAGCCTCCCCGGCTGCCTGCCCCGACCCCAGAATGATTTCTGTGTTTGGACCGTGCCGGCAGCCGCAGGGCTCCCACCAGAGTTGAAATTACAACTGTTTGCGCTTCGGTTGCGAGGGTCGCTGTGCTTGCAGTGGTGCTGCAGATTTGGCTGGAAGTGTGAATCTGTGCAGCCCTTCCTCTCTGGAGAAGCCATCGTCGGGCATGTCAGTGCGGAGTGAGCTCATCGGAACATGTGCAGCTCATTAGCTGTGGGCCAGGTTCCCCTTCTGGTTACCTTGTCAGGCATCCATCCTCCTTCCGCAGCTGTGTAGGCTTCCCCCAGGTTCACACTGCCGCAGCCCGTCGCTGAGGTGAGGCTGGAGCAGAGCTCGGGCTCGGCAGCGAGCGCGGCTTTCCCTCGCCGCAGCGCCGGTGCCTGGCCTGGCAGCCGGGGAGCGAGCGGCCGGCACGTTGCGGCACGTGGCTGCGCTGTGCCGCGTCCTTGTGGAGTCGGTGGTGCTGCTCTGCTGTGGCACAGCTCTGTCGTCGCGGTTCTCCCCGGAGCAAGCCAAGTCTCTTCGCGGGGAGTTGCTCTCCCCACTGCCAACAGCCTCCTCAGCCCCGTTGCGGCCGCTCGGCCCCTGAGAGAGAGGAGCCTGTGCGTCGCGCCTTTGGAGCGTGCGGGGTCTGTCCTTCCCTTCAGGGCGGGCACAGCTGGTACTTGCCAGGCCCCAGGGGACATCCGTGGCTGCGAAGGGTACGTGTCTTCAGCAGGAACTGTTCGGACTGTGTGATGAGGTTTTGGAAAAAGTATTTTTCTGACTTGATACTGGTAACAGCTTCCACGTCTGTACCAAAAACCTGGACTAGCTGGCATATGGCAAAGAGACGTGCACTCATCTCTGTACTGCCATGTACGTTCAGGAAGCAAAGAGCAATATTTCTGTGGTACGGAACACTTTCTCAATTAATTTGTTGTTCTTCGGTGTCCATATTGCTGGTAATCAGTCCAGTGCATTTCTAACACAAATGTTCAGTTATGTAATGAACAGCATTTAAGTGTGGGTCAGGGCTGATTCAGACTCCGCTAATGAGTTATGCGGCACTTCGGGCTCTATAGCCATGTGATGTAGTGAACTGTTGACAACAGTGTTGTTACACGTGCTGCATCCCGTATTTGTGTGGAGAAGGCCAGGAGAACAACTGGAAAAGAGAATAATAGGACAAGAGGGAACGGGCACAAACGTGACCATAGGGAGTTCCATCTGAACCTGAGGAGGGCCTTCTCTCCTGTGCGGGTGGCAGAGCACTGGCACAGGCTGCCCAGAGAGGTGGGGGAGTCTCCCCCTCTGGAGCCATTCCAAACCCGCCTGGACGCCGTCCTGTGCCACTGCTGGAGGTGCCCCTGCTCTGGCAGGGGGTGGCACTGGGGGAGCTCCAGAGGGCCCTTCCGACCCCTGCCATCATGTGATTCTGTGATAATCCACCAAAAAGGTTCTGTGGGGACGACAAAGCAGCCAGAAACACTGGCCCTTTGCTTCCAGGGAGGGTGGTGAACCTCCCTGTCCCTTACCTGTGCAGGCTGGAGAGGAGGTGGTGGGATGCTGTTCGTAGTTACTGTTTTAGTCCCTGCAGTCCCGTCGGAGCTGTGAGGCTTCTGCTGCGTGGCAGCACACCGTGCCATGCCTTCTCTTGGCCTGGTGTGGTTCAGGCCGTCCTGGAGGACTTCATGAGACACCAACTCATTGAAGACCAGCTAGAGTCCTGTAGCCGGTCTCTGTCGCGTGTCCTGTGGGATGAGCTGGTTTGTTCCTACCCCATTCCACTTCCCGGTCACAGCCTGAGCTTAATGTGAACGAAATGTTGTGCCTCTGTGTGATTTTTTTCTTACAACTGTTGATAGTTTTTAAGAGAATTTGAGAAATGTATGCAGTGAGGTAGACTCTTCTGGTTAGCTAACGTGCTTACAAAATCTCATTTATATTACGTTCTGGTTTCTGTAGCACGTCTTTGGGAAAATAGAAAGCATACCCAGACCTTCCACACTGCATAGTGAAATGGGCTCTTTCTGTGTCTGCTGGTTCTTCCTGAGCAGCATCTTAACTGCTGCCAAGAAACCCCTTCTGTTTACCCTTCTGTTCATGTATCGGTAGTTACTTGGGTGCACAGCAGTGGGCTGGGTGCTGCTCCGTTCTGTGCAGAATTCAGCTTTGCATGGGTTATCATTCATAGCAGGGAGCCTTTGCCATTGCATTCAAGTGGCTTTCAGGCGTTTTAAAATATAATTTCTCATAGGGCCAACTTTGTCTCTTTCTCACTGAAAATCCTGAAGTGATGGTCACCTGGTCACTTGCTTCCTCGTTTGTGCTGCATTATCATCAGTCTCAAGATGGAGTGCTAACAATCAAATTATTTCATTAGCGGCAGCTTGAGGGAGCCCACAGCAGTTTCTCTGCCCGTGGCATTTGTGTGGGACTCGGCCAGATGAAGAGGTGGTCCGTCCCTGGGGCTGCCAGATTTTTCAGAAAGGAAAAATCTGAAAATCTTGCGACTGCAGTTATCTTGTTATGTTTGCAAACAGTCTGGAAAATGAGGACAGGATATAAATACCTCACAAATGAGAACTGGAAAGAGTCTTCAGGCTAAAGCAATTTGTCATGCCTGAAAACGTTGACTAAGATGTCAGAAACGGGCTGTGGAGGCGAAAGTAGTACTTGCTGCAGTAAGTGCAGAGCTTTGCAGAAAGCGAGCAGAGAAGGTATTTGTTTCTCTGCTTTTCTATTTTCTGTCCCTTTCCCTCTTCTGTAGTGAAGCCACTGCTTCAAAATAATTTATTATGTAGTAGTCTGCCAGAAGTGGATTATCCGCTGCCTGTAGCAACACGAACAGGAAAGACTAAGAGGAGAATATACCGTATTCCTTATAGCTTTATCACGTCTGATGGAGTTCCAGAAGTAAGGAACAGGCGGAGGTGGGCTTTGCTAATTGATAATCTAGATTAGTGGTTAATGCAGCTACTGCTGGTAAAGTGCAGGAATGACAGGTTTGGGGTGTGACCACCGCTACTCTGTTAAACAGCAAATAGCTTTCGCTTCTTGAGCTTTTTCAAGAGAAGAGATTGGAAGGTGGCACTGAGCTTTTAAGCTTAAGCTTAAAGCTTAAGCTTTTTTTGTTACTGGTACCACAAGAAGATCATCAAGAGACTACAGCCCATTGCATAAGCACTGTGCAGAGAAGTATTGCAGAGATGGTAACTTCACAGGAGCGTCCTCCTATTCTTGTGTCAAAAAAAACCCCAGTATCTTATCAAAAAGGTCAAGCAGCGAGAAGATAAACGGGTGACTGTGGTGCATCTATATTCATAAACATTTTTAGTGCCTGGGTTTACCTCTTCACTCTTGTTTCTCCATTATGCCTTCTGTTTTTCTCTGGGGTTCTTTTAGGGGATCTTTTGAGTCCTGGATGTACTTTCAAGAAATTGAAACAAGCTGGTTTTTGATTCAGCCTCTGCGTGAGAAACAGCTTTCCAAATCCCATGACACTTTACACAGGATTTACAAACAACAGAATGGTTGATCAGGCTGCAAACCACTCAAGCAAAAGACTGCTCCCAACCTCTGCTCTCCAAAGAGGTGAGACCAGCGTCAGTTCCTAGGAACTCAGTGGAAAATTACCCGCAGAAACTGGTAAAAAGATCAGGCCCTTGCAGTTCATGGACTGGATACTTGCAGAAAGAAAGGGTCACTTTTCCTTTGAAAGTTGTTGTCTAATCTGAGCCCTTGCGCGAAGCCGAGCGTCACAGAGCCTTCTTGCTGATCTCAAGCTGGTTTTAATGTGTATTGTCATTATTACTGCGGGGGAAGCTGCCAAGAGTCACTCAGTGCCCAGTGTGCAGCTTCAGCCCTCAGTCTCCCTCCCAGTACTGTGCTGTTGGGAACGGGTGAGGTCCAGATGCACCGCTGGCGGGACTGGCAGAAGTTTCGGGACTGGCAGCTGGAGTGGCGGAGGGGCCCAGCAGGATTCCCAGGGATCAGCCCAGAGGCTGAGCTGAGGAGGAGGGGGTCTCCACAGGGCACCCCAGCACATCTGCCCGATCGTCACTATGCTGAGACTCGCTGTGGCTTGAGTGCTTTTTGTTTTATAAGACATATGCTCTTTACACCAAAAGCAGTGTTGTCATCTTCAGGGCTGTGCGGGACCAGAGAGTTCGCTTGCTTTACCAGGAGACCGGCACGAATGCTTTCCCGGCTTTTTGAGGAGGCGTTTGCAGATCCTGGTCCGTGCCTTCCGGAATCGCTGCTGGTTTTGTACTAGACTCGAGGGTGATCTAATTTATAGAACTGAAACCTCAATACGGGCCATGTGCTAGGAGGACCTGGCTGAGCAGATCAGGGTAGCAGAGGAGTGCTGAATCCCTCTGCGGAGCGCTGCTGAAGGAGGGGTGCGAAGCAGCCGGTGCAGAGTTAGGTGAGTGGGGCAGATTGGTTTTCCAGATTTCCTAACAGGACAGAAGCTTTATTTTTACCCCCGCTGCCCTTGAAGTCTCAGGTTCTGCAGGTGTTGTGATTTCAGCTTAATGAGAACTTGTGAGAGATTTGACTCAGTCTGCAGAATGTCTTCCTGGACACTTTTTGCACCATTGTTCAGTTCACTGAAGTTCAGTCTTTGTCTGGCCCAGATGTTTGGCTGTTGTTGGGCGTACGAAGTCACAGACATACACTTTCCAGTTCATATTGTTCCCTTGTATACTTAATCTTCAAACAGCTGGTCTTTGAGGGGCCTCTGATTAACCTCTGGGACTCAAAAATCTGACCTGTGATGTAGCTATACATTGAAACCCTCGTCAAATTAGTGCGGTGCCACCCTTTGCCTCGTTGATTTCAGCCTCATTGCGGGCGGTAGCCTTGCTTCGTGAGGCATCCGGGGCAAACTCCCTCATACCCTGGAGGAAGGCTTGCTCTCTTGGGGAAAGGAAGGCTGAGCACCACCTGCTAGGAAAACACTTGCCATATGAGCTCGTTTGAGGATTCTGGGTCTTCTCGGGCAGTAGCGCTGCCTTACATCTCAGACTGAATTACCTGCGTGGCTGAGAGGATGTGTTCCGTGATGTGAGCAGCCGTAGTGCTTGAGCATGAAGTAGTTGGATTTGTATAAGAGAGCATAAATTTTTTGCCTTTCTCTTTCTGTCTTTAGCAGCTCTTTTTAGAGAAAGTCAGCTTGACTGGATTCATACAGGTTCGTCCGGTTCAAATGTGATAGGATTAAGCAGAACGCAGGGAAATCTGACCAGTGCAGGAAATTTGGGAATGCACTAAAAGGCCATATGCTTTGTTTTGTTTGGACTTGTGACTCAAAAGGGAAATGTAATACTTCCTGAGGATCTCCTTTAAATGTCCCCACTTGACCTCCACAGCACACGGATTTTTGCTGAAAGAGATCCAGTCTTCTGGTTTTACTTACCTCTCACAGTATCTGCAAAACCTCGCGCTCTGCTGAGGCCTGCGCCCGATTGCAGTAAAAGAAATGAAGCAGAAAACTTGTGTAAGAGCTGCAGCTCGGGGAGCAGCGCTCTTTGGGTTCTCAGAAGGCCCACCTCAGCCAAGGCTTTCCCGGACTGAGTTTCCAGTGAAGTGGTATCCAGATTTATGAGCAAGAGCGGCGTTAGGATTGGCACAGGTCAGCACGACGCTGCAGGAGTTGCAGATTCCTTTGCCTGCAGAAAGGGCTTCTCTGGGTTCTGTGAGGTCCCAGGTTGTAACGTGCTGGCTCACTCTTCCAGGACTGACTTTGACCAGGGTATGAGTCACTCCTCAGTGTCACCGTCTCAGAGGAGCTTGTGGTTTCAAATGAGGGCTTCTTTTCTTACATCATCACTAAAAATGTCAAGTCAGCCATCCTCCTTAAAGAGATTTCACACAGGAGCCTTTTAGACTATGTCCAGAAAGCTACCAAATTTTGGCTACTTGGGATAAAGATATGTGAGCCCCAGATGATGCTTAGACTCGATGCTGAGGTCTACTTTGTAGTGTTCCTGGGCTGGTGTGTTTTGCGTGACTTTCTTTGTGGAATGAGAATTTAGTGCTGCAGAGCCCACCCCAGGAAAGAAGCACGCTCCTCCCGGGTGTGCGCCTGCGCACGGGGAGTGGTGGTGCGCCAGCTCGCACGGGGAACGGGAACAGCCTTTTCTGTGCGAGTGACAAGTTTTACTCCTAAGAAATGGATATCGGGGTGGGCTAGTTGCTGCTTCTGCCTTCCAGCAAAACTTGGTCAAAAATATTTGCAGTTCTGTTAGGGGAGTAACCCAAGTTTGGGTTTACAGGTTTTCTAGGCAGAGCTGGACACCTAACTCCTAAATGATCATGGAGGAGATTGAGTAAATGGATTTTCCACTGGAGCAATGTTACTTTGATCTTTAAATGAGCAGCTGAAAGTCAGTGTACCCTTTGAAGCCTTTGCTTTCAGGAAGATGACTGACTATGAATAAGCCGACAGTCGAGCCATGGTGCTGTTCAGGTTTGCCTGGATTCACATAATTTGCGTGATTCTTTTGCCATGAAACAGAAGAATGATCGGTCCTATAGAACATTGTCATTTCCCTGAACAAGGAAGGAAAGAGAGGGCTGGGAGTGGATTGTAAGCACAACCCATGGCAGCCTCTGTCATGAGCAGCAAATCCTTGAGACCTGCAGAGCTATGGATTTAATCCATTAATCGGGAGGGCACTGGAGCTCTGTTCCTGCTGTGTATTTTGAGTTTTTCTATTGTGTCATTAATTCCTGGTTATTCCCTTTCAGTTAGTAGTAGATACAAAGTTCCTTCCAGACACTTAGATACCAGTGCTTCTGTTCCACAGCTTTGGCTTCTTTGGGGTTTGATTTTTGGTAGTTTCTGTGTAAAAGACTGAGACCTTCTGCAAATAAATTGGCTTTGACAGGGATATTGATTCCAGTGTATTTTTTTTCCCAGGAAATAATTACCTAAAAGCAAATCCGTTCCTTCTTTCTGCCTACAGATAATGTACAGGAGGAGAATATTTCCAGCTGCTTCCTTTCTTATTCTCAAAAGCATGCCACACAAAGGAAAAAGCTGGAGGTGGTACTGGCACATCAGCCTCGCCTTTGAGGGAGAAGGGAAGGGCAACTTTGAATGTTGATGGGGCACCTGCTGTATTTGGGTGGGAAACTTGTGTTCGTGCATAAATCAGTAGATTTTCAGTCCTCGTTGTGGAATACCAGTGGATTCTGAGGAAATGATAAAGGGGCTTAATGCAAGTGGAGATAAAGTGCAATTTACAGCCACTGGATCATTTCGGTAGGTCCTGAAAGTATTCATCCCCTGTTATGCTACTGTCCTGCCTACACGTACAGCAGTTACATCGTCCATACCTATAAACCAGAACTTACATACGGAAAGAGCTTAATGCTTACACAGTGTTGCATCACTGTAAGCTAACTTCTGCACTTCCTACACAGAAAGTATTTCTCTGTGTGTGTGTGCTCAGAAACGATCTGTTGAAGCTGCCTTCCCCCACCCCCAAAATACATTCAATGAACCAGGAAACCTTTGCTGGCATTCAAGAGCGAGAGCGTGCACATGAGGAGGGATGCTGGCTCTCGAAAAGTGCGTACTGCTGGCTGTCGTGAGTACAGATGTTATGAATATGCATGGCTGATCGTCTGGATACAGCTCCACTGCATCGTGTAGGATCCGGCACTGCTGTTACCCCATGCCCAGAGGGAGAATGGAAGTGGAGAGGAACAGCATGCAAGAGCATGCTGCAGTGAGGCTTTTGAATTTCACAAATGCTTAGTCCATGCCAGTTATTTCCCCACCTTGGCTGTAAAAGCTCAATCTCTGATCAACCCCAATTGGTGTCCGGTTTTGGGGATTAAGGCTACCTTATAGTGAGATACCAGGCAGAGCATTTTGGCCTTGCCCATTTTAGAATTACTGTACAGTGTTCTCATTTGAGGAGACTGTACGATCAGTTAAAGAATTGTTTAAATGTAACGATTGGGAAATGACCATTCTCTGGCAAGGGTGAAATACCTAAGAAACACATCTCTCCAAGTCACAAGGTCCCTATTAGTTGTCATTCTGGGATGCGTATCTGCTTAACATCAGACTCTACCTTATTCAGCTGAAAAACCTAAGCTGGCTGTTGCTCCAAAGAAAAAGAGAGCAATTAGAAGCCTTTTCCAGAACTCCCTTCTGTGCCTGCTCAGTGGCAGAAGAATCTGCTTTCTATTAAGGTGATAAATTGCATAATTGGAGGTGTAAGCAACCCCCATTGTAAAATTTGTCTTTGTCAGATATATAAAGCATTGATTTTCTTTGTTTGCTGATGCAAAACCCCACTGGTATGAAGCTGTAGTCTCCCATCAGCCTGTTACCAGCAGAGGTTCGTGCTAGCACAGCTGGAGTCTGTTTCACGTGTGTCAACCTTGTACTCTCACTGCAGCATTTTGACTCCTCTGGCAGCGCATATGGGAATACCCCTACCCTGTTGGCCCAATGCGTGAGCCACTTAGAGTTCCCGGTGGATCCTATTATGCAGAGGATTTTATTAAGTATACAGTGATGAATTTATCTTCTGGAATCCTATTACTAACCCCCTGAAGCGAGTCATTGGTGTCCCCCAGCAGACGTAATCACCAAATTGTTCCTAAACACTGCTTTAATGTCAAGCTCCACGGTCTTTCTGCTGATTGCCCCCACGAGCACATAGAGAGTACTGATAGTGATCTTGGAGGAGAAGAGACGCTGCACACAACCAGCCCCGGGGAAGGCAGAAGTGCCGTAGGCTCCACTCATGCAGACTCCAAGATGATCGAGAAGTGCTTCTCTTGGAGCACTCGGATTAGTTAACAGTGGAAGCTGCTGCAGAATAAAACACGTGGGGAGCGTTGGTGTGAAGGCCATGTCAGCAGGTAGACGTGGCCCTTCCTGCCTCTGTCTCGCTGTCTGTGGGAGCCACAACCGAGCCTCTGGAAACAGCCCCATCTTTCTAATCCACTTGGGCTATTTCTTGTCAGCCCTTTACCCTTCACTTTCCATTTCTCATTTTGTCTCCTACTTATTTTTCTTTTCTGCTTCTCTTGTCCTCCTTCCACATCCTGGTTTGGACGGTCCGGCCCTGGGCACTCAGACGTGTAAGCCAAGTCTTTTTGCATGCCCCGAGAACGGTTGCCAAGCTTGTACCCTTCATTCTAGGCCTTTGTGTGAGCCTAGAAATGATGTTGGGCAAAGGGATTAGGGGCCCTGAGAATAAACATTTCCAGCCACACAGACTTGACTTCCTATGATCCGCTTCCCAGTCCAGGGGACCTCTTAAAGCTTTCTTCCCATGTACAGTATGAGCAGTCTCTGCATCTGTCAAGTTTCTCTTGTGCACAGAAAGTCTGAGTTCTGCTGCTTTCCGTTTATGCCTCTTTTCCCTAGCCGTAGCCCATTAACGTCATCTGAGTCTGTCTAGATGGCTCTTTGCCATAGCTCCTCTTATTCAGCAATCTGCACGCATAAACGTCCACTTTTTTTTTAGCAGCCCCATGAGACACCGGTTTTCACTGACTCCTTGTTTTCCAGAAAGACATTTCCATTCTCTCCCCGGTTATATCAGAAGTGCTGATGGTGGTGGTGGCCTGTCTTCCAGAACTAATTGAGGCTGCAGAATCAGTTCTGCTGATTACTTGTGCTGGGTTTTAACTTTGCCCAAAACGGCCTACTGGTTTGTGCCGTGCGGCGGTGAGCGTGCTGCTCACCAGCGGGAGGAAGGGAGCTCCCATGTGCCGTGAAGCCTGTAATGGGCCCACGTGGTGTTTTGGTCTGGGCTTGTGCGAGATGTCCGCGTGTATGTACTTTTTTATTCCTAGTGAGATTGCAAAACCCTCACACCCTCTTTTAGATAAGAGCCCCCCCTCACTGGTGTCCCACCTACGCTGCCTGGCCGGTTGCGGCAGCGCTGAGGAGGGTCCGGGACCTCTGCAGCCGCCTGCCCTGCGGGAGTGAGGAGCTGTGGCCCTCGCGGCCGACTGCCGCGCTCGGCAGGAGCGGGCCCAGGCCCCTTCCCGGGGCATCGCTGTCCTGTTGGGCGCCCGTCGTGTGGTCACCGGCTGGGTGCCAGGTCTACCTGGTGACACGGAGTTGTCCAACGGGAGGAGGAGTCGCAGGAGGTGGAGTGAAGGTGGCAGTGCTCTGCAGGGTGTCCTGCAGAGGTAATTTTTGGAGTGAATATGGCTTCAGTCCCTGATGTTGTGAGCCAAGTGCCTGTGCTTCTGTAGAGGCTCTAAATCATTCATTTCTGCAGGGTTTAGCTGGTTCTCACACCACCTGTGGAGCTTGCTGTTGGAGAAACACCTCCCAAGCCCAAGAAACCGTTTGACCCCGTGGCAGCACGAGGTGGAGCTTTGTCCCCAGCCTGTCACTATGTCACTGAAGAGTGGCTGCTAGCTGCTCCTCTCTCTGGTCTGTGGTAATTACAGCAGCAAAAGCTACTTATTTCTAGTTCATTATAGCACGTGTTGGCAGCATGAAATCCAGTGCTGCTCCCGCCGTCTGTGGGACTGAGCCCCAGGCTGTGCGGCCGCGCTGCCCTGCGGAGCGGTACCGCAGCTTGCGGGGATGCTGCGGGGCTTCCCGCGGCAGCTGAGGCTCTGCCACTGCCCTGCGCGCATTGTCCCGTGCGTTGAATGAAGTTCATCTGCAACACTAAGTGGAAGAAAATAAAGACATTTTGAATTCTGGCAGTTCTTCCGTTATAATTAAGCTGCCTGAAAGGATGCCTCCGGGAGGACAAATGCAGCTTGGCTATTTACGGAGCTGGCCACAGGAGAGCTTCCATATAACTTCTCTATCTTATGACCTATAAATTGTGTTTAATAGCTAATCTGTCACATCAGGTTCTTGTATCAGAATAGATGGTTTCCCTATTAATTTGAATCAGCACAGCGTATTTACAGTTCATCAGTGTGGAAATATTACTCTGTTAATGCTGCTGATCACAAAAATAATTGATCACCTGTGCTCTCTGCCTCTTGCTCTGGCCCATAGATCTTCCTGACTTAGCATTACTCTTCCAATCATGATATAATTTTAGTAAGAATAATCTTTAGGAAGGTTTCTCCTGCTACTGTTTTTGAAATTGATGAAAGGCTTATTTCTTCAGGGGTGCAATTTCAATAGCAAAATGTGGTTCCAGCTGAGAGGCACTGACCCAGATCTACTCCTGTAGAAGAGATTTTCTGATCCGCTTTCTTTTTATATGTGATGGCCAGACAGTGTGGCCAGGAAGAGGTTAGTCATTTGCCTTGTAGAAAGGAATTAAAATCCTGTATCTGTGGGCATAGCCATTCTGCAGGTGGGAGCCAAGCATATACCAGTTTATCCAGGCGAGGCGAGTGTCGGGAGGGAAAGCCCAGTGTGAGGGAAAGCCCTCTAGCTCGGGTGGCTCCTGGGAGCAGATGTATGACCTGGCAGCGAAAAGGTGGCAGGGCTCCCTGGTGTGGTGCTGGGTGGGTTGGAGAGGTTCCTCATGGCCACTCTGGGCACTGATGGGGAGCCACCGCCATCCCTTAGCTACTCCAGCTGCTTAATTTAAGTGTTTTCCCTCCAACCTTGATGTCAGAGTGCATTTCTGTGTGCTTGTATTGTGGCGGAGGCAGCTGTTTAAAACGGTTAAAAGAGGCAGGCTTGAATCTGCAAATTCTTAGGTGAATTTAACCACAGAGGTCCGCTTGCTGTCTGAACCGTGCTGTGATGTTGTGGTCTCTCTCATGCATGCAGAGCAAGGAGCTCACTTTTTACAGCTCATCTTGTGTTCCCTGGGGGTTCGTCTGGTGTCTTTATCAGTGGTATCGCACGGAAGCCTTTCTCCAGCTCCATGGTGTTCCAGTTGGAGATAGCTGGTTGGCGTGTCCTGTGAGGCGCTTTCAGCTGCACGCCTTGCACTTGCCATATGGAATCCCATTTCATGGGAGAGCTCTTGGTGTTGTGCCTAGGGATACTGCACCCAGAAAAGTGACGAGCTCTTGCTAATTAAACAAAAGCACCAGTATCAGCTGCATTAGGCCATCCAAGTCATAGCAAGAGGGGAGTAACAAAATGCAACAGAAGTATGCCATGCGGGTGGCTCCAGGGGTTGAGCCCAGACAGCAAGAACAGAAGGAGCGTGCCTTCCTTCCTGACGGTGGAACAGCCGAAGGGCCCACCTGCCTGCAGCCTGGTGGTGTGGTCAAGCTGCTCTTCCCCCTGTCATGCCACTCGGTGCAAAGGTCTTGCCTCTTAGGAAACAGAAATTTGAACAGGGGACTGGGGAGCTCAGGATCCGCTGCGTGGACGGGAACGCTAGCCTAAGGCTGCACTGGGAGCACACAGCCAAGGACAGGAAAGGGGGAGGCTGCCTCTTCGTTGGTAGCACAAAGTTATGCCATTTCACATAGCAAGGACAAGTGTCCTGAGATGCTGTGTCACCATTTTGGGTGGAAAGTGGACTGGGTCTTTCCTGAGCCAGGGTGCTGGGGGGGCACAGACGGATCTCTGTGCAGTCACTCACCCTGACTGCTCCTTTCTGGGGGTTTGGAAGAGATGGCTGTTGTGGAATTGGGTCACAGCAGCAGCTGAGTATCAACGGAAAAGCACACGCAGGGCCCATGGAGGACTCGGGGTCAGAGCTTTGGCGTGAACAGCCATGCTGAGGCAGCAGATGTGCATGAGGCAGAAGGAACACATCCCTGTTGCTGGCTGCTTGCCCCGCTGCCCGGCTGTGCGTGCTCCGGCTCTGCCAGGTGGAGGGAAGGCACGCGTCCTGGTAGATGCAGTGGGCAAAAGAATCTGTTTCTCGGATAATTTGTCTTCTTAAATACAGCTGTTTCTTGGTGGTAAGAACTCGGGTTTTCAAACAGCTATATTTATTTAAGATGTCCCCAGGGGACAGAGGCTACAGCTGCTGAAATACTGTTGTCTTTGCTGCAGCCTCAAGGTTCTTTGGGGCTCAATAACAAACAATGTTGTACTAGAAGGACCCTGATGCTGCACAGTAAGAACGGCGCTCTTCGGAGCGTGGTGTGATTGGCCAAGCACACGTACACGGAGATGTTGGTGACGGCACACTGCCCCACTGGTACTGCAAGATAAGCAGCAGCGGCATCTCCCTTCTCCCAGCCAAGTGCTGGCTGTGGGTGTGTAAGTTTTCCAGCAGCAGGTATTCAACAGCTGTTTAGCTCGGAAAGAAGAGACTGGCTCAGCCTGCAGCATGGTTGGGTATGCCAAGTTCTGCATTCTGCTGGTGGTCTCGGACAGTGCTGTGGCACCGGCCTGCAGGGTCTCGGGAGTCTGTTGCTTTGACGTGAGCTTACTGGGTGGAGGGTGGAACAGAGCAAGCGTGCATTTGCAGTGTTCTCTGCAGGTGAATGTCATGTGTAAGCAGGGCTTGGTGTAGGTGTTAAAGTAGTCATGAGAGGTGACCTGAGCTGTGGCTGCCCACAGGGGAAGCGCTGCTCAGTGAGATGACTCAGGCTGGTCCTGGAGTGCGGTTTTCTGCAGCGATCACTTTCTCTATTTCCCCACTGGTCTCTGCATCTTTGCAGTGCCATCCTTCCCCTCTACCAGCTATGCACACACTGTACGCTTCAGAGAAAGAGGTAATCCTAGCCCTGTTCTCCCAAGTCAACCCCGTTCCCTGCTGCCTCCTCCTGAGCTGCTCTGAGGGGTGTAGAACTGCAGAGAGCAGGTTTTCTAGCAGGTAGTCACATTCTGTCTCCAGAATGGCCTTTTGTGGCTTCAGTTTCTATGACTGGGGCCATTTGACTTGTTTCTGTGAATGCTTACTTGTACTTACCTTTTCTGTCTTATCCCTGCAGGCAGCGTCCTCAGCACTGAGCAGCCTGGGCCACGTGTACACAGCCATTGGGGACTACCCAAACGCACTGGCCAGCCACAAGCAGTGTGTCCTCCTTGCAAAGCAGTCCAAAGATGAGCTCTCTGAGGCGCGGGAGCTGGGCAACATGGGAGCAGTGTACATTGCAATGGGGGATTTTGAAAATGCGGTGCAGTGCCACGAACAACATCTTAAGATCGCCAAGGAGCTGGGGAACAAGCGGGAGGAAGCTCGAGCCTACAGCAACCTAGGCAGTGCGTACCACTACCGGAGAAACTTCGACAAAGCCATGTCCTACCACAACTATGTGTTGGAGTTGGCCCAGGAGCTGGCTGAGAAGGCCATTGAGATGCGAGCTTATGCTGGCTTGGGCCATGCAGCCAGATGTATGCAGGACCTGGAAAGGGCTAAGCAGTACCATGAAGAACAGTTGCACATCGCTGAGAGCCTGCAGGACCGAGCTGCTGAAGGCAGAGCCTCCTCCAATCTAGGTAAGGACGTGGAGCCCTGACACGGAGCAGAATTTGTCAGGGAAGGCCGTGGCTATCAGAGCTGCTGCAGGATGCGGGAGGTTTGCTGTGTGCTGTCTTCTTAGTTACCCCAGTTTCACCAGACTGTCTCCATAAATTAAACAGGCACTTGGCAGGTTGTGTGCCGATGTAATGTCATGTGTCCCATGTTCAATTATGGAGCTGCTCAGAAAGGCACCAGAAAGCACAAGCTCATGGCAGAAGGGAAATGAAAAGGTAAAGTGCATTTGAAGAGCTATTCAGGTGTCAGCCATAAACTTAAGTCTTGCGCTAAGGCAAGAAGTGACCTGGCGTATTACCTGGCCTTTTCTTTGGGAGCTTGTCAGCTGGATATGACAATATATTGCTGCCTTGTAAGTTGGGAGACACATAGGTCAAATCCTAACTAAATTTGTTTTCAGAATGTGCACATTAAAATACCAGAGTGTAGGAGTCTCATGTTCTTCCAAGGGGAGACATTGGTGTCCTGCTGGCAGGCTGGGGAGCACTGAATTACCCCAAAGTGAAGTCCATTCCTGCTGCTTCTTCACAGCAACAGATGTGGGAGCGACCAAAGATGCATTTCCATCTCTGCGGTAGGATGCGGCGTTTGTGCTGCTGATGTTCCAGCTGTCGTGGAGGACGTGTTCTCAGCTGGCTGGGAGTGGCAGAGCAGGGCTGGTGCTGGTATAACAAAATGCGCGTTTGCTGGCAGCCCCTGAGTCTCAGCTCTCGCAGGCTGCCCCACGCTGTAAATTAGCTTCTGTTTCTGCTTGGCAGTTGGCACTTGGTTCATTTGTAGATGCTAATTGTACTCTGATGTTATCAACAGCAGGTAATTGAAAAGGGCTTGATGAATTACTTAATTTCTCTTAATAGCCGAGTCTTCGGGAGCTGAATGAAGAAGATAAGGTGAACTGGAGAAAACAAAACAGTCCGAGCTTTCTAATTAGTGTTGCGAATTTCCTCCTTTACACAAATTAGGGCAAACGTGTGAGACAAAATAGGTTTGTGAGGCAAAAGCACTTGTGGCGTGCTTAGCATTAGAGAGCAGTGAGCATTGATAACATCTCTGTTGGTGTGACAGAGCACCCAAGGGGCAAAGGGCTGGGGGTGGAGGGCCTGGCATCTGGCTGCCCCGACATTGGTAAGGGCTTTTGCGGAGAACAACAGCAAAGCACAGGTCACATCCCCCACCCCTGCTGCCAGTGTGGCACTGGTCCTGGGGAGATGCAGAGACATGAGGGATCCGCTGGTCTGTGACAGGGGTGGAGGAACGGGACCTCGGGTTGCCCAGGCAGGGCGCAGGGCGAGGCGTAAACTCTGGGTCTTTGGTGGGGGAGATGGAGGTGATGTCCTTGGCTACGCTTGGGAAACGCACTGGATTCCCCGCTCATGGTCGGGACTGAGGGAAAGTTCCTCCTGCTGTGAAGCTGAACTTAACGAGTTTTGTTCCCAGTGGAAGCCGACCAGAGGGCGCGCAGGCTGCTCCGGTGGTGTGGTTACTGGGTACGGCACGGCTGGGTTCAGCCGTGAGCACCTGTAAAATGGGGGTGGACGTGCTCTGAGCAGCACCCTGCGAAGCACTTGCTGCTTTCTGGAGAATTGCACCAATTCTTTCTGAGCAAAATCAGGAAACTGAGGAAATGCAGTCTGGGGGAATGGAATCTGTCGCTTGGGTTTGGTTTTCTTCCCTACGTCAGTGTGGTGATGAGCCATCTTGGGTTTTCCGTACTGTCGTCTCCTGTTTCTGTGAGCCCTCTGCTGCTGGGCAGACCACAGCTCGTTTGCTAGAAGAGAGAGCTTAATTCAAGTTCTGTAGTATTTCTTCTGATCACCCATATGTCCAGTGTAGTCTGTGTCTGTGCTACTCAGCATCATAAAAAAAGCCCAACAAACCCGTACAGAAATGTTGAGACGAGATGGGCTTAGCAATTCCCTGCAAGCGCTGACACTCGCTGTAGGTGCTGTGCCTCTTCCCAGAGTGAAACAAGCGCTGCGGCAAAAGGAAGCGACTTGCTCATGTTCCTCAACCTTCATGGTACACGCTTGTGGTTTAAATTCTCTCACCGTTTCGCTGGCTCAAAATCAGTTAAGTTGGGACTAGAAAATGAATCTTAATATCATTATTAATCTCACAGCAGCTTTGGATTTAATTATGCTTATTATGCTTTCAGCATGTAATTCCAGAAATTTTTGTAAAAAAAAAAAAAAAAAGAGAGTTTTGGTGCAGCAGAGAATGTTTTTCTTGTGTTGGATTTAAGCCGAAATATAACTTTCAGTTGGTATGCTGACTCAGCCACTCTGCACTTTGTATTAGAATAGTTCTCCTAGCTTCTGAGTGCAGGATCTCACGTTTCAGCCGTTATTTGGCTGTATTTTCATGTCTTCTCTGTCAGAGTTAAGTTATACTGGAGAAAGAGAACATGCAGTTCTTATTGAGAAAGTCTATAACTGTTGTTTAAATTGCATCTAGTACCAATTAAAAAGTCAAGTCTTAATTGTCCCTTTCATCTAATCCACATGCAAAACAAAACCTCATCAAAATAACCGTGCTGACAGGCAAAAAAATGTATCTAAATGTGTGTTTCCAAGCCAGAATGTTGGAGTTGGCCTCTTTGCTGAAGCAACAGAAATTTTCTGTTTGCATTTCACTGATTTAGATGGAAAGCTCTCTTAAGTGTACCATCTAATGCTGAGCAAGACGGAGACGGAATATAACAGAGCCCAGCTGCTGTAGCGCTCTGCAGGGAGATGTAATGCGCTCTGTGACGCAGTAAGCAGAAGGTAATGGACTGAGGGCCAGTCGCGAGTTATCAAGCCCTTCACAACAAGGAGATGTGGAGCTTAACCAGAAGTCTCAGATTGTCAACCTTTGCAAAGCAGATGGTGTTTCCAGATGCCAAGGCTCCATGTGGAGAGCTGGCTTTTCAGCCTCTGCAGCTCTTAAGGGTTCCCATTGCGATGCAGAGAGGACACTTCAGATTATTAATAAAACACAGTTTAAAGTCTCTCCCTTGGTGCTTAGCATCTCTTTGCAGTTACAAGAGAACTCCTGTGCGTATCTTCATGTGCCTGGCATGTTGTCCAAAGATGCCAGATATTTTCTTCTGAAGCATTTTTGCAATTAGCATCAAAAAATGGTGGTTATGTTTGCCCATCTCTTCCCTGATTGCCGAAGGACTAGCTGACTCGCCCAAGACCCCTTTCCCTCCTCTCCCACCGCTCACCGGCACACTCATCCCGCTAGCGGCATTGCAGCAGAGCATGCCTCACTCAGACAGTGGGTGCTGGTCGGCTCTCTCCACACCGAGGAGCGGGCTGGGACCTGGTTCTTCCACCACATGGGTGAACTTCAGAACCACTTTTGCTCTGTTTCAACTTTCAGTGTGTTTGTGTTTCGTTCTGAAAGAGCAGGTTCAGTCAAGAGCAACACCATCTCAGTCTAAGCTGGAGGCTGTGGTGCAGCGGTGACCCCCTCGTGACGCAGGGTTTTGGTCTGCACTGGCTGGTGCTGGTGGGAGGCTGGAGATGCCTTTGGCCTCTGCTGTAACCGCCTGCCGGGCTCCAGCACAGGAGCTGCAAAAACTGTTCCAAAGTTAGTCTGACGCTTTCTCCCCCACCTTACCAACTTGGTGCCTGAATTGGGAAAACTGGTGATCTGCATAGGCAGAATGTAACTTTTATGATTATTTTGCTGATGTCTTATACAGGTTTCTACCCAGTTCTAACTGTATTCACCATTAAGGAAAGAAAGCTTGTGAATTAATATAATTTGTGCCATTTTTGGTGCTTTACGCTATGTAAGGCAGCAGAGGCTGTCTCTGGCCGTCTCCCTTCATGTCTGCTGGGTTCTTGCCTTGGGTCTGTTCTGCTGTATCCCCGGTGTGCTATTCCAGAATGCAGTCTGGCTGCCTGACCAAAAGACTATCTTTTACTTTGAAGTCAATAATTATAGCTGTAAGAATGAGTCAGAATGCTGATGTTTCGAAGTGACAGTGTGTTTCTGGATCCTTCTTCCTTAAGTGCCACAACAGATGGGTGACAGCTCAAGCAAACTAATGTGATAGCAGGCGCCATGGTGAGAAGAGCACAGCTTTGTTCTCTGTTATGCTGCTTGGTTTTGTCCTGGGTGTCTCCTGGTAAACATTTGCTCACTGTTTTTCTCCTTTCTTGGCAGTAAAGAGGCTGACTAAAACATTTAGAACTGTGAAGGCTTCATCTCCCATCCATCTACGAACCTCATTTTTGTCTGTTGAGGAATGCACAAAGAGAGTATATATTTGGTAGGTGATGATTTTGGAGTCTGAGTCAGAACTGTTCCTTCCTGGGCCATCCTTTGTAATTATCCCTGGCAAATGATGGAAACATACCAGGCGGTGCTGTGTGGGGTCTCTTACCAGGTTTCTCTTTTCCAAGAGCAACCTTAATTTTTTAGCTGAAATTCTGGGAATTTGCTTGAGCAGGGCTTGTGACAGAGAGCAGCCTTTTTGGTGGACATAGTAGCCAGGGTGAAACTCCATCCATAGCCTCTCCAGAGAGTGGCAGCACTGGCTGTTTCAGTAACATGTTGCCCTAACCTCTAGTATGAATTTTACTTCTCAGGCTGCCATTTGCCTTTCAAAGCCATGCTCTGTGTCTGACTTTCCATCTTCCCCTCCCACTTCCCTTCTCCTTCACACAGGACAGGAGAAGTTGGTGTCCTGGGGCAGGAATTTCTACTGTCTCCAGCCCCAGATACTCCTTTTCTTATCTATCCTTAAGTATAGTATGAAGTGGTAGTGGGAGAGGTTCTGGGGTGGGTCAGCATCCCTGACACTCTTCCTTCATTGTAAGTTCCTCCGTGTTGAGGGAGAGAGGTAATTACAGTGAGCAGAGGACTTCCCACTAGCATCCTCATCTTTCATCCACCACTCCTGTGGACACAGTGTCTGACTTCCAATGGCATTTTAATGGTGACCACTGTGCACTGACTTTTCTTGTTCCTCACAGTGAAGTGGAGTTTCTTCAGGGTGCCGAAGCTTTGAGGCTGGATAGCTCCTTCTCTTCTCGTTTCCAGATGACGACTCCCTGCCCTCGTAGTCTTGAAGTGCATGTCTTTGCATAGTTTACTGCTGATTTTCATCACCCCATTCTTGTTGCTCTGGTACATAAGGTTGTCCAATCCTTCCTCCATCATAATCCCATCCTTCTCTGTGTTAGCAGTGCTGCTTAACTGGGTTTCATCAGCACATCTTGACGAGCACTCACTTCCTTTGTGCCAAAGTCACCACTAAACATGTTTAATAAGGTTTGTCATCTTCTCTGCTTTCTGACTTTTAATTAAGAGGAATCTCATCAAAGAACAAGTTATCTGGGCAGTCAGCTGAACTAAAATTTGCTTTTAACCTGTTTTCTGTCCTCTCTCTCCCTTTTACGGTCACTTCAAGCTGAGTGCTTTCCCACACCCGATTGCTCAGAGGAGGTGGAGAGTGGTGCTCATGGAGAGCAACGGCACATCTTGTCTCCTTGAGGAGTCTGTCCATTTAGCAGTAAGAGATTAGGAAAAGCTTGCTCATCCCCTTATTCCGGAAACCCTGGGTTTTCAGGGGTGGTTTTCAATGAGCTATGTATTTCGCTTTCTCACAGTGGGGTGCACTGTGTTGCGTCTCGCTGGGCAGCGCCTGGCGGCCCACGCTGGAGCCGGGGCACCCCGAGGTGGTGGCTGGGAGGGACATAGCACTTGGGAGACAGGGCTGGGAGCGCCGGCTCCTTGGGGCAGCGCTGGTTCTGCCTGCTTCCAGCTGGACACCTCTTGCTGTTTCCAGAGGACAGATTTAGCTAATTCTTCTTTTTAGTTTCTGAAGCAATGGGACGCTTTCACAGTGACTGTAGTGACTGGTTTTTGCAGTTTATATGTTACTCAGCTTTGTGTCCAATCCAATTCCGCCCCTTGTAATTACTTTGTGTTTTTTTCTGCAGAAATTGGTGGTCTTTCCTGTTACTGCTCTGCTGCGTGCGGCTGTCCACCGAGCCCCAGCTCTGGCCGTGTCTCCAGATGGGAGATGGAGGGCCAAAATACTCACGTGGGGATACTTAGCTTAGTTCTTCCCATCCTTGCTGCCAGCACCTTCCCTTGTCATACCGGAGGGAGACATCAGCCTGCATCAGCTAGAGATGCAATAGCTAACGCCGATCAATTAGAGCCACAGGCTCACTGGAGCTGAGGAAGGATTTGGCCAGGACTAAGACACCAGGGAGCCGGTCCCTCCTGCCATGAGCTCTAGCTTTGATGACTATTTCGGTGCAGGGGGAGAGGAACGAACTGTGATCAGCAGCCAAGCGTTTGCTGGTTTGATCCTGTTCTGTTCTGCCCATGTTTTCTAGATTTCCTTCTCCTGAAGCCTCGTGTTAGTAGGAAAGTGAGCAGAATTTTTGAATGCCTTGCTTTGATAGAAATACAGGTAATCCAGTGAGAATGCCTCATGCTGACGTAATGGAACTTGGGTTTTCAACCCCACATGAGTTCAAAAAATGAATCTGCGAGGTCCAAATTGCTTTGGGAAAGCAAATTTCAGCCCCCGTGTTCCAGGCTCACTCGGAAAGCCTCTGTCTTCAAGTTTCTCTTTCAAAGTGCAAGCCAGGAGGGGGCTGATGTGCAGGGCCTGGTCACAGCACGCTGCGCTTGCCGGTGCGGGGAAGGCAGCCGCCTCCTGACCCTCTGTGTCTCTTCCTGCTCAACACATTGGTTCTGATATGCAGATGGAAATTGGAAGCTGTGTTCTTTTAGGGGCAGGGAAAGACCCAAAGCTGTCTTCAGGTGTCGGGTAACTGTGACGGATCTGCAGGATCTGTGTTTGCAGGGTCTCCTTCAGTGGCTCCTGATCTACAGGCCTGTTTACGAGTGTTTGCAAAGGAGCCATATGTATCATTAGCACAGAGTTTAATTGAAGCATAAGTTGTAACATTAACAGATTCAGAGCTCCTGTTCCCATGTCTCGTAACAAGTACAAGATGATTTGACTGAAATTGAAAAGCAAACGCAAATGCTTTCTCACTCGGTGTGTTGAGTATGAGCTCTGGAGTCATCAGGTATCACTGATGGAAAAACAAAAAAGTAGCATAATTAAAAAGAAAATGGGCATTTTATAAGGCCAGACTGTCCAATTGTGGTGAATGCGTGCTTCGTGTGTGATATAAAACATTCTCTGGGATTTGCCTGTTAGGAGCAAGGAGGCAGTTCATTTGAGAAGGGCTGTGCCACGTCGGCGGTGCTGGGGACGCCTCGGGGTGCTGTGGGGACGGGATGGGGTCGCCTGGTGTAGAGAGCCTGGGGAAGGGCCAGCCACGAGCCGCGGGCCGGGCTGCAGGGCAGTCCTGGCACGGCAAGGTCTTGCAGAAGGGTTAGCGCAGAGGAATGCTTTTGTTGAGCCTGTTTGTGTTATTTTTCAGGGATCATTCACCAGATGAAAGGCGACTATGACACTGCACTGCGGCTGCATAAGACACATCTGTCCATAGCACAGGAGCTCAGCGACTACGCGGCCCAGGGCCGGGCCTATGGCAACATGGGCAACGCTTATAACGCTCTCGGCATGTATGACCAGGCTGTCAAGTACCATCGGCAGGAGCTGCAGATTTCTATGGAAGTAAATGACCGTGCCTCTCAGGCATCTACTCACGGGAACTTAGCAGTTGCCTATCAAGCGCTGGGTGCCCATGACCGTGCTCTGCAGCACTACCAAAATCATCTCAACATTGCCCGGGAGCTGCGAGACATCCAGAGTGAAGCACGGGCCCTCAGCAATTTGGGCAACTTCCACTGCTCACGAGGAGAGTACGTGCAGGCAGCCCCTTACTACGAGCAGTACCTGCGCTTGTCCCCAGAGCTGCAGGACATGGAAGGGGAGGGGAAGGTTTGCCATAACCTTGGCTATGCCCATTACTGCCTTGGCAACTACGAGGAAGCTGTTAAGTACTACGAGCAGGATCTGGCCTTAGCGAAGGATCTTCATGACAAGCTGAGCCAAGCCAAAGCCTATTGCAACCTGGGCCTGGCCTTCAAAGCCCTGATGGACTTCAGCAAAGCAGAGGAGTGTCAAAAGTACCTGTTGTCCCTGGCTCAGTCACTGAACAATTCCCAGGCCAAATTCCGAGCTCTGGGGAACTTGGGGGATATTTTTGTCTGTAAAAAAGACGTAAATGGTGCAATAAAGTTTTATGAGCAGCAATTGAGCTTAGCCCATCATGTTAAAGACAGGAGACTGGAAGCCAGCGCCTATGCAGCCTTGGGCTCTGCATACAGAATGATACAGAAGTGTGACAAGGCTTTAGGTTACCACACGCAGGAGCTGGAGGTGTACCAGGAGCTGGGAGATATGCCGGGTGAATGCAGAGCACATGGTCACCTTGCTGCAGTGTATATGTCCCTTGGGAAGTACACCATGGCCTTCAAGTGTTATGAAGAACAGCTGGAGCTCGGGCAGAAGTTGAAGGACCCCAGCATAGAAGCCCAAGTCTATGGTAACATGGGCATTACCAAGATGAACATGAATGTCATGGAGGAAGCTATTGGCTACTTTGAACAGCAGCTGGCCATGCTGCAGCAGCTCAGCGGAAATGAATCTGTTTTAGATCGGGGCCGAGCATATGGGAACCTGGGAGATTGTTACGAGGCTCTGGGAGATTTTGAGGAAGCTATAAAGTATTACGAACAGTACCTGTCTGTGGCTCAAAGCTTGAACCGTATGCAAGATCAGGCAAAGGCCTACCGGGGCTTGGGCAATGGGCACAGGTAAGGAGCACTGCATATCTATTCCAATGACAGACAGTGCAGTACCAGTACAAGTGGATGCATTGTGTTTCTGATGGGGTGTGTTTGTGTGGCCACTGCACGCGTGCACGGGGATGCGGCACAGGGGCGAGTAACAGAGTCCTCT
This sequence comes from Anarhynchus alexandrinus, assembly GCA_008711295.1. Lineage (NCBI taxonomy): Eukaryota > Metazoa > Chordata > Aves > Charadriiformes > Charadriidae > Anarhynchus > Anarhynchus alexandrinus. Next base: position 1,903,138 of record VUYV01000156.1, on the reverse strand, counting down.
GGGTGCTGAGAACTGTGCTACCAGCTCATATCATGAAGCTGATGTTGCTCTGCCCTGAGAGGAAGAGAAGTTTATAGGGTGGCAGAAGGAGGAGGTTGATTCACAGGTGCCAGGGATGTCTCCCTGGGGGGAGCATTTTTCTCTGCCTGAAGGATTTGAGCTGTCCTCTAGAGGAAATGACAAAACATCCTCTTCCAGGAAAATACGGGCAAAATAAATGCTGTTGTTTTCTTCCCTTGTAGGGCTATGGGAAGTTTGCAGCAGGCTCTGGTGTGCTTTGAGAAGAGGCTTGTGGTGGCACATGAGCTGGGGGAGGCCTTTAACAAAGCCCAGGCCTATGGGGAGCTGGGCAGCCTGCACAGCCAGCTGGGGAACTATGAACAAGCCATTTCTTGCCTGGAGCGCCAGCTGAACATTGCTCGAGAGATGAAGGACCGGGCTCTGGAGAGCGATGCTGCCTGCGGCCTCGGTGGGGTCTACCAGCAGATGGGGGAGTACGACACAGCCCTGCAGTACCACCAGCTAGACCTGCAGATTGCGGAGGAGACCAACAACCCCACTTGCCAAGGCCGGGCTTACGGCAACCTGGGCCTGACCTACGAGTCCTTGGGCACCTATGAGAGGGCAGTAGTTTATCAGGAGCAGCACCTCAGCATTGCAGCACAAATGAACGACCTTGTAGCCAAAACTGTGTCGTACAGCAGTCTGGGGAGGACTCATCACGCCCTGCAGAACTACTCTCAGGCTGTGATGTACCTGCAGGAAGGTAGGAGGCTGAATTTTGCAACACAGCGTGTCGTGGTAGGTGCGGGGGGATGGGAGGGAGGCCTGAAGACATGCAGAGAAGTGAGGTACTGTGAGTGTGGCACTAAGAGGATGTGTTTGACAGTGGCCTTTGATGCAAAAGCTCTTGCAGACATCCATAGCTACTGTTGACCATCCGTGTGAGCAGCTGTCCAAGCGGGCTGTTACGGTCAGCACGCCATGCCAGGGGGAGCCTTCCTGGCATCCCATAGACAAAGGATTGCAAAGCATGATCTGTGCCTTCCTGGGGGCATCTCAGGTAGCTCTGAGCTTGAATCCAGATTGCACCTGGCAGAGTCTCTTTATAACGCTCATTTGTGCCTGAGCCTAGAGGGTGTGAACCTTTTCTATAAAATAGCATTGCATGCCAGGAACTGACTCTGGGAAGACCACATCAGGTCGTGATGGGTCTCTCTGAGCCTGAGAGCAGGTCTCAAACTGATGTGTGCCTTGTTGATAGCCACCTTGCATTTCCTTCTGCGTTCAAGTGGGACTGAAACCAGGTGGGTGAGTGTCCTCTAAGCTGTGAGTGAAAGCAAGTTGTGTTTGACAGGGAGGTGAGGGAGGGTCAGCCCTCGGTGTCTGTAACCCATCTGCTGCTGCTGAGCACTGGGGCCAGCGCTGGCGTGTGAGTTGTGCTGCTGCAAGGGATTCCAGCGTGCAGGCAGCATCTGTTCAAGGTGGTGGCTCTCTGATGGCAGAGATGAGCAGCATAGCTGGAGTGTATGAAGCTGGAAGTCGAAGGATTAATTACATCAGTTAGTCTGGTTTTCCTGAAACTGACCTTGGCAGGATTCCAGCATGCTGAGGGAATTCAATTAAGTTGGAAAGGGAGAAATTAAATACAGCTCCTTCTCCTGGTGTGACGCAGAATTCCTGAAAAGCCTGCGAACGCTAGCTGCTGCGGAGCTGCGTGGTCATGGCAGGGCCCCTGCTCCCCGGCCCGGGGGAAACCTGCGGTGCCTAAGAGGAGGCATCCCTGTTGTCAGCAGGGCCCGTGGAGGCGAGGGGTTTGGAGTGTGGTGGAAGGGGGGATGACACAGAAGGTGCTGCTGGAAGTGAAATGAGCTCCAGGTCGTTCACGCCAGGACGCTGCCCTCTGCTCTGGCTCAGTACATAAAGCATGCGGAGCCTGCCGGGAGGCTGGAGAGAGCTGGTGGGAAACGAGCCGGTAATGTGGCAAGAGGTGTCTTTTCTGGCAGTGTTTGGCAGCTCAGTGTGATTTTGTTTGTCTGTGTGGCTTTTAAGGTTTAAAAAGTTGAACTTCCTGATAATAGGGGCTTACTGGGTGCATCTCAGGGGACTGCACCTCAACCTCACTTGGGGAGGTCTTGGTCTATGGAGATGTCTGTCTCGCTGAGGCACCTCTCACGCTGGTGCCAATTTGAGTTTCAGCAGCAGTTGCCTGGTGCTGGTGCTGCCCTGCTCGGCATCCCGCCGCCTGGCAGCTCCGTGGCCGTCTCTGCCTGCCGCAGGAGCCCGGGAGGCTGGGGGCCCACTGGAGCTGACAGCCCGCCAGGCTGCTGAGGCAGAAGCGCTCCACTGGGCCGCCGAAGCCCCTCTCCCCTTCGGCCGTCTCTCACTCTGACTCCTTTTCAGGACTGAGGCTGGCGGAGCAGCTGGGACGCAGAGAAGATGAAGCCAAAATCCGCCACGGCCTCGGCCTCTCCCTCTGGGCGAGTGGGAACCTGGAGGAGTCTCAGCACCAGGTATACCGTGGTCTGCCCTGTGCTGGCGGGCTTGTGTCCTCTGGGCCCTTTGGGTCATTCCTGTCCTCAGGGGAGGATGTGGCTGGTGCATCCTGGGGGGGGTGTGCAGTGCACTGCGCCGACTCGGGTGCATGTGCCTCCCTGCCCCATCCGAAGTTGCCTCCCCTCTGCCAGGATGCCGCCATCCTGAGGGGCTGTCTGAGGCAGACCTCCCCTGCCTGAGGCTGTTGGCCCTGGATCCTGCTGCTCTCCCAGCCAGTGCTTTGTGCTATGTCTGTAAGGAAGTCACTGTGGCTATTTTCGCTCCCAGCTGTACCGGGCCTCGGCACTGTTTGAAACCATCCGACATGAGGTGCAGCTGAGCACAGATTACAAGCTGTCACTCTTCGACCTGCAGACATCCTCCTATCAGGCGCTGCAGCGAGTACTTGTCAGTCTCGGTAAGAGATGCCATCGTATGCTGAGCCGAACTCCAAGCTCATGCCAAGAGTTCAACTGAAGTTGCGGGGAGGCAGTTCATAATACATCCTTCACTCTTCTGTCCGGCACAGCACAGCATTTCTTTGCCAGGGCAGAAATAAAGGTCTTCTGCTTTGGGTGTCAGGCACTTTTGGATCTTCCTTCTTGCTTTGTCCATTCATTTACCTTTCTGTGGCTCGTTTTCCCGTACATCATGTTATTGCCTGCAGCCAAGATGATCTGTGGGACTGTACTCCAGCTACTCTTTCAAAAAATAGGTGCTGTGACCCGGCTTCCCCAGGTTTTAGTTTGGGTTGGGGTAGCAGCTGTCCCTGATCCTGCACATTGCCTTGCAGACCACATTGGTGTCAGGTCTGAGAGATGGCTTTGTCTTTTCAGGTCATCATGATGAAGCATTGGCAGTAGCAGAGAGAGGACGAACGAGGGCATTTGCTGACCTGCTTGTGGAACGTCAGACTGGGCAACAGGACTCTGATCCCTATTCTCCAGTGACCATTGACCAGGTCCTGGAGACAGTGAATGGCCAGAGGGGACTTGTTCTCTACTACTCACTGGCTGCAGGTTATCTGTACAGCTGGCTGCTGGCTCCTGGGGCAGGTGAGGTGCTTTTTGGAGATGAGAGCCTGTGAAAAAGCCTTACAAAGGGAGAATTGTGCTGTTTGTGGCTAGGAGTGAATCTGGGGCTAGAGTGAGCGTATGAGGGAATCCTTTCCACCTAGCACCTTAAAGCTGAATAGATTGAAAACTATGGCATAGCCACAGCGATAATGACATAGAAGTGCTTATTCAGGGCTTTGATGTTCACCTGGAGAAGGAAACGTTTCACGTGTTTAATATTTCCATTTTTCAACCTCTAATCTGTATATATTTCCCACAGGGTAGAGCAGTAATGAGATTCCAAGTATGTTGGCTCTGTGAGAATCTTCTATGCATAAGAATCCCTACTTTAATTATATTTCTGTGCTTTATCCTTCCAAAAGCTTTTGACATTTATCCACTGAAGTGGATTGCATAAAACAGAAGGGCGTCCCTGCTTCCTGATATGCCATTGAACTGCCTGATCCTCTGAATTCTCCTCATATGAATGTGGAAACACTTATCACAGAGGAGCAAGGAGGATTAATTTGAAGAGGATTGCTTTTTGCAGACAGCTGTTGTTCATTATCTAATAAAGCGATGACTGTAAATTTTCATGAGTTCTTTCTGGATATAATTTAATAATTGCAGCCCTTCACCATGACAAAGCTAAAGAGATAAAAAGCACTATTTAGATTGCACCAAAAATGGTTCAGGAAGGGAAGCAAACATTCACACGTGCTTGACTTCAGATGGGATGACAGTGATTGGAAGATACGCTTTTGGGGGGCATTTTGCAATGTTGCATGTATAAGTGTAAAATGGTGTTGTCTTAGTATGCATCCAGTCCTTAACTGGCTCTTCGGGCCTGTAGTTTGTGCAACAAAATGCCAGTAATTCTATAGTATTAATATCAAGCTGAATTTACTAAAATTACATGGATCGGAAGTATAGGGTTTGCCACTAGGCTTCATGACCAGTCTCCTCCTTGCCCAAATGGAGTCTTGTAGAAAAGCAGTTGCACGCTTCAACTACATGGGCTTGTGACTTGAAGGCTCTGTCAGGTGTTGGGAAGGAGAGGGACTGTGGTGCTTCAAGGGTTCGGGGTTGCACTTGAGCAGCTTTGCTGGGGAGCTCTTCAGTAGTGACTCCGGCGCAGCCACGGTGACCTCTTCTTGTTTCATTAGTGCTGACAGAGAGAGTAGCTTCAGTGGCAGTGCAGGATCCTCATTATCCCACTGAGATGGTACCCTTAGAGCCTCTTCACCGATTCTATCTTTGCTGCTGTTACTGCAGAAGGAGTTGCTTTCTTCTTTATTCCTCCGCTCTTCTTAACTGGTTTAATAATTTATGCTGTCAAGGCAAACAGGGCATCCAGAGCAGCCTTTTACTGTTGATCACAGGCTGTAGAATTAATTATATCAGGAAGGATATGCCAGTCTGAGTGGAGGAAGGTTTTATCTGCAGTAATAGTTGAATTCTTAACAAAACAGTGAGTGTCCTTTATCTGGTTTACCTATTGTGAAATGCTATCTTTTAATATTTCACTATGCATTAATCCATCTTTTTCTTTCTTTGTATATAATGTATTTTCATTCATATGAGTGAAATGAAAAATCTTTGTGTGATGTGAGGAGGTTCTGCTGTAGTAATAACACTTTTGTTCAGCATTTGAGCCTTGTGTGTTCAATTTATGTGATCAGAGGCTATTAGTAGGTATTTTTCATGTGCATCTATTGAAATGCGAATTAGTCTGGTAGGTGCTTGTATGAAAGATCTGTTTTATAATTTATATGAGACTGCTGCAATAGCAAATGCATTCTGAGCATCTCATAAAAGCACTGCTCTGCCTTTGTACCTTTGAGTCATCATCTGCAAAGTACAAAAACAGATTTTAAAAGCAAGGTTGTAATACAGAATGCTGGAAAAGCCCTGTGGAGACATGGCATTTGCCCCAGTTATACTCAAAATGCCAAATGCTAGGGGCTGCGCCACCTTCCTAGACAGTTGCTGGCAGTGCTTTTCCTGCCCCACAGAAATAACCTCGTGATTCTCGTGCCTTGCAGGAATTCTGAAATTTCATGAGTATTATCTGGGTGATGGCCTGACAGAAAATGCCGGGGAATTCCATGAAGCCAACAGCATGACCCTGCAAACAATAACAAACTCTGCGCTGGAACAGTACATCTCAAGTGTGCGGGAGGCTCTGGGTGTGGATTCCTACTATACCCGGTAAGATGGGGAGGGGGGCTCTAACATCCCGGTTCCCACTCTCCCACCTGAAAGCAATTTATAACAGTCTGGGGTGAGCTAATTGGCTGAGAAGTCTCAGAACTGAGAGTCAGAGTAGTGGCAAATTTTCATTGCAGCAGCAAAAAAATTGCTTTATTTTTGTATCCGTGGCTATTTTTTTGCCAAATAACTCTATATGCACATGCAAATAAGGTTTGAACCCATAGGCTGGGTAATGAATCTGTGGATTGAACGAGGAGGCAGATGCCATGTCTGACTGTATATGGGCAGATTCCATCCTACTTGCAGTTTCCAGTGTAATTAATTCCCTTTCAAAGGTTTACTTACAGAAAACTGCAAATAGCATAGGAATTCCACCCCCCCCTCCAAATATGTTCCCTCGTGGCTATAGCTGAGTAAATAATTTATAGTGAATTAATCCATCTGATGAATTTCAGCAAAGAGGGAGGAACTTTACTCAAGTCCATTACTCAGATTGGTCCCACAACGATGTTTCCTCATTTTTTTTATTCTATGGATTTATCACAAGTCAGGCTTTTTTGCTTATTTGTACTCAATCTCATGATCTCTCCTGGTATTTGGTTTGATTTATTGATTGGATGAGTACAAATACAGTTTCTATGCTGATATTTACAAGTATTTTTTCTCTCAATACTGCTGTCTGAAAAAGAGTTGGGGGTGTCCCTGTCCTTGTATGTTCTTTGTGAATGAAGCGTACAGGGTAAAAGATGTGGTGGCGTTTAGCTTGCTCTTGTAAGTGAAGCTTGCTAGGTAGTCATAAATGGCTTTACTTTACTAACACTGGCAGTTTGCAGGTCTAGTTTACTACTAGTGCAAAGGGGACCTAAATGTATGTGTTGGCTGGTTTGTTAACCAGCCCCCAAAACTGGTGCGAGTGGAGACACTGGCTCTTCTAGGTTATATGGTGTTTTAGTCTTTTTTTAAACCGTTTTGCATTTTTCTGCAGCACCAAGATTTGTGAGTGAAACACTCGAGTCCCCAAGGCTGTGGACAAATGTCCTATGTCCAAGCTTTGATGGCGAAAGCACTCACGGTGCCGCCCCAGCCCCAACGAGCCGTTAGCAGTTAAAGGCTACCACCCTGCCGATCACTCTCTGCCCATGACCCGCCGTCTGCAGGGCAGGGCACACCTGAACCTGGTGTTCCAGGTAATGGTGTTGGCCAGGAAAGAGGAAATGATGGCATTGATCCTCAAATCAATTTGTGCTCAGGGCTTGGTGGGCAACTGGGAAGCTGTTCAGCTCCTAATTAATCTTTGTTGATCTTTTGTAATAGCTACCGTCGGCGGCAAATGCAGCTGCCTGGTGACACTGCGGTGGCGTGAGTCAGGGCATTGTTGTGCAGGAGGCAGCAGTAAAACCAAGCTGTGCTTTGTAGTCTGCTCACCAGCAGTGTCCTCAGCTTCACACCCTTCATACTTACACCTTAATCGAACAGGACAGGAATTTTCCATCGGATCAAAATAAGAGCGTAACCCCAGTCCTGAAGTTTCCCATTAGGTGCTTCAACTATGCAGAGTGGCACCGGATTTCCTAGTTGCTTTCCCCAGGGCTTGCTCCAGTCTCTCACAGGCAAATTAGTTCTCCCCTTGGGGTAGGGAGAACGTGACACTTGGTGTGTTATGTCCCCAGTACCGATAATGAAATGGGTTGCAGTCAGCTTGCTGGGTTTGGAGCTCTGAGAGGGCCGCGGACACGTGTGCTCAGCACAGACGGCGAGTCCCTCTGCTGTTTGCTTCACGGGAGCATGAGATGCTGGAAGTCTGCTAGAAGCCATCAGAGGTTCTGGATTCAGGTCTGGCTTTTGTTATTTTCACTCATTTAAAAGTACATGAAAGAGTGTGTGCCTATGCTGGGATGCTGAATGTGTCCTGAAAGATTTTCAAGGCAGGATGGGCTCAGTTTGTGGTGACACTTTCTCCTGGTTTTTACCTTTCTTTAGGGAACTGAAGAGAAAGCTGTACCTAAGATTTTTATTTTTTTTTTCCTGTACCAGAAAAAATACTGGATTTATGAAGGTTTGGGAAAAGGTGTCTCTGTCAAATAAATCGGTGGTGCATGGTGCCGGGCTTATCTTTGGTTCTCGGTGCTCTGGCGTTGCTCGTCGGGGGAGTGCACGTGCTGGGCTCCCCAGCCCGGCCTCCTGCTCCTGGAGCCTGACTCTGGGCTCGGGCCAGCTTGAAGAATTGTTTCGAAGAGCCACTGCCAAACTGCTTAGTGCGAGCACGGGGGTGCAAGTCAGGAATCGGCGCTGAGCACTTCATGTGCAGCCTCTGAGGCCTGGCCGAGCCTTGCAGTGGTTGTCCAGCTTCTCCGAGACAGACGGCAGCTCTCCTGCCTTAGGCCACCGCGAGAGACGCCAGAGCTGGGACAGCCACAGCGATGAAGTGTTGTTGCCTCTCCGGCTTACCCTCTGTGAAGAGGAACTGCTTCAGCCCTCTGGCATGGGGCTGTCCGCTCCGCCCTGGGGCTGGAAGCGTTTCCCTTCTGTGACAACACGCTTCTCTGGCAGGACTGCGAAGGCTCTGGGGCCCCTTCGGTTTGGGTATGGGCAGAGGACTGGAGCTGCCGCAACACAAAGCAGCAAGCGGCTGTGCGTGCGTGTGTGTGTGTGTGTGCACACACCTTTTCTGTGGTTCCTCGGGGAAGAGTCCGAGGTGTGTTGGTGGTGGGTGTCTGCTGACGGCACTCGGGGAATGTGGCCGGTGTCTCCGGGCTGGGCTGTGCAAGGGCTTAAATAGCAGAAAGTTTGAACAGAAATAACATGTTCCCATTCAAGCGTACAAAATGCTGAAAAGCAGCCATTATTCCTGCTTGCCCAGGAACATCTGAGATAAAAGTATTGTGACACTTTTAAAACTGTCAAGAAGAAAATCTGCAGAATGACACTGGCTGGGCCTAGCGTGATTTCAGCTCAGGCATTAGCTGAGAAAGCTCATTAAAATAAAGAAAAAGACCAAAAGAAATTATGGAGCTGTATATCAGTGTGCTGCTTTGAAGATTCTTGGCATATGGCTAAATATTTATATGCAATTTATGAATGGAATTCATTTCCCAATAATTGTTTATATTTGTATAATGCCTTCGGGCCTGAGCGCTATTACTGGCATTATACCCAACTTCGACAGAGAAGTTTGTCACCTGCACTACCAGAAAAGGGCTTGTTCAGAGCACTGCCAGCTGGAGAGGAGATATCAGGATTTTTTGCTGTGTTTTGGGGCTGTTGGATTTTTTTGTTTTAATAGGATGGCTGTTCTGTCAGTCTCCTAAAGAACACAATCTGCCCCAAAAACTGCCAGTCACCTGCTACGTAAATTACTTGTGGGTTTCTGCAGTCCCTTCAGGTTGTTTTAGACACCCCTTTTATCGTTAAAATTAACTTAATCTTGTAAGAACTAAAAAAATTGTACAGTCCCAGAGTCCCTTCATGCAGTGACAAACTGAAGGCAGATCAAAATCTTTGAGACACTGCTTCAGAGCACTAAAACCTCACAGTCCATAACCCATGGCATTTTCTTAAGAGGTGTGGGCAGCAGAACAAAAGCAGTTTTGTGGCCGTATTTCATCTGTTCAGGTTGCAAAGAAGGAAAAAAGTTAACGTCTCCCCAAACCATAAAAACCTAAAATGAGCCATGCATTGGTCTGCCAGACAAGAGAGGAAAGTTAATAAGAAAGAGGCAAAAGACATGTCGAAGTTGAGATGGACAACGTGTATCTAGAAGAAAACGTCTCTGCTCCACTGCCTTAGTCTCCAAGGAGGGAAGCGATGCCAGGGTGATCCATGTGGTTTTGTGGCTAGGAAACAGATAAAGGCATGGGGTTGGAAGTTTAATTTCTCTCCTGAGGGTTTTTATTCCCTCGAGGTAGCTGCACAATGATTTTCTTTTCCTTTCTGTTTGTTCTACTGCTATCTATAAACGCTTTTGTAACCACAACACCAATTATCCGTCAGTGATGATACAAGATACAAAACGATTTGAAAAAATCTATACTACTCTTCTGAAAACTTCTGGGGAACATGGTGTTTGATCTTGTTTATCTGAGCACAACATTGGAATCTGGAAGTTCTTTGGAGGGTCCCTGAGCATTTAGTATTGCCATTGGGGGAGGATGAGGTTTGACCATCCAGTGGGATTTGGGGATGCAGTCTGGCTAATGCAGACCTCCTAAGTCTTACTGAAACACTGGCAGTATCTGTAACAGATTTTGAGCATAACAGGTGAGTTGCTGGTATTGGTAGCCAAAATGGTGGATCTGGCACAGCGAACCTATGGTCAGCAATCAGGTTGGACTTACATTAGGACTCGCTCTTTGTCCTGAGCTCAATCTGAACTTGCCATTTTGTGAAATTACCCACCAGTATCTCAAGGGCACTGGCAGGATTGCGTCTGCTAAATGCTGTAAACAACATGTGCTGCGGAGATGGGTGTGTGCTTAACTCATAAAGTTGAGACAGTTGGAAACCAGAAGTAGCGACAGCTGATTCATCTCCAGTGATCCCCACGTCTGTGTGGACTGGATTTACAGTTGTGTCTCATTTGGATGCATTTTGGGTTTGTACTTTCTGAAAAGGCACACAACCTTCTATGATTGTAAAGGTGTCTTTCTGAAGGGAAACATATTTTTTACAGCTGATTGGATTATTCATTTCACTGTGACCAGTAACAAACTGCTTGTTAGTTTAGGGGTTTTGTGAAATACTTTGAGAAAGGGCAAAGTGTCTTTCAGCTTTGACTACTCAAAACATAAGAGAACAGACATAGACAGGGGAGTAGCTTCCTTCATATTGAAGCCCTGAGTAGCTACAAGCATGTAAGCACTGCTGTCCAAATGATCATAATCATGAAATTATTGCTAACATATAAATGGTACATTTAAGACATGGCCTGTCTCTGGTGGTGGTGGTATCTGTGGGTTTTGGGTTCTTACATAAAATTTCAGCTTCTGTTAGCTTCAGTCACACCTTCTGAGTTACGCGTTTCAAGTCTTGCTTGAAAATGAGTTGCGTGATTCCCATTAAAGGAAATGTCAAAAGTTACTCCCTCCAGCCTTCATGTTTCCTGGGTTTTGCAGATGTGCTCCGGATGTTGATGCTTCATCTAGTTCTGTCTTGTATGTGCATGTGGACCATGAGCTCTCCGTTCTGGGAAATAGTCGCTCCCTCCAAGGTGTGAATACTGACAGGAAGGACAAGAGGGGAGGAAAAACAGACTGAATTGGTTCCACCTACCTTTCTCTTAAAGCATCAGGCTTGCGTGACTGAGAAGGTTACATCTATCTCCACGTGTTGATGGTTGAATCTTACCCTCTAGATATGTATATACACAACCGAAATCTGTAGTTACGCCTCGTGTAACAGATTTGCAGATGCTTTTTTCAGTTCCATTAACCATTTGTCACCACAGATTCTCCTCCTGGCAAAGAGAGTTTCTTCAGTCTTTAGGTTCTGGGATGAGTTTTTAATTTACTGTGATGTTGGCTTCCTCCTCTCTTCATGGTGATGGTAGCGGTATGGTTTTGGTTAAGGATTCTGGGTTTCATGCTTGTGTCTGAGATCATTGGGCTGGTGTGGCATGATCACAGGCAGAAGCTCTTTCCCCAGTTCAAAATTATATGCAGGGAATTAAACAAACAAATCTTCTCTGTTCCATGTGGGTGAACATCATGTCCTGCTTTGAAACTCTTTCCCCGCATGGACCCTACAGTGTTGCTGACTGCCACCATGCTCCAGCACTCCAGACCCCCAGGAGAAGCTGTCATCTGCGGTCCCTGGAACCTGTTCTCTGCCTACCAGCAACGAACAGAGGGATTTCAATATGTATAGCACACATGTGAAAACTTTTGTTTGACTTTTCAGTTCATAGCTTGCTTAAGTGCACGGTAGTTACATGCTTTTGTGTTCAGATTTAAGTGCTGTTGCCTTCCATACTGCTGTAAGCACGGTTATAGCTACTGTTGTGTCTCCAGAGTGGCACATCTCCCCATTTTCTGCTCCTGGAGATGAAGGGATGTTCTCATGGGTGTGTCACCAGGATTTTGCTGTGGTGGTGTTTAGTTGCACACTGCAGCCTTTGCTTTCTGCTAGAAGTGGTTCCTTTCAGCTGGTCTAATTAAGCAGACAAATAACTCATACTTGCAAAAAAATAAAGTGTGAGAGACTTTAAATTCTGCTTGAACTTGTGTTGGGACAGACTCTTTTCTCTTTTGGGAGAGCATGTGGCCTGCTCTTTTGGGTTCATGAACTCAAGATTTTTGCCTCTTTAAGGAGCTCCAAATACTCATTGTGAGTGTTACTCAAAACTGTGCCAGAACTCAAAACTGCGCATGTCTGCAGCTGGAGGAAAAACATGCAGGAAGCAGCTGTTGACAACCTTTTCTNTCCCCCCCCCCCCCCCCCCCCATGGCTGATCAGCTAGACCCGTTTCAGTGTTCATGAAGTCTTTTGTTGGGACTTATTCTTTCAGGTTATTAAATTATATTGACCTGGAAGTATGCTTACAAGATATCCTGTGGTCCATACAGCAACATAGGGACAGCTCTAGTTACATGCACAAGTATGTGTTGTGCGTTAATTTAATTCATGTGCTTTTTATTGGAAAATGTGTCCTTGAAGAAAGGCTCCAAGTTACCAGGGACCCAAAAGGAAACAGAAATGAGATGCAAGGCAGCTTCAGCAGGTAGCATAACAGGTTTAGTTTAAGTGTACAAATCCCAAGGCTTGGGATGCACCATATAATATGTAAATTATTTATTAGATTAAAGGGAGGGGTTGTTAAAAATGGACATACAGTAGTTGTGTTTGCCTTCTGCTTTTAGAAAGAGGAGAAAATGCTAACAGCAATTTGACAGAAAATCTACATTGAGATGATAATTTAAATATTAATGTCAGAAGATGGAAAATTTAGAAATTTTGGGCTCTATTTCTCTCTGTATTGCTGCTATCCTAGTGGCATTGATAGAGGTGGTTTTTTTTCCTCTGTGCCTTCCCTGTTTGTGTGGCAGGAGCAGAAACACAGCTCCCTTTTTTATGTTGCACTTTGCCAGTGAAGGAAGCATACAGAGCTTGGAGTTACTATTGTGGAAATCTGAAAAGGATGCACTAACACATGTTTGTAGACAAACCAAGGGCTGAGTTGGTGTTTCCTGCAGACCCAGCTTTTCTGTGTTGTGCGACAGCTTCAAAAGTCCCTACCTGCAGTGCATGGGAATTTGGGTCCTGTGTTTCCATCAGTGTGTGCCACTCTTTAAATCTTGAAGAACGCCTAGAAGGAGGGGATGGGGCTGTTACTCTCTTACATGCCGAACAGGAGAAGGTGATGCAATCCAGGGAAAATTTTACTGTAGCATTTGGCTGAGTTTGTGTCTGAAAAACATTTTCTCTCAAACTGGCTGAGCGTTTGTCACAAAGCTGTTGCTCTGTCTTGCATCAATGACTCCTTCGCTGTTCTGTTCCCCCTGCAGAGCCTGTGCCAGTAGTGAGACTGAGAGTGAAGCTGGGGATATCATGGACCAACAGTTTGAGGAGATGAATAACAAGCTGAACTCAATGACTGATCCGACTGGCTTCCTGAGGATGGTCAGCAGGAACAACCTCTTGAACAGGTGAGAATACAGCACTGGACTGTGGGGATCAGCAAGCAAAATGAGACATCTTGGTGATGGGCTTCTCTCTAAATGGCAAGTTTAGGGTGCAGCCAATGCCATTGCTCGTGGTCAGCAAACTGATGCCGTCCTTTACGGTTGCAGTAACCGTCCATTCTTTACAGCATGGATGCATGGGGAACATTAGGCATCTCTCTTAGGAATAAGGTCCACATTAGTACTGTGCAGCACTCTCCCCTGCTGAGCAGAGGGGCCTGTAGGCATTTCCCTTCTGTCCTTTCCTTTTGTGTTCACTTGGTGCAGTGAGAATTTCTGCCCCCCTCAGGAGAGCTCTGCATCTTGCTCCTGATGGGATTGAGAATCCATTACTGCCTGGTGTTGCATGTGTATCCAGCCTGGGAGCTTCCAGTGCCTGGTGGCCTTCCACAGATAGGTGGCCCGTTGGGGGTTGGTTTTGTTCTACAGACTCAAATGTTGGATGCGAGGGACAAAGAAGCCCTGCCAGGTCCTGGAGGGGCACAGGGTCCTATTGCTTCATTCTTTAGAAACAGAAATTTTCAGTAGGAAGGAGGCAGGACAAGGACTGAAAGCATCATTGTGTCTGTTGTGGGAGGAGGGACCCCAGGCACAGGTAGAGACCTAGACAGGACTATGTATTTCACTTAAGAACTCAGTAGATTGGTTTGGCAGATGTAGGTGGTGGCATCTTCATTGCACTTCTAGATGAATTTGGTAGCTTAAGGTGATAGCTGGCAAGGACTTGTCAGTACTTGTTAAGTGATAACTCTGTCCTGAGGGGCAGACATTTCGAATTTGCTCTTCTCCTGGCCAAGCATTATTTCTGACTGTCTGAACAATTGCAAGGGAACTCTGTTTTGTCCCTGCTGTCTGTGAGGTGCGGAGCTTGGAGCTCTCTGCTACACGCTTACTATGGAAATACTTGTGTCTTTTGATCTTAACTGTTGTACTAATTAGCTGGGAATATGCTGCATTTCCAGAGTTAGAGGACTGTGTGCTGGCAGCACACTCATTTTCTGCCTCTTACAACTCGATCAGGTCTCAGTCTTTCATATTACTGTGCTAATTAGGGCAAGCATTTGGAATGAAAATTGAAGACAGAATTTTTCCAGTGTTACCACTCCCCCAGTGGAGAGGGGCTGCATGACGCAATCCAGGGTTTCTGGCTAGATTTGTGCTCCAGCATGGATTGTGAGCACAGGATACCCCAGGCCTTTCTCAGCTGGAAAAGAAAACGCAATCAGCCTGCAGTGTTGTGAGCCATCACTGGATCTTGTGAGCTGTAACAGCATCCCCCTGAAATGGGGAGCTGCCTGTTGGCACCAACAACTGGCCTGTTTTTGTTTCCAGAATCTACATGCGTATCTGTTCAGGCTGCTGCATTGATGATGAACTATGAGTACTTGCTAGTTTGGGATCAAACAGGCAGATCCCTGGGATTGCTGAGATGTTTTGCTAGTTCATCAGGCTGAGAAAGACAGGAGAATGCCCCTCTGATTACAGGGCAAAAATACAATCCAATTCTGCTCCAGGGAATGCTAATCCTCAGGAACACTGCAGACGCCAGCCATGCAGTATCTATGTCTTTCTGCTCCATAGAAGCCAAGTGCATTACTGTGAACCCACATCCAGGAACTTACCTCAGATGTGTTGTCAGGTAACTAGTTTGCAGCTTTTAGGAGAAGCTCAGGGATGGGGCAGCTTGAGCACTTTAATTAAAAGCACCCTCACAAGAGCATTGGGAGGATCACTAGAAGCAGCCATGTCTTTGATGTTCTCGCCGTGAGCACTGAGATGAAGAGAATGAGAAGACACTGCTTTATGGCCTGCCTGCCCACCATTTGCCTGCAGATGGGGGCATACCAGGGGGCTCTAGTGGCAGAGCTAACACTGCCACATCTGTTTTGCATCTGGTTTGCTGAGCCCTGAATTCAGAGTAGAGGCTGTGGTCCTGGCCAAGCCTTTGAATACCTCCTGTACTTAACATCTGCTCCAGTCCCATAGATGACCAAACTGGAGGCTACAGAGTCTAGAAGGGCACTGTAGACAGCATTAGCTGGCCTCTGGCTATGCCGTGTGGTTCTTTATAGCCGTAAAGAGAGTGGTGTGGCTCATGGCATGCAGCACACTGAGCTTGTGACAACAAGGAGACATCCTTGCAAGAGCCCTGAAGCTTCAGAAAGGAAGCAGATGAAAATCTGCATGAAAGAGAGCAGATTAAGAAATAAAGTGGGAACAAGCAGCATTTCTGTGCACCGGCCTAGAGCTCTAACAAGGAACTGTGAGCTCTTAGACTTTGGTTGAGCAACCAAATTGAGTGGTTAGCAAGAGCACAAGCCGAGATTTTGCAGCTCCAGACTCCATCTCACCTCCTGTGTGCAATGGCTTTTCTGCCAGCTAGTACTGGAGTGAGTTCATGTAGCTGTAGGTCAATGCTGAGTGGATTGTTGCTGCTGTAGTGTTTCAGAGGATGGTAAAATTGTGGCTCACAAACAGTGATTGAAGGTATGGTGTCTGTTTGCTTTGGCTTCTGCACTGCAGGGGACAAAGAGGAGTGAGGCCTGCGTGGAGTTGAGAATAAGAGCTTGTCTTCCCTACTGCCAAGGCAGGCCCTGCATTCCTCATGTGGGGCCTGAATGCATGTTCACATCTTGTGCTTGAATGTTGGAGATCCTCAAGGGAGTTTGCATGGCTTGGGGCCAGTGCAAGTTCCCTCACGCACAGGAATCGCACATGCTGTTAAGGTCCCATGTTAGAAAATGAGGCCCTGGAGATGCTGGGACTCTTTGGAGCCATCCAGTCTCCATGTCTGGCAACAAGCGGGTGACTGAAATGAAGCCCTTGGTTTGGGACGGGTGCCCTCTGGCTGCTGTCATCAGGTAACCTGGCTTTTAAGCAGAGAGAATAGTATGATTTTTTGGCAGTTCTGCTTAGAAAGCAAAAATGTGGGGGTTTGGCAGTTATCTTAAGGAACTTCTGAGAAGAAATGGACTTTGGAGAAGAAACACTGAAGGGACGCTGCAGTATCTCAATACTGGGCAATAGCTGTCTAAACTGTGGATGCCACTGATGTAGCCCCCAAGACAGTCCCAGTCGCTCATGTCTTATGCAGCTTCTGTCTTCTCTGCTCTGGGTTTCCAGATTAAAATCTGATTTCCCCCCGATAATTGTCTTCTGCTCCAGCAAGGGACTAAATCACTGCCTGTGCCTGAGTATAGCTCCCTCCACCTTTTCTTTGGCCTCTCCACCATCATGGGGGTACAGTTTGTGCTTCTTCCATGTACACGCGGAAAATATGAGAATCAGCCCTGACGCTGCTCAAAGGGTAAAATATACTTCCTTGAGGGCAATTTTTGCAATGCAGCATCGTGAGAATTTGTAAAAGTCAAATTGGGAGGTAAGGATAAATATAATTGGAGATGGGAATTCACTTCTGCCAAGGCCATTGCTGTCTCCTAGCTCCCCTTAGGATTGCAGAGAGCTTGTTTTTTTCCAGCAGAGTCAGCCTGCTCAGGGTCCATGGCCAGTCCTACAGGCATAGTTCAATGTTTCCAGAGCAAGCTCAGTGCCCCAGTAAGGGTAAAGTCTCTATAAATACAGCCAGAGGAATCTAGCAGGAGGTGGTTATAGTCCACATGGAACCTCAGCAGTACTAAAAACGTGGCTATCGCCAAGATACTGTTTCATCTTTTTGCTCAGAGTTTTCATCCTGGTGACCATCATGTGATGTCTGAGCATATCTCCCCTCCTCTTGGTGTGGGATCCTGCCTTTGTGTTGATTTTGGCCCTGTTGGCTGTGCTGATGCTGTCGCGCAGCGAGGACCAGCTGCTCCCTAATGGATGGGGAGCCAGGAGCCAGGTGCAGCAGCAGAGCCTGCAGGGCAAGGGCCGCACCAGCAGGACCCAGTCCCACAGTACCCAGTGAAGTGAGCAGGGCAGACCTGGGGACAGCAGGTCCAGATCATCAGGGAAGTGCCTGGTGGTGAGGCAGGTCTGAGGTCAAGCCAGGTGTGCAAGTCAGGATCGGGTCCGGTGGTGGTAACGGGTCGGGCAGAGCCCACTGATGGCTGTGCAGGTCCATCGGGAGGGGGCAGGCCTGAGGGGGTGCTAGTCGGCAGGTCAGGCTCTGGATCGGCAGCGTTCACGGGCAGGCATGGGCAGAGCTGTGATGGAGCTGGAGATGAGCATACCTCCACTGTAGCTGAAGCAGAGACCGAAGGCGCAGTCCCCAACTTAAATGGCGCTCCTGGGCCTGTGGGCAGGATACGTTGGTGAAGGCCCCAGTTCAGGCTGGTCAGGGTCATTAAAGCCTATTCATGCTCTCAGGGGCCTCACAGCTTGCCCTGGAGAACCAAACGGCTGACCCTCTCCAGAGCAGAGGGATAGGGGTGTACCAGGGATGTTGGCTGGCCCAGGAGGAAGCGAGGTCTTTGGAAGACAGATAGGAAAGCAGTGGCTGGAGAGTCCCTTATCTGTCTGGTTCTCCACCATACGGGGTGCAGCGCTGAAGCTGCCCAAGCAGACCACACAAGCAGAGAGTGCTGGGTGGTCTGTGGGTTTTGTGCAACCACTGGTGGGTTCTGGAGGTAATTGCAGATCCTTGAAAGCATCCACAGGGACCTCATATCTGAATGTTTTCTGGAGCTTCCCACAGCTTGGTGCGTGAGAGTGTCAAGGCCCTCAGTGTGGATTCGGGGCTCCATCTCTAGCAAGGGTCTTTTTGAGGAAGACTTGCAGAATGACAGGCCTGATGGGTATCCATTGGCCTGAGGCTGTCAGACCACTGCAGCAGTAAGTCCGACTCCCAGCCCTCCAGAATGGCTGTGCTTGGTCACAAGTAGTATTTGATTTGTCCGGAGCCCTAACGAGTGCCAAGGCAAGAGCAGCTCTGTGCTGATGGCGGTACGAACCCCTCCTTCCTGCCCAGGCCCAGCCACGTTCATCCTCTGCGAGCAGAGCCAGGCCCTGTGCGACTGGTGGTGGGGCAAATCCGCCTGAGCTCAAGGCTTGCATGACAGGGGCTTTCTCCCCCTTTCTCTGAGGCTGTCGTGGGATCGTGCTTTGTTCTTGCATCTCCGAGACAAAGGGCGGAAGCAGAGTTAATGCTGATGTACGCAGGCAGTCCCGAGTCCCAGTTTGTGGTGTTTCCTCTGCTTGCTGCGGGTCAGGTTGTCTTATACAAAGGGTTATAAATAAGCAGCACTGGAGAGTCTGTGCAGAGACTTCCAAATGAGAAATTTTACTGTTCTGGAAATCAGGGGACCCCTCTACATTGCAAGAGCAAGGTAGAAATGATCAGTGCAGCATCCAGAAGCCAGCACTGGCGCTCTGTAGAAGGGGCATTTGGCCAAAAGATCCAAAAGTCTCCCTCTTGCCACATTGGAATCACCTGGACTCAGATGCCTGACAAGCCAGCTGGAGAGCCAGTGGTTTGCACTGGTTTGGGAAGAAAGGGGGTGGGCTGGCCAGGGCTACAGGTCTGCTCTGCCTGCTACAAAAGATCTCTGTCCATCCTCCCCCTATGGATTTTCTCACTCCTCTTTGTGTACAAAACACACAGGCAAGAGATGTGAAAGATTTATGATACTCCCTTGGTTTTGTTCTAATAAAAAGCAATCCAAGTGGTGAAGGAATAAATCTAGAGCTGCTTGGCTGTGAAACCAAGATGAAGGAGGCTCTGCTGATTAGAGTAATCAAGCCCCTATTCCCTGCAATAAATTAGTGTGTTAAAATCGCTTAATACAGAAGCTGAGGCTGGCGAGTGCCACCTGCTGGCAAATAGCTGCTGCCTGGGAGGGTCAGGGCTGTTGTGCTTGGACTAAAGCCCTACACTGGCTCCTGGATGAGCAGTGGGGTATCCCTGCCCTTCTGGACTGGTATATCAGTCAGGATATACTAGAGGGATGTGCTTTGAGCACAGGTTTCAGGGCACTAGAAATGCATGACATTAGGAAAGCACAGGTTTTATTTCCTGATCTGATTTTAAAATCTGTGCTACATAATGTGTGGAAGCAATTGAGCACTGCAAAGTGTGCTTGGCTCAGTCAGCTGCTGCGGTGAAGCTAGGCAGAGGGGTCCAGAGGGGAGCAGGCTGTGCTGAGTCCGTGCTGATCCTGCAATGAACGTGGTGTTGCGCGAGTCACCCAGTCAGTTCTCAGCAGCTCTGAGTAGCAGCAGCGTACTCGTACTTTCACCAGAATCTCTGCATCGGAGAGCACGGGCAGTTGGACACCAGGCTTCTCTTTGCATCCTATAATTACTCCTGTTGGCCCGTAAGATGTAAATTCCTTGTTAGTGGGGAGCATGGGTGGTAGCTTTGTTTTTTCTTTAGAGAATAGGTTTTAGACGTGATGTGAGCTGGGTCTGGAGACTGATGGCAGCAACTGAGGAGAGAGAGGGGAGAAAGAAATTTTCTGAATCTGTCTGTTGGTATGTGTCAGAAAGGGTCAGGGGTATGTCTCAGGCCTGTGGTTTGTCAGTGGTAGTGCAGTTTGAGTGCATAATTTTTGCTCTCCTTGTCTTCTGCATGTTGGCTTAATCTGGTAGTATGAAGGGGCATTGTGCCTATATTTGTGTGTGTGTATATCTGCTATAGGCATATATATGTATACATATGAATATATATGCCTATAGCAAATGTGCAGTCAACTATTAATATATCTCATTGATTAACATCTGTTGGATGCTGAATTTTCTTTTGGTTTCCTGAATGTGCAGATGCTTTCTGTTTTTATTTCTTTTCTGTGTTGATAAGCAAGAATTGATCCAGGCAAGAGGTAAAAATAGGGAACAGACACAAGGCATTTCTTCTGAGTAAACGTTCTTAAGAAAAGGACATTGCAGACTATTGTCCTGACAAAGCATGTGAGTTTGGTCGTGAATCAGGAAACTATAGCTGCTTTCCTGTTGTGTAAATTGGCAAAGGCACATAGCATTGGAAGGTGTCTGAGAGGCAAAACAGTGCTGTGCTTCACAGAGACCAGGAATGGAGGGAGGCTTTCTCTGCTCAGCAGCATCAGTGCATGATCATTTCATGGATTTCATGGAACCCTCCATCGAATGCATTTGGCACCTTGAGGACAACGGGGCATGTGTTGCCTCATGGGTGGCCTTTTATGCTTGAGATTGTTGTGCTTATTACTGGACAACCCCAGTGGTGACTCTGGTTACGCTTCAGACCTTGCACTACCATTACTGTTCAATGTCTTATTTCCCTCTCTGCCTTTTCTTTAAGGCCCACCTGTTAAAACTTTCTGGAAATTTATCCTTTTCACATAAAATGGTTGCTCATGGCACCAAGCCAAGGACAACCTTCCTAGGGAGCACAGCTGCTGGAATAGTGAGACTAGAATGGGGCAACATCATTTCCTCACCAGGGCAATAACTTTTTGTAGCCGTGCCATCTCAGTCTCCTCAGAGTGACAGTGTTTGGTGGCTGGTGATGCCAGGAGAGCACGTGCAGAGCTCTGTGCGGATGTCAGAAATGGGCTCTAGGTCAGCTCTCGCATCTGTCTTTATGGAGCTGTTCTGAGGAGTGGCAGCAAGTGCAGGCGTAATCTTCATGTCTTGTTGTTTGCCTGTTGTTGTATTTCCTTTTGGTACCATGTTAGATTAGTTGGTGCAAAGCCCAAGTGCAAATCTTCCTGTGAATGTAGTCAATTGTTATTGGGTCTCATGTTTGCCTGCACACAACCGCTATACATAGGTATGCAGTAAAAACTGTGAACAGCACTTCAGGTGCTTGAGTTTGTAGAGAAACTCCATAGCAAGGTAATAAGCTGTCTGCAGCTGGTTCACCCTGATGTTAATGTCATTGTTCTTTGTGGTGTGAAGCTGAATGGGAGAATAAAGCTGTGCGATGAAGCATCTTACAGAACAGAGTCCTCTGGATGGGCAGGGACTGGCTCATCATCAGTGTTATGAAGTCAGGGCAACCTGTAGTGGACCCCGGATCTCTGCAACTCACGTCTCACTTGCCTCTTGCCCACAGGAGCTGTCAGAGCATGACCAGTCTGTTCAGCAGTACCATGTCTCCTGTTAAGGATGGAACATCATCTCTTCCCAGGAGGCAGACGTCCTTCACCAAACCCCCACTCCGTGCACTCTACGACTTACTGATAGGACCTATGGAAGGAGTAAGCCTTTGGCGCGGACAAATGTGGAGATTCACTTACAAAATCCCCTGTCAATGTGGGAAAGCAAGAATAGGCAGCTTGGGGATTGTATCTGAAGCGTGGTGGTTTTCACTTGGTCTTCCCAGATGGTGAGACTGGGTGCATTGTGGGGTGGAAACAAGGGATGTTGCTGTTGATACCACTTCCAGTCAGCTGCTTTTGATGAACCTAAGCAGGAAGTGTATCCTTAATTCACTAATACTAATTGGCAAACTTGGCAGCCTCCCGCTGCTGCGCAGTGCCATGCTGGCAGCCAGCTGCAGCCAGACAAGCTGGGCCTTGCTGTCTCTCCACCCCAGGGGTTGGTGCGTTTCTAAGGAGGTGGACGTGCTCCTGGCAGGTGCCAGCAGCAGTGGTGGGAGCTGCTGCTGGAGCTGGCCAGGCGCTCAGCAGCCCCCTTGGTTCACTGCCGGTGTCCCAGCGCTCGGCCCATGCAGGGCCCTGCTCTGCGCATGGGGATGCCGCACCGGGGCGCACTTGACAGCACGGGGGTGGAGGACGCAGACCCCAGCGTCGTCCCGGGCTGGTGGATCACAGGGTGAATGCAGAAGCAAAGGGAAGCTGCGTGGCGCAGTCTCCTGTGGCAGCCCTGGCCGGCCTCTGCAGGAGACCAGGAGGGGCAGCGCAGCCCCTGGTTCCAGTCTTATGGAGCAGTGGCAGGTTAAATGAAAAAGTCCTGTCTCTGTCGTGCAGTATCTCTAGCTAGAAGACATACAGAATTAGTCAAGAATGAGTCTCTTCTCAATTTGTATCCAGCTGAATGAACAGATTGAAATGTCATTATTCTGTCACGTGAGAGGGAAAACCAGCTCTACCTTCGGTTACTTGAAAGGCTGTTTGGACACTCTAATCTTGTCTGCTGAAGTCACCTCCATTGCAGAGGTATAACCTTTGTGGTCCTGAGCCTTTGTTAGCCCTGTCAGCCTGCGATCCTGCAGTCATGCTGTGAATCCTGGAGAGTGGGGTCTTCTGCTCCAGAGGCAGTATGCGCATCCTCTTTGCAGGACAAGGAGGTCAGCCCTGCTTAGGGGTTTCTTCATCATCTTCTGCAATGTTCTTGAGAAAGCTTCACCTGGGAGTTTAACACCTGCCTACAACTAGTGTAAATAGGTAAGACAGGCCAGGAGGAAATCCCCATGGGGAACCCCAGGAGCCTGATTCTCCTTCCCAGTGAGGACGCACTGTAGTTGGGCACTGCATGGCAGATTTGAGTGTGTGAAGCCCAAAGTTGGCTCTAGTAAGGTACTGCAGGTCTTGGCAGGGCTTTCAGAGAGCACAGAATTAGCAGATACAGGGTCCTTACTGTCCACGTTCTAAGAAGATGCAGTTCAGGTCTTGTGTGTGGTTTGGCAGTCCTATTATAACGGAAAATTCCAATTATAGCGACACTAGCTGCCAGTGAGGGACCCATCCAAGCCAGCAGCTCTCAGTTGGCTGAACTCTGCACAGCCATGCTCCCCACAAGTGATGGACCAGAGACTTTTACACCGTCACAACAAATCGCTGGTGTAGCCAGCATCATTGCTGTGAAGTAGAGCACGCTTTCCTGTGCTTCACAGTTCATGCTTTCCTCCTTTTTCTCACTGAAGAAATTCTTTTTTGTTAGAACTCACCCTAAAATTAGTTCTTGGAGACATATGAAACACAAATGATCCTCATAGTTTTATTTTTGTTTCTGTAACGCACATACAGCCATCATGAAGGAAAATAATATTAAACTCTAGGGGGTTTACATACAAATTAAAAATTCTGCTAGGCACATGTCACTATGGCTCAGATGCTCTGATTGTGTTGCTGACAGCTAAAGCTCCTGGACCAGTAAGTAAAATGGAATACATATTAAAAAAAGCAAACAGTCAAACCCAAAAACATTTCTGGAAAGCAGCAACTGCCCTGGTGGAAGGCTGCTGCTTGTCAACTCGGGCTCTGCAGAAGGAGGCACAGCCGAGTGGAGGCGGGTACATCTAGCTGCAGAGCACGTGTGCTGGTTCACCCCAGGCAGTGAGTGCTGGGGAGGCCTTCCTCGAGGCTGCGGGGGCTGTAAACAGCGTGTCAGGACGAGTGGTGGTGGTGGTGGTTCGCAGGAAGGCTCCTGAGACTGCTGTGTGTCAGCAACTGCCCTGCATCTCCGTCTGCAGTCTGGGGGGCAGGGTGAGCTCCAGAGCTGTAAGGAGGACAGGAGAAACAGCAAGAGGTCAGCAACTATTTTTAACTCCTTTTAAATGAAAATTTTCTTATCCTTCAGCAGTTTTGTTCCCACTTCAAATGGCAAGAAGCCTTTAAACGCACCTCACTGTCTCTCTTTAACTTGCTACTGTTTGACATTCTCCCTCATAGCTGACCTGTTTTTTGGTATTTCTGACTCACTCCAAACTCCCTCTGGAGGAGACTGCTGAACTGATTTTTCTATTTCTTTAGTAATCTTGATTCATCTTTGCTGCTGCTTTGAGAACTAAAGCTTGAGACTGACTGCAAATTCCTGTTATTCTTTGATTTTTAGTGAGATGGGGTCAGCGTATCTCAAATTAGTCGTCAGCTGTCAGCACAGCACAGTGCAGTCTGGAAGTCCGCTCCAGACAGACCTTGAGCAAGGTGGAGCAGAAGAATTGTGTTAGGACTAGGGTGCATTTGTCTGAGCTCTATATATAAACTTCTCATAAGTATTAATGTTCACCCCCAAAATGCACAATATCCCTTTCTTTTCTGTTGCACTGTCTGATTAGCCGACATGTCTGCACTTCAGGATTTTCTGACATTACTTCTGCACCCCTCTCGTTTCAGAATTGTGTGTTTCCATTTGACAGTTCACTGCTGGCAACGAAAGAAGGAAGATTCTTCTCTCCCCTGTTAAATGGGGACTCAGCTGAAATAAGCATGTTCTAAAGCAGGGATGTTAGAGGGAATAATGTTTGATAATTAGCAGAAAAGAGGTAGAATATGGATGTTATTTCTTCCAAGAAGAATGTATCTAGCTAGCACGTCAGAGGTTTTGGTGGTTATTAATTATGGAATCATAGAGTTGCTGAGGTTGGAAGGGACCTTTAAGATCATCAAGTCCAACCATTAACCTACCCTGACAAAAACCACTTCTAAACCATGTCCCTAAGTACCATGTCTACCCTTTTTTTAAACACCTGCAGGGATGGCGAATCCACCACCTCCCTGGGCAGCCTATTCCAATGTTTAATTACCCTTTCAGTGAAAAAGTGTTTCCTAATATCCAATCTGAACCTCCCCTGGCATAACTTGAACCCATTTCCTCTCGTCCTATCACTTGTCTCCAGGGAGAAGAGGTCAGCCCCCACGTCTTTGCAACCTCCTTTCAGGTAGTTGTAGAGGGTGATAAGGTCTTCCTTCAGCCTCCTCTTCTCCAGGCTAAACAACCCCAGTTCCCTCAGTCGTTCCTCATAAGATTTGTCCTCCAGACCCCTCACCAGCTTTGTAGGCCTTCTCTGGACATGCTCCAACACCTCAATGTCCTTCTTATAGTGAGGGGCCCAAAACTGAACACAGTACTCGAGGTGGGGCCTCACCAGTGCCGAGTACAGGGGGATGATCACTTCCCCAGTCCTGCTCACCACACTATTCCTGATACAGGCCAAGATGCTGCACGCGGAGCGTAATTCTCATGTGGATATTCCAAACCTGATGTGGGGTCAGACTAGAGTCTGATGCTTGGGAGGTGCAGGCTGGGGCACTGATGGAGTGAAAGGGCCAAACTGATTCTCTCTCTTTTTCTTTCAGGGTTTGATGCATTCCAGTGGGCCTGTTGGCCGCCACCGCCAGCTGATACTAGTTCTGGAGGGAGAACTGTACCTCATTCCTTTTGCTCTCCTGAAGGGCAGTTCCTCCAATGAGTACCTCTATGAGCGCTTCAGCCTCATTGCAGTGCCATCCATCCAGTCGCTGAATCCCAGCTCCAAGGTCTGACATTGCCTTATTAAACCTCTCTCTCATAGAACGTCTCCTGTCTCTCAGATGGAGATGTTCCTTGGAATAGTTAAATGGAAGAAACTAAACAAACACAAAGTTTTTTTGTAATTATGACAACCAGACTTCTGTTTAGAGCCAAAGAGACAGGATATTTTATTACTAGCACCATAACACACAGATCTTTGAACACCATTTTCTCTTTCTCTTTCTCTCTGTAGTCCCATGCGAGGAAGAATACTCCTGCTTACTCCAGTTCTACCTCAATGGCAGCTGTCATTGGAAATCCCAAGCTTCCTTCAGCAGTTATGGACAGGTGGCTGTGGGGACCTATGCCCTCTGCAGAAGAGGAAGCATATATGGTGTCTGAGTTACTTGGCTGCCAGCCCTTAGTTGGCAGTGCAGCAACAAAAGAGAGGGTCATGAGTGCCCTCACTCAGGCAGAATGTGTCCATTTTGCAACCCATGTCTCCTGGAAACTGGCTGCTTTGGTCCTGACACCCAACACTGACAGCAATCCAGCCAGCAGCAAGAGTTCTTTTGGGAACCCCTACACAATCCCAGAATCCCTTCGGATGCAGGATGATGCCAGTGATGTGGAGAGCATCTCAGACTGCCCTCCTCTTCAGGAGTTTCTGCTTACAGCAGCTGATGTCCTGGATCTGCGGCTTCCTGTCAAATTAGTGGTTCTTGGCTCTTACCAAGAATCCAACAGCAAAGTCACTGCTGATGGAGTCATTGGCTTGACAAGAGCATTCCTGGCTGCTGGGGCTCAGTGTGTCCTGGTGTCACTCTGGCCTGTTCCTGTGGCTGCTTCCAAAATGTTTGTGCATGCCTTTTATTCCTCCCTCTTAAATGGAATGAAAGCCAGCGCAGCCCTTGGAGAAGCGATGAAAACTGTACAGAGCAGCAAGCAGTTCTCCCATCCGTCCAACTGGGCAGGTAGGAAGAATCCACTTTTTGACAAACGAGACAGGGTTTCTAGCAAGCACTCTTATGCCAAATTGTTTGAGTTAAGCAAGGAGCAGTGCTAGCAGGTGGATGGGAGTAGCACGTGCCCTGTGTTTCAGAACCAGATTCAGCTGAGTGTGGCTGAATGTCAGTGTCATGGAAAACACCAGTATTTCACTGTGTGTAGTAAGTGGGTTATGAACGTGCTATTATTTAAAGCAATTGTGAGGTGAAGTCTGTAAAATCACAATGGTTTAATGACTGGTAAGAAATAATGTGCAATACAATTACTTATTCCCAATGTTTGAAGTCTGTAGCATCAAATTTCCTGTGTACTGGGGGTGGAGTTAGCTGGAACAAATGTACAGAACCTTCCCACTGAGAATTTAGTGAAACTCTTAACAAGGAGGCAAGAGTAGTACTTCTGGAAGTTGCAGCAGCAACCAGTAGCTATGATTTCTGTGACATAAATCTTGTAGGGCTTCCTCCTTTGGTCCTTTTTGGAGAAAGGTTTCCTTTGCTTCAACTGGAAATTTCTCGGCAGTGTAAGCGTTGGGGTGGAGTGCTGGTGCTTGCTCCCTCTCAATTAGATGAGTGAGTCGAGATTCAGAAAGACAAAGTCTTGGAGTTCAACAGTGTTGTTACAGGGATATGTACAAATAACCTGCATTTTTTTTCCCAGCACAAGTCCTGGTTTTTGAAAGCTGCACGCATTCCCCAAATGGATTTTTTTGCACAGGCAGCAGTACCATGTATTTTAGATCAGGAAGCTGGTGTGGGTATGGCTCTGGTGTAAACTGTTATGTTGCTGGAGGAGCAGGAAACTCACTAGAGCTTGTTAAAATGAGAACTTGGTGTTAGTCTGACAGGGTCATTTCAAGCTTGTTGAGTCCAGCGTTAGGACATGATTCAGATAATACCAGGTGGGAGCTGAATTTAGGTTACAGTCTGCAGTTCGGTTTGTATTTTATTTGCCTTCCAAGATTTTTCTCTCTCAAACAAAAGAGCATTAAAAAAAAAAAGTGACCGCTTCGTAGGCAAAACAGAATGAGTGTGGACATGGGTACTTGGCATCACCACCAAGTAGAGGCTTCCAGCTACTCAGGCTGCCTTAGTACTGCCCCTTCTGTGGTACGTGAGCAAGTTCATTACACACAATCCCTGACTTTCACCTTTGACTCTTGATGGTGAGTCTCAGATTGACCACCAGAGTGAGGACAGGACGGACAGCTGCGTACCTCGCTGCAGTGGATGAGAAGGGGAAGGGAGAGCTCCTTGTGCTGACATTTGGAGAATCTAGCATTTAGACGGTGCCAAGACAGGTTTCTGATGGACACAGGGAAAGCTCTCAGTTTTCTGAGTTCTGTTTCTGTGGGCACTGTTTAGCATCTATTGATTTCCACTGCTGTGAAGGAGACATGGAGTGTGCTAGGACAAGTTTAGCTGCAATACAGTGGGTTTCTGCTTGCCTGAACAGGAAAACACTATTGATTTAGTAAAGGACAAAAGAAGCATCTAGAAGCTTTCTGGAAGTTCAGTCTATGGGACTGGGTGGGGAGTGGGCAGCTGCTCTGGGGAAAAATATCATTCTTCAGGGCACAGTAAACCATCATTCCATTAGTCTGAGAGGGCAGAGGATATCTGCTTCTGTTTTGAACATTTTCTATAACAAAAGGAGACTGAGCATCTCTTATTCTGCATCCTGCAGGTTTCATGCTTATTGGGAGTGATATGAAGCTGAATAGCCCTTCTTCACTAGTAGGACAGGCCCTGACCGAGATTCTGCAGCACCCTGAAAGGGCACGAGATGCTCTGCGTGTCCTGCTACATCTGGTAAGAGAAAGGAGACATTACCACACCCAGCGGGCACAGGGAGGGACATTGCAGACCAGGTAGCTGTGAGATGTTACCTATGGGTATGCATCTATAAATGATGAATGGGAAGAGAAACGCCCTGATGTGTAACCGCTCACACTTGAATATAAACCTTCATCCCATCTCCCTTACCATAAGGTAGTCTCTTGTGAAAACTCTGGGTCAGTGTGAAAAGACTGGGACACCTGATGAAGTGTCCGGAGCAAAAAGAGGCAAAGTAAGCAAAGTCTTACATTGTATTGCGACAACCCATCTGGTTTGCGTTAGCTGTTGAATTGGGTCTCTGCTTTAAAAATGAGATAATCATTGGGATTAATTGTTTCTACAAGAAAATAGCTATGAACATTGCGGTCATGGAGATGGAGAGCACAGTGACTGCTGTCTCTTTGCATACCTGGAAGATAAGAGGCACTTTTGTCCCCATATGTACCAGTAGCCTGTTGTAGGGAGCAGCAGGACTGAAGCCAAACTGCCAGATGGCTAGAATAATCTCTCATGACTTTTAATACTCTGCTTTCCAATGTGTCTTCTGTGGTCCCACAAAAATGTGGAGTATCCATAGGATGATGGAAACCTGTGAATATTCCCAGTCATCCCAGTTGCTGGGTTTTGTGGACACACATCTCTCTTTACTGTTTACCATATAGCTGCAGACTCTTGCCTGGTGATAAGCAGTGTATGCAAGAGACTGAAACCTGAACGTGAGTCATCTTTTGGGGAGAAATGTAGCTGCCAGGCTTACAGGAAACAATCACAGTCAAACTGGTACTTAGTTTTCTGTGGCATTACTTTCCCCAGCATCCCAGAGAACATTGACACTCATGACAGTGATTTTACAGCTTTGAGTGCTGAGTTACTGGGGCCTCTGTTTTCAAGGGCACTAACATCCTTCTGTGTAAGACAAGCCTGGTTCAACATTGGGGTTGCTGTCTCTCAACCTGCTGTTCCTGCCTCTTCACTGTGTAAAAAGAGGCAGTTGGTAAAAATCTCTTATAAAATAAGCTAATGTTGTATTTTCCCCAAAGGTGGAGAAATCATTGCAGCGAATCCAGAACGGGCAGCACAACTCCATGTACACCTCCCAACAAAGCGTGGAGAATAAAGTTGGTGGCATTCCAGGCTGGCAGGCACTGCTCACTGCGGTAGGATTTCGGTTGGACCCTCCAGCCAGTGGCCTCCCAGCAGCAGTGTTCTTCCCAACCTCTGATCCTGGGGACCGGCTACAGCAGTGCAGCACCACCATACAGTCCCTCCTGGGTAAGAGGCAGGCCAGCTATTGGCTCAGTCCTCATCCGTCCAAGCAGACATCAACCTTTCCCTGCCTTTCTTTGATGCAAGCCCATAAAATGATGATGTTTTACATCAATGAAATGAAAGTATTTAACAGGATAGAGGTTCTAGAAGTAAATGTATATTGAAAATTTTGTCATAGTTGGGAGTCATTTACTACTGGGTCCAGGATCTGAGAAGCATGATGTGACTATTCGTTTCTCCCAGCTCTTAGTCAGGAAACATAATCGGAAGCAAAGTGGGAAAACCTTTTGTTTCCTGGAAATTGCTGCTGCTTCCAGAACTGTTCAGTGATGTTGGGGAGAAGTTTTAAGAATTAGCTGTTTGTGTTCTTTTCATGTTGTTGCATTTCTAGCAGTCAAGAAACAGATACTGAACAATCCCTGTTTCTGCTCATGTTTTTCAGGTTTGCCTAACCCTGCACTTCAGGCACTTTGTAAACTTATCACAGCTTCAGAAACAGGAGAGCAGCTTATCAACAGGGTGAGTTGGGAGGTTTTTCAAGGTTGAAATTCTAAACTCGCCTGTTTGTATGAATGAAAGTCTGTGTCCAGAAGAGAAAAATGCAGATATGTTAGTTGGCTGCGTAGCCTTCGGTCTCCCCATTCAGTGACAGAAGTGAAAACATGGATACCTACTGCAGTGAGGGAGAAGCAAAATGCAAGAAATGAGTGGCAGAACCACTAATTGCTATTTGGCCATCCCGTCTAGGGCCCATGTTGGCTGGTCTTTGTCCACTGTAATTACCGAAGTCCCAAGGTATAGCTGACTTTGGACTATGCAAGGTCTGTCAGAAAACTTACTGAGCCTGCGCTTCTCTGGTGTGTGTGCTCACAGCTCTGCTGAAAGGATTCATGCTCTTTAAGAGAAAGGCAGTGCCATCTGTGGCTATGGGACTCCCCCCATTCCCCTCAATGTCCTTCACATTCCTCCCTCTCCCCAGTCTTTCTAGCATGCCTCACCTAACCTAACCTGTCTCTGTGCCACCAGCCTGGCTGGCTTGCCATTACATGTTTCTTACTGTCCTGCTGGCTCCTCTTATGGGGTTTATCTTGATCATTTGCCTGCTTTAGTAAATGAACACACCGCACATAGTGAATGGGCATATAGCTCGCTTTCTTTTCCGCTTTCGCCATGCAAAATTGTTCTAGGGAACTACTGTGGTGGGTAGCTGGGATTATCTCTGCGCAGCTTCAGAGGGCTTCCATTCATTCTGTCATGTCGAGTCTCTGTGCACAAAATGCAAAATAACAGCACCAGCTTTGCTGTTACCTACCAAGAAGTCTGTTTTGTCAATCCATTAGACTGAATCTGCTTCAAGGAAAGGGTTTCTTGTTATGATCTACAGTAGTGCATGAGGTATTTCTAACGGCTTGTCCTTTATGGCATTCTGCTTTCTTTCCTTGGCTCTTTTGTCAGTGCCTGAGACTTCTGTAGTTGAATAGCAGGGTTATATTTCCCTCATTGCCACCAGAGGGAGGCCCGGAGCAGAAGGGATGTGATGAGTGGAAGACAACATTCCGATAGATCGGAATGTGTTACAGTGTCCATGAGATTACTTCACGATTGTCTTCTTGCCTCAGATAATTAAATCACCCAAGGAAGAACATTCAGATGGCTGTACACAACTAACAAAAGATGCACTCGCCATTTCCTCAGCTGCCCCATGCAATAAATATTGGCAGGGGCATTGCATTGTTTTTGCAAATGTTCTTCTGTAGCCCAAACCCCAGGCAGAATTTCCTTTTGCACAAGAGCCTATCCAGTTACAAGTTAGGGTTTTTCAATTTAGCTCCCCCTTCCTCTGCGGTTACTTGCATTTATCCCCCTCCTTCCTCTCAGCAGTTCAGCTGGTGAGCAGCTAAGGCTCTGCCTGTCCCAAAGGAGAGAAGACTTTGTTCAAAACTGGAGCGTAATGACTGACAGTTCAGTCAACGGGTGTTGCTTACTGTGTTCCCCGTGTGGGTGATAGGTGTCATAAGGGAGCACGTGCTCTTGGCACTAGTGAAGCAGCAAGGCAGGGAACCTGATCTTTTGCTCTGGATAGAAAATGCTTATTTTTAGTGCAAAAAGAAGACAGGAACCACAAAAGAGAGAACTTCAGTGCTACCGCATGTGCAAGGAAAAGTTAGGGATTGCTGAGCGCATTAAGTGCCAGTAACATGTCCCAGAGAAAACAAGAGAAGGGCTTGTTTTATGTTCAGCCTTCTGCCAGAATGCGGGTTGGCCTGAGTATCTGCCTGCTAAGTGTCTGAGTTGATTGTAATGAGCTGGGCACTCCCAGATTCCAGCTGCCTGTTCCCACGCTGTTGAACTCCTGATTCACAGCTCAAGCCGATTCCATTGCTCCCTTCTCTCTCTGGATAGAGCATCTTGCAGTCAGGATGCTGGTTTGCATGTGGATGTGTCACTGCAGGGTTCCCTATCACAGGCGTTTTGCAGCACAGAATAACCCGTGTTCTTTCTTTTCTCCTCTCTTTTCCTTTCTTGTAATCTGCTGCCCGAAGGCTGTTAAAAATATGGTGGGAATGGTGAGTATTACATGCACTGGGGAATGACACTGCTGTGCAGGATAAAATGTCTGGGTCACTGCAGACCCATTTCCCTGCGCTGCAGAGTAGTGTCTTTATGCCGCTTTCAGGCCTGGAATTTGCTCCGTAGTGCTACTGTGGAAAAAAGACTGTGTAAGCTTTTGTGGGTTGTAAGAGATGGGTGGTCCTGAGGTTAGCTGGTCCCTGGTTAATGACTTTCCATCCTTCCTGCCCTGGCTGTGTTTTTGAATTACATGGGATCCTGGCACCTTAATTTGTGTCAGATTTTCATAAACATATTTTTTTCTCTACTTTGCTACTCCTGTCCCTTCGGCACAGTTGAGAAACTTCTTTCCTGGACCCCATGGAAGTGTTAGGAAAGTCGTCCATGGTTTCATATGACTTGTTCTGCCCAGTTAAATGCTGAGAATGAGTTTCTTGGGATTTGCATCAGGAGTACGGCTCAGCCATGGAATGAGCTTTCATATATTTCTGTGAGCAGCCCCAAAGCGTCTCTTTCCTTTTCTTTCACTTCACAGATTTTCCTGCTGTGCTTCCTTCTTGCTCAGTTTCCACTGGCCACACACCCCAACCCTCACCCCTGTTCTGCCCCTACCTTTGCTGCTGTTCAAGCTTGTCCATTGTTGCTGTCCCTGGACTGTCCCTCTGCCCAGACCTTTTCATCTCACTGTTCTGTTCAGGAGCAGCAGCTGAATATAAGGGTGTACAAGGAAGGGGATGTTTGCAGTGCATTTCCTTAACCGTGACTGTCGGGGAAGCAGTGATGTGATTTGTAAGGAATGACTAATGTTTGTATTGTTATCTTCAGCTGCATCAAGTCCTGGTTCAACTTCAGGCAGGCGAGAAGGAGCAAGATTTCTCTTCTGCACCAATCCAGGTTTCTATCAGTGTCCAACTCTGGAGGCTGCCTGGCTGTCATGAGTTTCTGGCAGCTCTAGGTAGGAAAATACTTCTTTCCGTTGTCTTTCTAAAAATATTGTTAGTGTCTCATATAGTGGCTTGAGGTAGGGATGAGACTCACAGCTTTAGATTTGTTTGTCTGGGTGCTTCAGATCTGCTTGTCTGTCTTTGCATCTCTGGATGTGGTCCCTGACTGCTCAGTATGTCTTTGCCAGTTCACATGCACAGAGCTCTGCTCGCCAGTTGGCCAGTTAAGGGGGATTTTTCTCTTATGCACCAAAACATCTCCTGAGTCAGCAGAACATGGATTTCAGGGATGACAGCAGCTTCATGCTGTCGAGTTGGTTTAACCCCAGTTTTTATTTCAGGATCCTGTTCCCCTCTTGCGTTTGCTTTTGGCCTTCTAGATGCCCCATCCCCGGAGGTGTTCAAGGCCAGGCTGGATGGGGCTTTGAGCAACCTGGTCTAGTGGGAGGTGTCCCTGCCCAGGGCAGGGGAGTTGGAACTAGAACTTTAAGCTCCCTTCCAACTCTAACCATTCTGTGATTCTACCTGAAGTGAACTAATCATTCCTTTGGCAGGGAAACCTGTGCACGGGGCAAGGGTAGGACATACCAGGGTGACAGTATGTACCAGGGTCTACATCCTGCAGAAAAGACAGATGAGAACTAAATATCAAACTAGATTTTATTCCAGCTTGGACCTTGCTTAGAGTTAGTAAAACAATATTGCAGGGAAAAGAAACATCCAAGAAGACTGTTTAAGGAGCTCGTAAAAGCCAGGCATCGTTTCTCACACACAGTCATGCCTCCTGCAGCCCAGCCCTCATTTGCTAAATTCCAAGTTCTGTGCTCTTCTTCAGACCCGTTTCTGTGAGAGAAATTTGAATTAATGATGAATTGTAGGGGCATGTGGGACACTGTCCCCTGAGATGTGCTTAGTATGTCATTCCCCCACAATTCCAAATAATTTGCAACTAAAACAGTACTGACAAGTGCATTTTGTTTCTCAGTTTGGACAGGAGTGATTTGTTTATGTGTATGTGCTCACAGTCCAGCACCATAAAGCTCGCCAACCTGCTGGAGAAGGCGTGCTAAATAGTAATAAAAACAAACCAACAAACTGTACGTTGTAGGTGAAGAGTCATCATTCCAGGACGTTGTAGAATCTCATCTCTCTTTGTTCTATTTGTGTTATAAATGAGATCACACTTGTTTAAGACATTGGGTCTTTCATAGGTGTGATTTTCTGCTCCATGTTCCACTACAGGTTTTGACCTTTGCGAAGTTGGCCAAGAGGAGGTGATTCTGAAAACTGGGAAACAAGCTAATAGGAGGACCATGCACTTTGCTCTACAATCCTTGCTGGCACTTTTTGGTAAAGCTACTTACAGTAGTGTTTGCTCCTGTGATGACTTGATCAGAATGGCTTCTATTAAAATCTCACGCTCTTACCTTTTGCAGAGATCATACACACCTCATCACACACGTGTCATACAGACCATACATCATACAATAGGTGCAGCAAGTGTTATTTTCATATGGGAAACAAACACTAAGACTTGGCTGAGGCCAAAGCTGGGAATAGAGTCCAGCAACTGGAGGATGTATAACCAACTCTTGTTTTTGAGATATAAAATGATAATGAATTGACAAGTTTCATCTAGGATACCTGGACTGAGGTTCCTGCCTGGGCATTTCCTGGGCTGTGTGCATTTTTTTTACTCACCTAAGTAGTAGTTGGGGTTTTTGAAGTAGCACAGCGTCTGAGTGCATGTTTTGTAGCATTTCCTCTTAATTCTGATAGAACAATCTGGGATTGTTTGATTTTACTGTCTATCTAGGGGCATGTTTCTACATATTTTTTTTTCTGTTTTAGATTCTACAGAGCTGCCTAAGCGCCTTAGCCTGGACAGTTCCTCATCACTAGAGTCACTGGCTTCTGCTCAGTCTATCTCCAACCCTGTACCCCAGTATCAAAACCCTCCGTTCTCTCCTACTTGTCCAGAGAGCATTGCATCAGATGCCATTTCTGTGTATAGCCTGAGCTCCATTGCTTCTTCCATGAGTTTTGTTTCCAAGCCAGAGAGCGTGCCAGATGGTGTGGGACACAGAGGACGCCAGGACTACGAGAGGCCCAAGAACATCTATCCGCATCGGTCTGCAGTACAGAGCCAGTTGTCACCACAAACCAGTACTGTAGCCAGCAAAGATGAGGAAGAGTATGAAGGTTTTTCTATAATCAGCAACGAGCCTTTGGCCAGTTACCAAGAAAACATAAAACCAAGATTTTCCCCTGATCACAAACAGCCCAAAACTGGTCAGACTGGAGGCATTAAAGAGTCTGTCAACTCCAAAGGGAGCGTAAGTACTCCAAATTCTCCTGTTAAAATGACTCTTATTCCCAGTCCAAATTCACCTTTCCAAAAAGTTGGGAAACTTGCAAGTTCTGATACTGGGGAATCTGACCAGTCTAGCACTGAGACTGACAGCACTGTCAAATCCCAGGAGGACAGTAATCCAAAGCTTGATCCGCAAGAGTTGGCCCAAAAAATTCTCGAGGAAACTCAGAGTCACCTCATTGCTGTTGAACGTCTTCAGAGAAGCAGCAGCCAAATAAGCAAGAGCAACAATTCAGATGATGGGGCTTCCACCCCAGCAGGCGTGTCCGCATTCAGATCTTCAGAGACCAGCGCATTCAGTCGGCCGATCAGCTCTAGTCAGAAGAATCAGTCTTCACCTCTTGCAATTAAACCAAAGCCTCCAACAAGGAGTTCATCCCTTCAGAAAGTGAGTTCTGGCTATAATAGCCCTACAACATCAGAGATGTCAAACAAAGAAGGCACGGGCCAATACAGTGGGCAGCCATCTCCAAGTTGTGATTCACAGGGGTCCTTAACGGAGCAGCCTCACTTTAAACTCAAGTACCCCAGCTCTCCCTACAGTGCCCATATTTCTAAATCACCCAGAAATATCTCTCCAAGCTCAGGGCATCAGTCTCCTGGTGGCAGCACTCCATCTCCTGCTCTTTCTTACTCCTCAGCTGGTTCTGCTCGCTCAAGTCCAGCTGATGCCCCAGACATAGACAAATTAAAAATGGCTGCCATCGATGAAAAAGTGCAAGCAATTCACAACTTAAAGATGTTCTGGCAAAGCACTCCCCATCACTCCACTGGCCCCATAAAGATTCTCCGAGGAGCTCCTGGAACAATGACTTCTAAGAAAGATGTCCTCAGCTTGCTCAATTTATCTCCACGGCACAGCAAAGAAGAAAGTGCAGATAAGCTGGAACTAAAGGACCTGTCTATTGAGCAGCACCTTGCTTCTCCACAAAAGAACCCTCCGAATGGACACAGGCGCCCTGAAACTACAAATGCAGTGACATCAACTCATTCTCCGCCTTCCACTAGCACTCCAGGAACCGCGCGCCCCTTGAGGCTGCCTTCTGGGAACGGTTATAAATTTTTGTCACCGGGAAGATTTTTTCCTTCCTCCAAATGTTGAAATGTCTTGAGTACCAGCTGATGACTTAAAATCTTGTTAAAGTATTTGCTTCTGCCCACTTGCCTTTATCAATACAGAACCATTATCTAAGAAGCCGTGGTCATACCCACAGTTGGCAATGCACAGGAACGTGACAGATCGGCCCTGTCTGTCACTGTGTAGGAACACGGGCCTTACACAGATGGGTTTTCGTTTCCCTTATCAGGACCTTGGCCACACTCACTTGATGACAGGTTCTATGTAGTGTTCAGTATTTGCAGCAACAGGTCCAATGAATCTAGTTGTCTGTTCATAAAATACTAGCTTTTAAGCCGCCTACTTGTATTTCTTAACCTAACAGGAGATTTTACAGCTGGCTTTTTATACAGAAATTATACATATCAGGGATTGGAGAGGGAAGTGAGAGGAGGCAGAACTTTCATGTATACCACAAAGAAAGTATGCACAAGTTTCTGCTTGGAGAAGTACAAGCCATTTATTTGATTTCTTTCAAAGGCTGACAGAGAGGACAAGATAACATACCTCCAGGTATCTCTGCCGAGTTAGCCAAACACAAGAAGTTGCTGGCAATAAACTCCGTAGCAGCACGATACTGGCAGTTCTCTTGCATCATTTAGAGGCTGGTGAAACAAAGACAGGAGGACAGAGGTGCCCTAAAACCTGCGTCTCAGGTAACTTTTCTGGAGGGATACCTTTCAGGTGATATTTGGCTGGTTGGTCTGCTCAAAAAGAGTGTTTGGGGCGTAACAGGCAAGGTGAGCCTCAGCGGGAGGCAGTGAGCGTGTGTCAGAGATGAGGTCTGGTTTTACCGAATGCTCTCACCTTTCTGGCACACAGCATTATGATGGTGAAATTTTCATCTTGTCAAGTATTTGGGCAGCACAGATGTCTTCTGTCAGCTAAGCGCACACAAAAAAGGGTTACACACACTGAAGCTCAGAACATTGTTTTACAGTTCCACAGTAGGCAGGAATGTGACATCAGGGTATGAGATTTAGAAATCACCAGACCGATCCTGCTAAATCATTCCACATAGCTCATCACGGGCAGGTCTGCAAACCTTTCCCCTGCTGTGGAAGCAAGCTTCTGTCGGAGCGAGTACGCCAGTCTAAGCAGATGTCAGTGCAGTCAGAGCACGTGCATGAGGCAGCAAGCAGAGCGGCCGTATGCAGAACCTGTGTGCCCTCTGATCCGCGGAGAAAAGAGAACCAAGAGAACCCAGGGGTGATGTGTAAAGTAAGCTTTCCTAGGCTAGATGGTGTTCAGGTGTTATGGATCAAGTTGGAGATATTTAAGCAGCTATTGAATGCAGTGATGTAATCAGATTCAAAATGACAATTTACATGCACTGAAAACTGTGGGCATGTGGTAGCATTAACTCAGCCGCACTGCACACTGAGATCCAAGCGAAGTGTTTCACAGGCCGTGTGCTATGAAGTCGGAGCACTGGATCGCCAAGGCTTTTGGGTTCTATTCTGCACTCCCCAAATTCGCTGAGTGACTGAAGGCTAATCACTTCACCTCTCCGTGCCTCGTCTTCCCTTTCTATCTAAATGGGGATAGTAATACTTACCTACCTACCTCACAGAGGTGTTGTGAGGCTTAATTAATTAGGCCCTGAGTTTTAGCTGGATCTTAAGTCAACTTCCAGTCTTGCAACTGACTGCCTGAATGGTGAGTGCAGTCAGCTCTGCAAACGTATTGGGGCACATTGCTGATGCAGATAATTGTTGCACTTATCATGTCTGGACGCTCTTCTTGAAATATGGATCTGATAATTGTGATTTTCTTAGGGATCTTGGAGGAAAAGCATGATAGCAGGACAGAGGATGCAATTCTGATACCAGAATATAAAATTACTTAGGCTCAGCTAACTCATGGTGCATATATCAAATGCTTGCTTTGAGGATATTCTAGAATCCACTGGTTTCTGGAGAATGTTTTCCTTTTTGCCATTGCAAGAAATCAACGCAGGCACTAAAGGCAAAGAATAGAGGGCTGTGTTGTTACAGTCAGCTAACGGGATGGGTGATCACAAAAGTTTCAGTGCAGAAAGACAAAAAGAGTAGTTATTCATCTACTTAAATTATGCAATGTAGCAAAACAGTTGAGTAAATCCATTCAACTCGTATGATGCAAGTTACTTGTCTGTACGTTACATCTTTCTGTGATGGTTTGGTGCTAGATATCATCTTCTCGTCATTTGGCAGGAAAAATTAGAATAGTGGGGCAAAATGAGTCAGTACAGCGTCTACCCATCATGTAGACGGTGATATTGCTCATCATGCAACTTGCTGTGGTCACAAGTCTGCTGAGAGACTTCATGTGACCTAATCTGTTTCTGACCAGCATAACTGTTAAAACGACATCCCAGGAACATCCAGGATGGAAGTGGGCAGCTTTGTGTTTATAGCAACAGCAAATACTCCCTGTAGTGCTGCATAACATGCCAGAACTAAGCCTCTTTACTTGTAGTTTACTTCCATAACTAAAGGCTCTTTTTAATCTGTAGAAATTCTGTATTGCCATTTTGGTACAACCCATTTTCATGCTGCCAGTAGGNGGGGTGGGGGGTGGTTTTTCAGTTGTTTTTTTAAGGGAGGGGGGAGCATTAGAAACAGGGAAGGGTTCAGATGTAGAGGAAGTTCAGTATTTGGGAAATCGGTGTTGTATAAATATGGAAGGTGAGTGTCACTAGAACAAGTCCTTTGGGAAATGTCTTTCCATTGACTTGACACAGGGCACTTCCGTTGGCTTAATGAGAGCCATGAAGATGCATGCTTGCTCATGGCTGGGAGACACTTCACACACCTTGTGCCTCACTCCTCCACCCCCTGAATGAGAAACGACCCCTTTGTGAGGAAAAGAAAAGTTTTATCAGGTTTGCCCAGTATGTGGAGACATTCAGGAAATGAAAAGAACATGTTCTCCGTTTGATATTAGAATTCCTTCTGTGGAGTTTAAATGCATTTGTCGTCGTTGTATTTGTGCATGGTACAAGTGACAACACTGCTTAATACAGTGAGCAATAAGAATTAGGTATTATCCACTTTCACATTAAACCTGCCACATGCAACCATTCCCCAAGGCCGTAGAATGTATTTTAGTTTGGTTTTGCCCTGTATGTTTTACTGTGTGAGATTACAGATTTTTATTGACTGTCTTTAGCTCCAACTAAATGGGAACAGTAAACAATCTCTCTGATCAAAATCCAGTTTGATTTGATCTTGTTGGTTAGCCTGTACTCTGGCCTGGTACTGATTTTTCTTTTTTTTAATCGTACCTTACTTAAACAAGGAAAAAGCATTGAAGGGATGCTACACTCACGTATATCACTGTAGGCCGTATTTCTTTTCATTAGGTCAAACTCGTTCTGTGAACATCTCTTTCAAGTTGCAGAATAGATCCAGGTTCACAGAAATATCTGTGAATCTGTTAAGAAACACTGGTAGTTTCAGGCTAGGTGGTAGTTATGGGTTTGAGCAGTTTCGGGTTCATCGCATTGCCACGCTGTCCAGAAAGGCTGCAAATGTGTGTGGAAAACTTGGCCCCTCGGTTGCAGAACTCCTTCAAAGAGCGTTGAAGATGGTAACTCAGAGAGGACTGTCAGCAAAGACTCTTCCAAGCAGCAGCCCTTTAGCACTTGCTCTCCTTGTATGCAGTGTTAGCCATGTTTGGCCTATATGGACTTTCTTTGTAAATTAAAACTCTGTTTCCAGACAGCATTAAACTTTTTATATTATGAAATTTACCATGTAAAAAGATTTTCATATTTTTATTGAAATTGCTAAGGCATTTGGCCTTCTTTCTTTGTGATTTCAGTGTCTATTAAAGCATGAGTTCTCTCAGTACTTTAGTCTCTTGGTCGAGGGTGATGTTGAGAAAGAATTTGCTAGCGCACCGCGCTCTGTCCTGACACCCAGCTGCTTGCGAGTCCCTTCCTCCAGCCTGCTCCCGAGAAGCAAAGAAGTCATGTGTCAGTCTGCATTCTGTGGTGAAGTATCACTAACGTACGGCAGCTGTCCTCAGCTTCCCTGTGGAAATGAGGGCTCACTGAGAACTTCCTCCTCTTTTTGTGGCAGAATGTCGTCTTCCTGTTACAAATGATGATTGGAACTTGCTTTTCCTTTTCCTAGCAGGTGGCGGGAGCGTCAATATTTGCTTGCTGTCTGTCTTGTTGTAGTTGGCAGCAAAAGGACACGTAGGGTTGGAAAGAGCTTCAAGGATCGCCCAGTCCCATCCCTCCGCTGTGGAAGAACCAGGTGCTGAAGGTATGATATATTTTCCCCGTACCGATGCCAGTTGGAACTTGCTGACTTAAATCTTCCCTCTACCCTCACGTGAAAGGTGCCCTTGTGCTTAGGGGAAGTGTTGGTGCCCAGATGAAACTAAACAGAATTTGACTTTTTTTGCGGTCTCAGAAGGTTCCATTGATGCCTGTCTCCCGGTTGTGTAAATGCAGCCTCTGGCCATGCTGACAGAACATGCAAACCATATCCGCGGTCATGACACAGCAGGCTCTTACTGGTCTGCAGTCTCTACCCTCCAGACCTTTGATCTGCTGAGAATGAAGTGATCTCGAACCATGTAAATCACTGCAGTCTTCCTGGCGTTAACTCTTTGGTGAGGGACCTTTCCTGGTACGCTTCTAAAGCAGTTGATTCGCTGTATTTGAAGGCATAGATGGTGCAGCCCCCAGCAAAGGTTTTATAGGTGCCTGCCTCAGCTTAGTCATGCTCCAGTGATTACCTACAGCCTGGTGACACATCGGTGTCAGTCAGCAGGCAGCTGGTGCGGATGCCTTAGCTTCTCCTGTCGTTGTCACTGAGGTACTGCCACTGTATCGCAGGGATGCGAGGAAATCCCCTTCCTTTCAGAGACATGCTTCTAGAACAGCAAGTGTGGGAAGAAGTCAGTTCAGCACTGCAAAACCAAGAGGGGACTTGTCTTAAAGCCTGACCTTGAACATTTTTGTATTGAGTACTTAATATGCAGATATAGATCAGGTTCAGGCCGGAGCATTTTGTGAGTGCCGATACGCACGTTCACGCTGCAGATTGACGTATGCTACTAGTAGCGTATACCTGCATATGTCCTTTCCTGCAGCCCTGCAGATCTCGGCTCCCAGCTGGAGGCAGCCTTTGTTTCCCACTGAGAACGGTCGTGGACTTCCTTGCAAACACTCCAGCTCTAGTTCTGTTGTATTACTTTCCCCAGATGGCCTTGCTTTCTCGTTATTTTTTTATGTTCTCTCCAAAGAGAAAAACTTACTTTTTTATCCCTGTCAGAAAGAGTACCAGCCGCCTTCTATTACATGATGACATCATTTGCATGTGGTTTTATTGGTAAATGACTGTGGCTGGTATTTCAGTGGACTCCAAGAAAGCTGTTCCACAGGGAACTGCAGCAATTGCCACTTGTACAAACCAGAAGCGTACAGGGGATTGCGTTCTCCTTAGCAAGTCTCTCCCACGTCCTCCTCTGAGAAGCCCTTGGAGAGGGACGTTTGTTTTCCAGTGGCTGGCAGCAATCTTTGAGAAGTATCCATCACAAACATCTTTTCTTCTCTTGGATAGTCCTCAGACTTCCAGTGCTTTGTGGCTGAGGGAGAGCTGGTGGCGGAGCACATGTATTGCCATTCCCGCATGTGGCCAGAACATGCAGGTATACCTAAGAGATACAGCGAGGTGCAAGTGGAAAAAGGCCAACTTTATAGGATTAGGCGTGTGGGCACCCACTCTGCACGGGAGTTGGCAGATCAGGTGGGACAACTCCAGTTACTTGGAAATGTCAGAGCTGGGGTGTACTGACCTCAGCTATGCTGTTCTTGAATCACGGGGCGATACAACCTGTGTGCTGAAGTGCACAACTTTGATCTTTTAGCATAAAAGAGAGAGTGTTTAAATACTAAAAAACATGCTTTCATTTTCAGTTCATTACATGGAAATGTTTGCCATGGTTACAAATCCCTCTTCAGTCACAGAAGGAGGAATAGGGGCCTGGGAACTCAAAGGGAGTACGTTTATTTCACAGAACCAGTGGTCTCCTGCATTGGCAGCACAGCGCTGCAGCCTCTGCCTTCTCACCTCGCCGGCCAGGTGCAGCTGATTGTCCTGCTGCGATGGGTGGGAAGGTGTCAGAGCAACGCCTGCGCTACAGCACAGTGCTGGAGACCAGAAGAGGGTCAGAGGAACTTCAGAAGTGGGCATGTTCCTGAGGTCCCTTAAAAGTTATGCACAGACCTGGAGCAGTCTCCTAACGACTCTACACAGACACGAAGTTAGGGACAGCACGGACCTGCCCAGGGACTCAGCTCGTGGTGTGACAGACCGTAGCTCGGTGTGCCTCCAGCAGGTCCCCTTGGAGAGTTCCTGAAACACTGCTCTCGTGTTTTAATGCCACCATCCCACTTCACGTGCACGCAAAGCTGTGTTCAGGCAGCAGGGTGTCTCAGCAGGCTCCACCTCTGGCAAAAGCCAGGAGCCACTAATGCGCAATGACACTGACAACCTTTGTTCGTTACTGGGGGCAAGCTGAGGCTGGAGGACTCCCATGAAGAACAGCTTGCAGGGGAAGCATCCTCTCCATGAGCAGAGACCGTGGTGAAACTGTATGGGCTGGTCTGAAGTGGTTTGTCTGTATGCGGGGTCTGGAATCAGCAGGATGCAGCTACTCAGATGATACTATCGTGTGTGGTATAATCTAGATATAAACAAAGAGAATAAGCGTTTTGGGGAGAGCACACATTGCAGCTGGCTGAGTAAACAAAAGACAAATGTTGTCCATATGGGGAAAGAGCAGCAGCAGGGGACTGCACTCAGCCAGCATTTTGAAAAACCAAATAAAGGAAAATACTGAATGCTTGAGAACTTCGGGAAGCAGACACTTAAAGCCCC
Organism: Anarhynchus alexandrinus; assembly: GCA_008711295.1. Lineage (NCBI taxonomy): Eukaryota > Metazoa > Chordata > Aves > Charadriiformes > Charadriidae > Anarhynchus > Anarhynchus alexandrinus. Next base: position 1,859,605 of record VUYV01000156.1, on the reverse strand, counting down.
ACCACTGTGCCCTGGCACAGCCCTTTGTAGTTTCTTTGCCTCGTAGACTAAGCCAGTGCAGGCATAAGTCTGAGCAGCAGTTTCCATAGCATCCATCTTTCTCATTGCAAGAGACTTGAATGAAATATGTTTTCACAGGCAGACCCTATTGAGGATTTTCATTAACGCCATTTATCTGTGGGAGGGTCGTTTGGCAACATTTAATTTTCCTATCTGTGAATTTCTGCTCTCCTTTAGTGGAGTTGCTGTGTAAATAATCATTAGTTCTAGCTGCTGGCAAACGGAACTTGGTGAAGATGGCTTCTCAAGGGAAAGGGTAGGCGAGGGTGAGCCTGGAAGTAGGGTCAGTAGTCGCTTCTGGGGAAGAGGATGCAATTCAGAAACACAGGAACGTGGGCATTGTGCTAAGACTGATGCTCAAACAGGAGACCGCAATTCAACAAGGTGCAAAAATCTGCCTTAGCCAGTTTTGGACACCAGCATTTACTCCACAGAATTAAAATGCAGTAGCTACCCATAAATTAAAATTGTGTGGTTGAGCTTCCTAGGAGGTGAGAGCTGACACAAAAGTCCCTTTAAAATGACACCTTTCTCTGGTCAGCAATAGGGCAGTGTTATTCACAATTGAAATCTCTGCAAGTGCAAATGCTGTGAACTGTTCCACAGCCAGACACATTCCCATTTTTTGAGGAATCATTTCCCTTCCACAGTGCCAAACTGCAGTTTCACCCTCCCCTTTGTCAGATCTTGAAATGTGGGGGAGTTCTCTTTCCAGTTTACCTAGTCTTATATTTGTGTGAGCATTTCAAACAGCAGTAAAGCAAAAGTGGCTAGTCTGCTTAGCTATGAAGAAAAATCAGGAAAAAAAAAAAAAAGCTAGTGCTCAGAAACTAGAAAGCAAATAAATATATTTAGAATGCATTATTTTAATAAAATCCTGTAGTTTTACCTGAATTATGACTTTTGAGCACCCTGAAATGGAAATACCATTACCCAGCTGCTTTCTTCTTTGGGCATTATTTTGCCACAGGACAAATCACTGTGGAAATAATGATCAACCGAATAGAACACACAGAAGCAGCTAGGGGAAGCTTGACCCCTGTCGTCCTTCCTACGCCCCGTGTTGAAGAGCCAGGTATAGCCCAGTGGTTTAGCAGTGGCTTTGAGAGTAAGCAGGGCTGGGTCATCGTTCCAGGGATAAGGTCTGTCTGCAAGACATACTCCTGGGTTCTCTTAAATTCTGCTGTGCTCCGGCTCTGAATGGCCAACTTGTAACCAGTTTTTAGCATTTGCTGCTCGTTCCAGGTCTCCAAGCTTCACCATTCATGTGTATTTATAAAAACTTCCAGCTGGTTTATCTTCATCACTCTCTGGCTCCTGTGTTGTCCTCTCTGTCTCCTTCATTTTCCTGTGTTCGCTCTGGAATTCAATCCTGCATAGTACCTGAGAGACTCCTACATAAAGATTTGTTGCTACTAGAGAAGTCCCTGCTTGAACTCATGGAAGCTCTGCACATTTCCCTTTTTGGATTAAATGCCTACAGTAAAGGTTTAGTTAGCTTGCACCTCTTCCCCCCAGTTTTTCTCTTGCCCCCACTCTGCTGTTTTATTGTTGTAATAATAGAAATGTATTGGATAAAAAGGGAGCTGGGAGATTTGATTTGATGCCCAATTGTGAAAGTGTGTCCCACCCCTCTAACCCCAACCAGGTATCTCGGTAAAACTCGGCTCCTGCCACACACTGGGCAGTGTCAGCTGCCCGCTGCAGAGGGACCGGGCACCAGCACCCCCTGCGATATGCAGGCAATGCCTCTCCTCAGGGACTGGTGTTCTTCACAGGCTCGAGGAGCTTCACTGGGTATTCTTCTCTGGGGGCTGATTTCAGTCTGCTTTCAGTGCCTCCGAGGTCTAAGACTTGTAGGCTCTTTTCATTTTTTTTGTTTTTAACGCAAGCTGATGGTCTAATGTCACCAGCAGGTCTGTGAGACCAGAGGGTGCAGGAGCGTCTGAGCCCAGTAACGGCTGAGTCTTGTTCTTCGTTGTATGTACGTCAGTCCTTTGATTAATTTTTGGTGTCCTTGTTATCTGTGAATGCGGTAAAGGATAAAAGAAATTCTCTCGCAAGAGGGCAGCATTGGACACAGTAATCGTGGCTCCTTGTCTTACACCCTTTAATGAAGCAGTGAGAGTGTGTTGCCCTTTGGGGAGGCACTAGCAATTCTGTTACTGACTTATTGCATTTTCATTTCTGTGGCAAAACAGGGGCAGCGCAGAGGCAAAGGAACACCAGTCCGCAAGAAAACGATTTTGCCTGAAACACATTGCATAAGGAAATTCCAGCTTTCCCCCCAAAAAAGGGAGCACTGGTAGCAGTGCTGGCAGAGGAGGTGCCAAAAGGAACGGCAGTGCCGGGCCCGCGGTGGTGGCAGACCGGAGGAGGCGCACCGGCAGCCAGTGCGGGGCGGCGGGCGGCCGTGTCCCGCTCACCTGCGCGCCCTCTTCCAGTGTCCCTTCCGCTGCGGCGGGCTGCCGCGCCGGGAGCGGCTTCCCGCGAGCAGCGGTTTCCTTCAGCAAACAGAGTCTACGCGGACAAAGCGGCGGACGCAATCACACTTTATTTATTGCGCGGAATGTGGAACGCCGGTATTTTTTAGCGCACTGAGCCTTTTTTCATCGTTCGCCAGGGCTGTGGGCAGCGGCTGGCCCTCGCTGGGGTGAAATGCCAAGTTCATCAAGCGTGACCAACGCGGGATCTTAATTACCAGCGCCATTGTTTCCCGGGGCCGCGGGTGGTTTAAGCGCCTTCCGAGGGGCGCGGTATCTCCTTGAGCCGCTCCAGCCCGGACACCGGCGGCGCGCAGCCGGCACGGCCCCGCTCCTCGCCTTCCCCGCGGCGGGTGCGCCCGGCCGGGCCGCACGGCGAGTGCCGCCACCCCGCTCCTCCGAGCGAGGGCCCCTCCGCCGCCCGCGGACACCGGCCTGTGCCGCGGGGACACCCGCACCGGCCCGGCCGCGGCTGGCGGCGCGCCCTGATTGGCTGCCCGGGGGTGAGGTGGGGCGCTCGCGGGAGCTGCGCGCCTTC
>VUYV01000156.1:1811758-1856197 GCA_008711295.1 Anarhynchus alexandrinus | reverse complement strand
TGCCGCCGCCGCCCCGCCGCGGGGCTCACGGAGCGGGTCGGCGGGGGGCCGGGAGCCGGGAGCGCTGCCGGCCCGGGGCGCGGGTCTGCTTTGTGCTTCTCTGCCGTTTCCGTGCGCTGGTGCACATCCATGTCCCCTGCCCCAGCCTTAAGTCGCCGCTTGACACCAAGCGACTGTACCACCGTCCTGACACACACCTGAGTGTGTGCTTGCAGTCAGGGTGATCCTGGCTGCTAATCCTGCCCCGGAGCCAGAGAGTTGTGTCCCCGCACAATGAGTTTCTCAAACTCATTCCCTTGGGGCTAACGTTTTACCAAGGCAGCGATGTGGATGTGTCCCTGCACAGCTGACAGAGTTTATGGTATCTCAGGTGCTTTTGAATCAGGACCCCGTCCTGCTTAGAAGGGAACTCGAGTGGCAGTGGTGACAGTCTGGAAGTGGTGTCATTGTCCTTCATCACTCTGTAGTTATCTGTTCTGGCGGTGCTGGGAACTCATGTTTTTAGGTAGATCTTTCCCTTAAGGTCTTCTGCCAGCAAACCACCAGCTGGTTTGGTCCTCCCTCCCACCCCTTTGGCTTTAAATTACTTCAAAGTCTGGTAATACACAGCCTTTATTGTGGTAGTAAAGGTGATGAGTAAAATAACAGATAGGAGCCAACGTGTTTGTTAGGTTCCAAACAGGCTTCCAAGGGTACTTAAAAGATTTACCTAAACTTCAGAGAGTAGGTGCACACTGACAGGACTGAGGTATCGGTGCTGTACCCGACAGCGCAGCACACAGAACCAAGTGTCCTGCCTTTCCTGCATTTTAGTGAGAGCTTGCACCAGTCCTTGTAGGAGAAGCTATCTGTCTTTCTTGCATTTCCTACAAGAAAATGGTGGGCTGTGTCAGTTTTTTGTAAGTTCTCATCAGATTTCTTTGCTGCTTAGGTCTTGAATTATTGCATCGGTTGTCCGTCATCATCCTTAAGTTCAAAAAAACCTACTCCTTACATTTCTTTCCTTTTAGTTCCTCACTTCTCCATGTACCTGTACATTTGCTGTGTTTTCCTGATTATACTCCTATTTTACATATTGTCCTGTTAAAGACTAAAGCTGAAGTTGCCCAAAAGTCTCCTATACTGCCTTGCAGGCCACAAATGGTATTGAGTCGGTATCTGCTAATGCCAAGACAGGTGTCTTCTGTCTTTTGGTCTCGCTAGCCAGTTTTAAAAACAGGTTAAAGGACTTCTTTTTATCAAGTAAAATGAGATAAAATTCTCGTAAGGAGCCCTATTATGTTTTGATTCCCATTTGGCCATTCTTTGTTTGGATGCAAGCTCTGCTTTCAGCCTGACACTTGCCAACATTTGAGGCTGATCATGTTTTGGTAAGTTTCTCTCTGAAAGTTTCACAGTTTAAATAAAACTATTTCAGTGAGAAATGTAGTAGACTAAAATAGAAAAATCTTTATCCAGTAAGGGGTAAAGAAGTTGTTCCATGGAAATTGCAAGACTGAATTTGATCCTCAGGGATGATCATTTCTGTCTTCTCAAGGTTGCTGCATTTTCTGCTGTGCAGGGAGAGCGCAGGGCACTGAAGCTGCTGGAGTCATTTTCATAGTAGTACCTAAACAGAAACATATGAAACTCGCTGTTCGCAAAGTGGGGACGCAGCAGCGGGTAGGAAGAGTTGAATCAGCGAACTATAACTTTCCTCCTCTCTAGAACAGTGGACAGGCTTAATTTATATTTTTGCTTTCAAGATGATTGTGTTGCATTGAATCTTCACAGCCATAAGATTGTCAGTAAAGGAGGTGACATCACTTAAAAGCCCTAGGAACAATGCAGTTGTTCTATGATGGTTTTTTGCAACAATAAAGATTTGCATTGTCTTTGTCCATTTCATTATGGAAGGTGAAACTGAAAAACACTGTCTGTGCAGTGTACTGTTGATGTGAAAAATCAACTTCTGCATCCCCTGTCATTGCTGTTTACTGTACAGCGTATTGTGTTAGAACAAAACTGTTCGCCTAAAGCACACTTGCTTCTGCCACCTAAACGGGATATGAGCTGTGATTGCTTTTTAAATGATTCATAACTGCTGTAATTGCCGAAATTCATTTTTAGGCTGTGAGGGCCTGCACATTTGTCCTTTTAAATTATCCAGGCAGGACTGCGTACTGTGTAACACATGAAAAAAGTTCATGCCTCAAAGTTTAAACAAATTCATCGCAATACAAAGTTATGGCAGAGCTGGAAATAGATCCTAGATTTCCTGGCTCTTGCCTGCAGCTTCTAACATTCATAACACCTTTTTTTTCCTTGTGTAACGTGTCTGTCATTGAATTTTACTCGGGTTTGTTGCATTATATCCATGCAGCCTTACTGTCACAGAGCATTTCTAAAAAGAAAACTTGAATTAACTCATTTTGACACTTCCTTCTTGAATGTCTTTGTTACAGTTTGTATCTGTTATCTGCAGATGAAGCCTAATTATTCATTTTGTTGAATTTGCTCTTTTCCTCTTTCAGCCGAGTGGTTTTACCTTGCTCAGTGCAAGAGGTATGTCCTCATCCTACCTGCTTTTGTTTTGGGGTGATGGGAGGGAAGATGATAGTGTTTTATTTAAACCTGACTAGCCTGGATCCAAATGTTTCCTGTGCTGTGCGCCCACCAGTCCACCACACGTTTCCACATGTGTAAGCCACCAGTTAAGCAGAGTTAACCTCTTGCAGACCAGTGAATTTCAAAGGAGGCAAATGCCTGCAGGCAAAGAACCTTGACTTGTTTCTGAGCCACTCCACACCTACAAGCAAGGAAAGAAAGTTGTGCAGTTCTGCACTACAGCAGAATTTTCCTTGCTGATCAAGGCGTTGAGTGGCTCCAAGCCTTTTCCTAAAGGGAAAGGTAGGAATCACCGTCCAAGATTTGAAGCCAGCAATTTAAATGTCACTGAGATACATTTAAATGAAAGTCACAATAAGATATCTGAACATACTTCTGAAGGAAAATGTTACAGTTTCTTCTACAATTTGTATTTTATGGGTCCTGTGAGGGCGGTATCTAGTTGGTTAAAAGTATGAATTTGGGTGGCTCAGGGCTGGAAATCAATCATTTCAAAGTCTGTAAACTAAAAACTGTATTTCTTTTATACAATTAAGAACAACATATATACTTTGCTTTTAGGATGAGAAAAATGAAGAATAACATGTTTGGTATGCTATACAAAAGTGTTGCATTAAGGTGGAACAACCTGATTATATGTGTTTGTGAACTACAGATAAATTTTGCCAGCAGGTTGTCATATTTACTAAGTATTTTTATATGGTGTATTTTACTTTCCTGATAATTTTGTTTGTACTACCAAATTTTCACTGGAAACAGCCAAATTTTTTATGCTTTAACAGTTTTGGCTAACACTAATACTGAAATTTTACTTCTCTTAACTTTTCAGTATCAAGTTGGGCAACTTTATTCTGTGGCAGAAGCTAGCAAAAATGAAACAGGAGGTGGTGAAGGAATTCAAGTCTTAAAAAATGAGCCTTATGAAAAGGATGGTGAAAAGGGACAATATACTCACAAAATCTATCATTTAAAGAGGTGAGAAAAACATTGATACATATTTTGGTCACTTGGTGTTGAGCAAGAAATGTTTAAAAGCAAGGGCAGCCCTTCATTGTTTGCTATTCTGGGGTATTTGTGTTTTTCTGCCGCTCTTTAATTTCCTGAATTGTGCATGAATGCTCTGGTGAGTGCAAAAACATGTGAAATACAGTGGATTTTAAATATGTGGGATAGAATAATGGAGAACCATGCAAAATGTCCCATCTGTGAAGAGGCAAATGCATCTCTTAAGTAGAAATAATTTGAATTCTTAGTATATAGCCGAAATGATGGGTTGGTATCACAGATGCTTTGTAGCATAGCCCAAAGGACAGGAATGTTGATATAGAAGCACAGAGAAAAGGAGTCTGGTTATTGCATTATAAAGGAAGAATGTTTTTATATGATCTGGTATTTAAGAAAGAGCTCTTGTTGCCTGAATGCTATTTAAAAACACTCTATAAGGCGTCAGACCAGTTCTTGTGGTGTGGTAGGGTAATGTTTTTCTGAGAGAGAATGAGTAAGGTAAAGAATCTTTTCAGAAGTTAAATGCATTTCAGAGTGGGTAAAACCTGGGTTATTTGGACAACTGACCCAGATGGGGTCTGAACCTCTAGAGATTAACAGGCAGTGTTACTCCAGAAGGCTGCAGTACCATAAAGGCAGCTGTATTGTTAGAATTTGTAACCACAGAATCATAGAATGGTTTAGGTTGGAAGGGACATTGAAGACCATCTTGTTCCACTCCCTGCCCTGGGCAGGGACACCTCCCACCAGCCCAGGTTGCTCCAAGCCCCGTCCAACCTGGCCTTGAACACCTCCAGGGATGGGGTGAGGATTAGTGTTCCAAATGTTTATAATTGGAGGAAAAAAGATCTAAAAAGTTGAAGAACTGAATACATTTACAGTTGGCTTCCCCTGGGGAGGCACAAAGACGATGTGGGCAATAAATGCTGTACAGCAGTACTGTTCAAAAGTGTCTGAGTGTTTAGTGTCTCGGCTATGTGAAAGTAAACACGAAGGCAAACTTTGTTCAGGCTGTGTTATATAGGATTGTTGCACACAAGGTATACATCGTCATACCTTTTGGTTGGCTTTGGGCATTGGCCTTTCAGATGTGCACAAACTGGAGAGAAAGTAGAGGGTAGAAAGAAACGTGCGCAGTGTGACTCGCGTGGAAGAGCTGAAAGAATTGTGTTTGATTATTCTGGACAAAGAGAAGTCCCAGATGAGTGGGACCTAAGGCTCCTGCAATGCAAAAAAGGAATAATCAGTTAGCTTTTTCCTTGAATCTAATAGAAAAAAGGACAGGAGCTCATTCACCATCCTTGGAGAAAAACTGAGGATGGATCGTTTACATAGATTGAACTCTGTCTGTTCCTTACGCACACGTGTACATGCAGTTTGTTTAAACTCTCCTACTTAAGGGCACCAGCCTCAAGTGTTCTAGGCAATACCGAATTTCTCTGGTACCAGATCTTTTTACTTTTTTCCCCAAGCATCCAATTTTTGGCAGCTGTCGTGGGCACTCCGTTGGACTGGAGAGGGCAGTTGCGATCAGCGATGGTAATACTGCTGCTTGTGGTGAGCTGCAGTTTTCCTCTTCAGGCGTGGCTGGAACAGCTGCATGGCCTTCCGTCTGGGCTGCAGGCAGCCAAGTTACAGGCTTGCTCACTGATGAACTTGCAGTTTTGTTAGAGTTTGGAGGTGAGATCTCTTGGGCAGCGCTCTCCCTCAACAGTTGTCTTTGCTGTGCTTGAAGAGAAAAGAAAGCACAGCTTTCATCAGGGTCATAGTGCTTCCAAAATTATTTCTAGCTCACTTTCAATCATCTTACTATTACTGTCCCTATTTTTTTTTCTTAACTATTCTGTGATCAGTAACATTGTTGGAGTTCCTGCATATTTAACTGTGGATTACTTGTACATCATAACCTTTAACGTGCTTAGGTAGAATGTGCCTTTCTTATTAAAGTGGAAGAAATCGATGAGGAATTTTAGGTGGCAAAAATTTTTAAAATGTTGTCAATGTTTGTTTTTCACAGTAAAGTTCCTGGTTTTGTACGGATGTTTGCTCCAGAAGGCTCCCTGGTCTTCCATGAGAAGGCTTGGAACGCATATCCCTACTGTAGAACAAGTAAGTCTCCCGTTGTGTGTTTTACGGTCAGTGTTCAGTTGAGGAATGGTCTTTAATGGTTTAGGAAAAAAGAGGGTGCCATCAAGTGGAAAATATATTTCAAATTTTGATGTTATGCTTGTGAGATCTCTCCTGAAAAGAAGAGCTTCTGAAGAGCAACCTCAGTGGACCAGTTTACTGGTTCCTACAGAGCCTTAGTATCCAGTGTCCCTAGTTTAAGACTGAAGAGGTGATTCTCTCAAAATCTAGAAGAAAGCCTGTTTGAAAATAATTTAATTCTTCATAGGCTCTTAGAATAAGGTGTCTGCTTTATTTTAATACTTTTAATTGTGTATGTTCTAAGAATAGGCTCTATTTCTTTTGTGTTTCTGTTGAATAGTTTGAAGTATCTCATAACAAACTTCTAAGGTTAAGGCTAGCGAGTCAAAGTCTGCTGAACTCCGCTGACTTGCGCACAAATGCTGTTAGACTACTTTTGAATGTTTCTTATACGTTGAAGCAATCGTTATACGTGAGACTTTTCAGAAACAATTGTATCTAATAACACTTTCTGTTTCCTTTTCATTTCCATTGCGTGTGTTTCCAATGACCAGTTGTGACAGTGAGTATTTGAATTACCATCAGTCCTATGTTGGGGTTTTGAAATATATTTTGTCTGTTATTACTGCTACAGTTGACTCTGACTCTAGCAACCTAGCTCCAGCCTTTTGTATAAGCCTTGCCAGGGTTCCTGGCATAAGCTCCTCGTTACTTTATTTGTCTGGACTTGGCTATAATTAGAAAGAACTGTAATTTAGCAGAGAAATTATTTACTTTTTTACATCTTCTTTTATGCCTTTACTTACTATTACAGCTGCATAATGTCTGTCCTGGTAAGACATAATGCTAAAAAAGAAAAAATAAAAGTGCCAAATCAGAGGTTTCTGCACTCTTGAATGCAGGAAGAGCAACGAAATAAAATCAGCCCCTAACTGTCTGAAATCCCATTTCTGTAAAGTGAAATCCTGCCTCAGTTAAAATGGGTTAACTGGGAATCCAAATGGATCATCACAGCTGGGGGGTTGGGGTTTTTTGTTTTTTATTTAAGACGTGTGGGAAAGACATCATTAAGGCTTTATTTCCCCATGTATATATTCTGGTGACCTGTTTAAGGAAGCTTGTAAGTTCAATGTTAAATTGCTTTATCTGCTCGCTCAAACTTGATTTAGATTGTCACTAGGTGGTTGCAACATAGGGAGTGACAAATGAGTTTGTGAACTGTTTAGCTTGGCTCATCGTGACACACGTACACACTGGTGTGTGCTTTCTCGCTTCTGAAATGAGAAGTGTTCTGTGCTGGTCTTTAGACATACAATTTAGCAGTAGCTGGACCTTTATGGTCGTAATTGTGCTACGCAGTAACATCTAATGTTTGTTATCTATTACCCCTGCCTCTCAGAATAGTCTCGTTTATTAAAAATTTCATGCACATGCGTTTTAGTTGTTTTGTCTTAACTGCAGTATTAATAATTTGAAAATTACTTGAACACAGGGGTAAAGAATTTCAGGGTTGAGGAAGAAGGATGGTCAACGACAGTGTTATTTCTATTTGTATGCACAGAGTTGGATTTCTCAAACATGACTGGTTTTAATTTATACTTACTCCCATAGCTGATAGGTAAGATTTAGATGTAGTTATTTCATTGTACCTATTTCTGTGTGTAGTTAAGGGGGCTGTTTCTTTTATAACTTAAATAGGATGTATTGTTAGTCAAGGCTTAGTAGTGACTTACATGTAAATACCATTTATCTAAACTTAAGCAGAAAGGTGTAATTAAACTCATGCTTTTTGATTATAATTCTTACAGAATGAATACATGAAAGATGACTTCTTCATAAAAATTGAGACCTGGCATAAACCAGATTTGGGGACGTCAGAGAACGTGAGTTGGGATTTGGATACCAAGCATTAGTAATATTTTCAACACATAGTTATCCAGATAAAGTATTCTATACCTGGTAATAGTGGATAATTACTGCATAAAGTCAAAGCCCTACCAGTGATTAATGTAAAACAAGAAGAGCATTACTCAAATCCTTCTAAGGTGGTCAAGCTGTCTGATCTGACGAGATGCAAGAACAAGAAAAGGTTTTTATTTTTTATGTAGAAGTCAGTGCAGACGCTTGATTCTCACTCAAATATTTAAATAGATTTTCAGTAAGTTCTTTTTGATTTCATGTTCTTTTACCTGAGACATGCTAGTGCTGCTCAGGCTGACAAGTTTGTTTGAAAACAGGTGTCAGGAGGCTATTGGAGTTTATCTGTGTACACTTCTGTAGAGTTACGTGTTGAAGCTGCTTCTGTAAATTTTCCAGGCTGGCGATACTCTCGTTTTCCTCCCTAGACAGTTGATTTGGTTCACAGGTCTCTTCAGGAGATTTTTTTATGTATACTGACAAACATATTTATAAACCATCCACAAAGGAATAGTTGTCAGTATGTTTTCAGTGCATGCATGACCTGTAGAACTGGATGTGCTACAGAGGAGAGTATTTCTTGGACAGCTCTGCTTGCTCCAAGCGTAAGTTTAGGTATGCCTAACGGACTACAGCTGTGAAGCTGATTACATCTTCAGATCTTTAGGTACCCTCATACCACACACGCTTCATCTGGTCCATGTTAAAGGGAGCCCTATGATTTAGGGGACCTACTAGATGTAGTCAAGTTATCGAAACTTGCCTTATTTGCACTTTGGAATTTGTGCAGCTTCTTTCTGTATCAAAAAGCTCATGCAGATTACCGAATGGGTAATGTTTCTAATTAGAGCTTGATTTCATTAGCGCTGACGAACGTGACAGAAGAATACGGCTTAATCTTAAATCCAGGTTTCCTGAATGCACAAGAACTGAAGGCTTTGTGCTGGTTTAAAATCTGTTAGTGAGTGAATTAAAATGTAACTGTGGAGATTATTCCCTTTCAGAATGGCAGAGGAAGAACGGATAGGTTTTGAGAACACTGTCTTTATGAAGTCCAGAAAAAATCCATGGCACGCATACATACTGCATAAGGTGCACCACTGTTAAGATGACAGCATGGAAATCATTCCTTTTTCTCCTTTTGCAGGTGCACAATTTAGATCCAAACACATGGAGGAGTGTTGAAGTTGTTCATATTGACATTGCAGATAGAACTCAAGTAGAACCAGGAGTAAGTAAATGCTCTGCTATTGGGATATGGATGTAGCATGCAGCTAACTCCACTGATGCTTTGTGTTGATTGTGAATAAACTAAAATGCTATGGATTTTAGCCAACAGATAGAAGAAAATTGTCTTGAATAGAATCATTGATTCTGAAGTTCCACACTTAGTAAATCCATTTACAACATCAGTAAACAGAACTTGACTTCTAGTTGCACAACTAAGACATGAAGGACAACAGGCTTTTGGCACAGGTGTAGTTTTTACTTTTAATTGTAGATGAAGTAATTGATTCAGTCAAGCAAGCATTTAGGTGCTCATCTTGGTGCATGAGACTTAGGGCAAGAATCTACCCCAGCTGTCCTGCATGACACAGCACAGTGCCTCCACCAAGCTACTCCTGTGCTTCTGCTGCTACTTCTTGCTTAGAAATTCTTTAAATTAAATTCTTTTCCTCCACACATCCTTCACTCTGGGGTCATGGTGATCTCAAGAGGATCAATCAGGTTTTACCATTGAAATCTATACTTGGATGGGGTTTTTAATTTTTAAAAACTTGAAGCTTAATATCTTTATAAGAAGCAAAAATTGAGAAGGACAGATTTTATTAGTAAGAGTGCATGGTTACTGAATTTGTGAAGTGAATTTGTACGCAGAGCATAGGTATAAATTTGGAAGGAGTGTTCTTCCCAGGATTGTGTGGAGCCTGTGTTAGCTTGCTTACGCATGTGATGGAAGTAGGCAGCTAGAAGTGGTGAGTGTGGCTAAGTTTAGTGCTGGGCATGCACGCTTTCAACTTGCCTTTTTATTAGCTCTTTGCACAGAAAAGACGGTGGTACCCTAATGCAATTCTGTCAAATTCTTCTGAAATAAATACAGGAAGGGATTTCTAGTTAAGCTTTGTCTGCTGTGTTGAGGTTTTGCTGACAGGACAGCACTTAATATTTGTAATAGCTCCTGTTTTTTTCCCATCTATTTGTCAATTTTTTGTTAACCAGCTCAGAGTTGTACGTTTGGGTTGGAAGGGACCGTTAAAGCTCATCCAGTGCCAACCCCTGCCCTGGGCAGGGACACCNTTTTTTCCCATCTATTTGTCAATTTTTTGTTAACCAGCTCAGAGTTGTACGTTTGGGTTGGAAGGGACCGTTAAAGCTCATCCAGTGCCAACCCCTTGCCCTGGGCAGGGACACCTCCCACCAGCCCAGGTAGCTCAGAGCCCCGTCCAACCTGGCCTTGAACACCTCCAGGGATGGGGCAGCCACAGCTTCTCGGGGCAACCTGCGCCAGGGGCTCACCGCCCTCACAGGGAAAAATTTCTTCCTAATATCCAGTCTAAATCTACCCTCTCTTGGTTTAAAACTGTTGCCTCTTGTCCTGTTGCGACAGGCCTTGGTAAAAAGTCTTTCTCCATCTTTCTTATAAGCCCCTTCATATACTGAAAGGCTGCAGCGAGGTCTCCCCAGAGCCTTCGCGTCTCCAGGCTGAACCCCACCACTCTCAGCCTTTCTGCACAGCAGAGGTGTTCCAGCCCTCAGATCACTTTCATGGCCCTTCTCTGGGCCCTCTGGAAGAGGTCCGTGTCTGTCTCGTGCTGGGGGCCCAGAGCTGGACGCAGTACTCCAGGTGGGGTCCCAGCCCAGCAGAGGAAGAGTCGCATCCCTCGCCCGGCTGCCCACGCTGCCTTTGGTGCAGCCCAGGCTGCGGTTGGCTTTCTGGGCTGCAAGTGCACATTGCCGGGCTGCGTCCAATTTTTCATAGTGCGTGTGATTGATCTGAATAAGATGGTGGGATATGCTGATTTTAGATGCTGGTTTATGCAACTTCAGAGGGCAGCTTCATCATATTTATTTATGTGCCTGTCTTACTTCCTTGTTATTACTGCTGTTGCTTTCTACACATCTTTGTCTGCTGGGGTGCTTGTCCGGTTTGTTCAGTTGTAACAGCTGGACTGGTCTATGTGCAATCATTTATTTTTGGATAGTAGGAAAATGGTATGCACTAATATCGACACTTACCACGGTGTTCACACAATAAATTTGATTGTCTGGGTTTTGTACAAGGAGATGTTGTTTATACTATTTAATTGTTATTTTCTGAAAATAGATACTTGGCTATCCTGCGTTGTGGGGAGAGGACTCTTTTGCAGGAAAGCAGAGGAAGGAGGGCAAAGGCTGTGGTGTGTGAAGGGGAAAGGTTTCTGCTTCACAGATTTCCATTTGCATGACCAACGTAGGTGTATAACCTGCACTGTTGCTTCACTGATGTTTAACAGATGACCTGTGGATTCACACGTGTGAAAATACTTTGTGTGGAGAACCTCCACGTAAAGCAAATTAAACGTGTCTTGCCTGTTTTAATGCAGCGAGGAATCGTTTTGCTGCCCCCTGTTCTTTCAGACATTCCGTATGACCTTAGAGCTGAACTGGCAGGTAAATGTGCGTTGCGCATTCCCTATTCCACACCTGGAACTGTAGCGGACAACTACAATGCTGTCATCTGTCAGAGTGCTTGCTTGGTCACATACGTGTAAACAAAGGGTTGTGCTTATTCCTGTGTATTGAACTGAAGTGTTTATTCTGTTTGAAGTACCCTTAGTGGAGAGCAGTGCCTGTGCCACATGCCCTCCTGCACTATTAGTTTACGCGGCCTTTGGTAGTGCCCGTTTCCTCTGGACTGGACTGACACATGGTGGTACACTCACAGAAGTTATGGTTTTGGCTCAGGGCAAAGATCCATCTAACCCAGTGTCCTGTTGGTGACCAGTAGCAGACACTTGTGGAGGGATAACAAACTGGAGGATGGGAGATGCATATCTCTGAAAGATCAATCTGTATTTAAAGGACTTCCAGAGCCAGTGGTTATACCCGTTTATTAGCCACTTACATGCCCATGAGCACATCTAATCCATTTTTGAACCCATTTATAGATTTGACCTTTATGGCATCATGAATTCTGTAGAGTGTTTAAGTCCATCTTCATGTGGAAGATATTTCATAGGTCGATGTCCTTGGAACTGTACATTATCCTCTTTTTTTTTTTTCTTTTGTGTATTTGACCTAAAGAGTATCAAAACTGTGAGTGCAGAGTGGCTTAATCCAGAGTCTTAAGTCTCTTCTCATGTTTCTACGTACTCTTTCTTCTTTTAGTAGCTTCTAACACCATTTACTTTTTTAGCAAATATTTTCAGAAAATATTTTCAAATTCAAACTGACAGTATAGCCCA
This sequence comes from Anarhynchus alexandrinus, assembly GCA_008711295.1. Classification (NCBI taxonomy): domain Eukaryota; kingdom Metazoa; phylum Chordata; class Aves; order Charadriiformes; family Charadriidae; genus Anarhynchus; species Anarhynchus alexandrinus. Next base: position 1,844,075 of record VUYV01000156.1, on the reverse strand, counting down.
TCATTGTGTAGGAATACCTGGAACTAATTTTCGCCATGTGATTCAAATTTTCATCTCCCAGAAATTCAGTTTTGCAAAGTCCTGACTTTGTTAAACAGACTGACATTGTACGCAAACTTTCACACAAACTTTGATAACTCTGAGTTATCCTGGCCTGCATCAGGAATGGCGTACCCAGCAGGGCTGGAGAAGTGATTGTCCCCCTGTACTCGGCACTGGTGAGGCCGCACCTCAAGTACTGTGATCAGTTTTGGGCGCCGCAGTGTAAGGAGGACATTGAGGTGCCGGAGAGGGGCCAGAGAAGGGCAACGAAGCTGGTGAAGGGTCTTGAAAACAAGTCTTGTGAGGAGCGGCTGAGGGACTTGGGGTTGTTTAGTCTGAAGAGGAGGAGGCTGAGGGGAGACCTTCTCGCTCTCTACAGCTCCCTGAAAGGAGGGTGTAGTGAGGGGGGGTCAGTCTCTGCTCCCAAGGAACAGGCGATGGGACAAGAGGAAATGGCCTCAAGTTGCGCCAGGGGAGGTTTGGGTGAGACATTAGGTAAAACTTCTACACTGAAAAGGTTATCAAAGACTGGACCAGGCTGTCCCGGGAAGTGGTGGAATCACCACCCTTGGATGTATTTAAAAGCCATCTAGATATGGTGCTCAGGGACACGGGTTAGAAGTGGGTCTGGTAGAGTTAGATAACAGTTGGACTTGATGATTTTAAAGTCTTTTCCAGCCATAACGGTTCTATGGCTCTATCTGTAGGATGACACCCTTTCTGCTCCACTTGTTTGCCCCCTTTCCCAGACAGTTATGGATTAATTAGCAGAAATTCTCTGCAACCCACACTTGCAGTCTCTCCTGTTATGAAAATCTGCAGTTTCTGGCCTCTGTTATCTCTCTTTACTGCTTATGAGTAGATTTTCCATTTGTGCTAATATCTTTGTGAAGTTTAGGTAATGCAACCTTAGGAGGTTTGTTTTTTCATAGTAACAAAATTGCCCTGATCTGTGTGATTACTTAATGCCTTCAGAGAAAGCTGCTGGTGTTGGACCGTGAATGTCCCCTATGAAAGCATTAGCTGTTTTCCATGTGTTCTATTTGTCCAGAGGTTCTCTTTCTGTGGCTTTTTCGTCTTTGTTCAGTGATGTTAGAGCAGTTACCAGCTCACTCTGTCAGGTAGTTTCTGGAATCACGTGCATTGTATGGCTTTTTTTTTTTTTTTTTTTAAATGCTTGTTCTCTGGCATTTATCATTCTAAGTGGTTGGGTGGGTTTCTTGGTGTGCTATTTTTTTAGGGAAAAGGAACAGTCAGTGTTGCTAAAGGAAAGTTTTATTTGTACATTTATTTTCTCAGTCACAGTTTTGCCTGGAAAAACAACCCAAATGTACTATCTTGCATAAAAGTATGACTGAAAGAATGGAACTACATTTATAAGATCCAGCAATTTTGATGAAAGTTTTCATATCTTCAAAATTTATCCTTGTGTTCAGTTCCAATCCGTTGTAGTGTGGCAGTTACTTTAGTTTCAGAACTACAATCAGCATAAATATAAAAATAGTAAATTCCTTTAAGATACTAATGGCATGCATATGCTAACTCATGCTCATTTAAGTATGTATAGAAATAATTTGGCTGACATCTGTGGCTTTCTTTAGATATAAATTTAACCCTGCCCTCTCTTAATCATCTCCAGCATACAATCTATATGGCTTTATATGATTTGTATATAAAAATCACTTCCCAGGAGAGTAAAACTTCTTGAAGAGTAAGCAGAAGTGAACGCTCAATTAACATCAGAAGAGCCTACATTTTTGGAAACAATTTGTAAGAAAGTAGAGTGGAGTGCAAACAAAGAAATTGAAATCAGGTTTCTAGCTATTTTTGTACAATGAAGAAATTAAAAGTCGTCTTCTAGGTCATAGTGGATCTTCATTATATTACTTGAAACAAAGCTCTAAAAATAGTTTTATACAGATCAGTCAAATTAATTAATGCCTGCATTAAGCACTAGAGATACAGGACTTCGATGTGTTGTGCGGTAAGTACGATCCCTTGTTCTACAGTTTGAAGAAATATAATGGAATATAGGAAATGCTCTTCTTTTGTAGCCTGTAAAAGAGTGTTAAAAGATTCTTGAGTAAAAGAGCTGTTTTTCTGATAGGTGGATCTCTCCCATTTTGGACTTAATTTATCGAGTGACAGGCATCTAAAAAGTCCTTATTATTAGTCCAGAAGCTTAGTATCATCCTGTGTTTTATTGGTAACAGTCTTGGGACATCTTATCCAGGTTGTAAAGTTGACTCTGTGTATTAGCAGAAGGGTCAGAATACATCTCTTAGTTTCTGGTTAAAAAATGAAGAACATTTCTTTTTGAAGAAGCGTGTAAAGAGGTGGGGGTAGATCTCTTCTCCCAAGGAACAGGCGATAGGGCAGGAGGAAACGGCCTCAAGTTACACCAGGGGAGGTTTAGATAGGATATTAGGAAAAATTTCTTCACCGAAAGGGTCGTCAAGCACTGGGACAGACTGCCCGGGGACGTGCTGGAGTCGCCGTCTTTCATACTGTCCTGGGTGCTGATGGGTCTTCATTCCTTCCAGGCACTCTTGTAAGACCTTTAACTTCTAGTGCATAGCGCGACACTGCAGTGTATGTCTGTGCTAATTTTAACAAAAAGTTTGAGCCTTGGCATTCTTTGGAAGGTGAATTCAGGGAATAGTTCAGCTGGTAGCTGTCCTGTAGCTGCAGGATGCTTCAGGAGATGGGAATGACTGTAAGGCACTTGTTATTAAAAGCCGTTTAGCTAGACCTACCCAAAATATGTGAATGCTTTTCTTGCACGTCAGTTAAGCGTACAGCAGTGCTGGGGGTTGTTGCAGTTATGAGACTCGGCAAGCATGCAGTGAGTTGGGAATGTGACATACTTGACCAACCCGATTGCGATCTTTTGCTGTGCTGTGGACGAGTGTTCATAGAGGCAGGGACAATATTGGAGAAGAGTGCCAGTATGTGTTTCCTTCCACGGGCAGCTTGATGTTTTCTGCTAAATAACACATACTACGCATGTTCTCCTGTTAAAAAAACTAATGCAATATTGAGTTGAAAAGCCAGAAATTATGTCCACCTGCCTGGTTAGTCTTGTGCCGCTCTGTTCAGGGAGCTTTTTTCATGAATTGGCAGATAAGACAACAGACTTGTATCATTTTCACATTAGGTTCTGAAAATTTTCTTAAAATCATTCTGTCCTGTATATATACTTTCAAGTTTTATACTACTTGGTGGAGTGAGCTATGAGCTGTCAGCAGTGCTGTTATTACTTTTAGCAGGTCTTATAAATGGGAATGAGAATTGTAAAGAAGCACCCGGATTCTGGGTTTGTTGTGATTATTACTTTATTGTATGTGGTTCACAGTCTCTCTAAATAATTCTTTGTAAGTTTGTTGCATTCATGCATATTATATTGAGATTTTGAGCAGAAACTGACTATGAAATTATATTTGTGTATTTCTTTGAAATGGTTTTTAGCTCCTCTATATTGTTATGCTGCTGCATAATGATGTTTTGCCCGTCTAGCTTTCAGGAGGGCTTCAGGGTTTTTTAGCTGTAATATTTGTTCCAACAGCCGCCTGTTTTTCTTCCTAAGAAGGACTTGTTGCTGTCAGGAGTTAAGCTCTTGCTGCAGAGATATTTTCCTTAAACTCTGCAAAGAACTGTTGTTTATTTGTACTTTGGCTCTAGTCCAGTCTTCTTCCTTGCGTGCTGGTAGGGTTTGTGTATTGAGAAGAGTTCCTACAATGCTCTCTTGTCCATCTAGACGTTAATCTAGACAGGGTGGGGTTTTTTCTGTCCTTAACAGGGTTTGCGTTAACTGAGTCCTGAAAGGTCTTGGTTCAAAGCTTCTGTATGTGGTCTCTAGGACAGAAAACTTTACCACAACTCATCTATTTTCTTTGAATTTTTGTTTCCACCACTACATTTTACTCGTACATTTTTCTCCTTGTGTTTCCAGCTGTGCTTATGTGTGGGTCCTAAGTGCAAGAGCACGGTTGCTTTTTACCTGTGTCCCTGTGCAGTGAAAGGCAGGGGGGCAGATACCCTCGTACCGCGCGGACTTGTGTCTCTGTGGTGTCCGGTCAAATAGTTCCACGCCATGAGACAGGCAGGTCAAAGTTGCACATCTAGGTGAGTTTAAATGCCAAAATGCCTAAACAAAGATTGCATATGTAAGCAAAGTTCTTACCTTAGCACGTTTTCTGATCATTGTGTATTTGAAAATTTGTATCCTACAGTATGTTCCTATACGCTTGTGTGGTGTATACCATAACGTACAGGTATGAAGTACTTATGCTACGAGATACCACAGGTTTTGTTAGTGAATGCAATTTTTGTTAAAGTTCTGGAGGATTTTGGATGAACAGTCTGTTGCTTGGAAATAGTGATGTTTGTTGATGTTTTTGCTTTGGTTTTTTATTTTATTTCTTCGGGAAGGAGGTTGCAATGCAAATGTAGAAATCGCCAAGTATAGTTCCCTTTAATCATGTGGCAAGACCATTTATATTTCTGCATGATATCGAATGAGGAAGCTGTCTTTCTGGGGGAGAAAAAGCCTTGTTTCTGAAGTTTGTTTAGCTTTCTTCAAGCAAGGACGCTGACTTCTTAAGTTTGGGTGTTTTTAATTAATATTTTATGTAGATTTCACACTGTAGTGCTTACAAAGGAAAGTAGATCAGTTAAATTTCTATATTTATAAGCATGCTTGGAACCATTTTATTGCAGATTTTTGACAGTGCCTTATGGCAACTCGTAGAGAATTGAGGCGTTTCATCGCTGGTGTGTGTTTGACCCTGGGTATCTTGCTGGTGCTGTGGGCATGTGTTGGTCCCGTGTAAGCTTCTCGGCGTACGTTGATTCTTCCTGTCTGTCCCAGTTACTGCACACTACGGGACTGTAAAGAGTGATGGCGATTACTGTAACAACAAGTTTAGAGTGAAGGGGTTTTGGTCTTTGAAACTGATGTTGTCCTACGTCTTACAAGCTGGTACAAAGGTACAGCGTAGCTACAAGTAATGTCACCTAGTCGAAACACGTGCGCTTTATAATCTTGTGCAGAGTGATTCATCCAGGCTCCTGTGGATTTTTCTTACTGGCATTGACATTTTCAGATGGGACCAGAACAGTGTGCTTTTTCCAGCAGTGATCGACGCTGGATGTTAAGGAAGGTGAAAACCTCCGCTGTGCTGCTTACTCCCCCCGCTTCCCAGGCGGGACAGGCGTAGGAAGGGCCGGTTAAGCAGCAGTTACATTCAGTGCTGTCTTGTTGGAACCATAAGGCATGACGAGTAATATAAACATAACAATTATGATATAGAAATAATGAATATATTTATATAATATCGTGTAAAATTATAAGTATATAAATAGTAAATATAAATAGTATAAACGTAAATAATATTACAAACAAATTCACCATCTCTGCAATACTATATTATTATTATTAACTTTCCAGTTAAGGAAGAGATGTTCTGCTTTCTGTCTTTTTTTATGCATTGTGGTGCCTCCACATGTTATTGCCGCCCAGATTGTTTGATGGGTCAGAAAATTGTTCACAATAGTCTAATTCCCTGTATTGCCTTTCCTAAAGTATAGCATTGACTAATAAATTGGGTTTTATTTTCTTGTTTTAATGATATGAGTTGCACTAATTTGAGATGATCGTCATTAAAACAAAGTGGTTCACTGCATTCTCTATATTGGGGCTTTCCACGGTAAATCCAGTGCTGCTGAGCTGTGTTGTCTGGTGTAATCTTTCTCTTTGACAGTTATGTAGAGAAATCTCTGTGGAGTGTGCCATTGTAAAGAAAGAGTCCAAATTACATCCTGGTCTTCATGAGGATGCACTACTGTAGCTTTAGTGAGGAGTCGAACTGCAGCTTATCTGTCCTTCTAGCGAACAGTTTGGAAAAAAAGTTTTACAGCCCAGAAACATGTCACCGTTGCAGCACAAACACATGGGCTCGGCCAAGCACTGCCTGTCGTAAGGGAATCACTCCTTCTAAAAGATGCCTGTGCCTTCTTTCTTTCTTTATCATTATTGACCACTGATGGAGTTGACAGTATTCTGGCTCTATTTGTGTTGAAAGTTGTTTTGGATTGGTGACAATTTTATCTGGTTATGGTTTTTAGTTTCTACTAGCTCCAGCCCCTAACTACGTATATTCCGTCTCCGGTTTTACAGATTCCTGTATTTTATCCCTCTCAGTCATGTCTTTTCCAGGCTGGAGATTCATGGTCTATTTTATTTGTTATTTGAATGGAATTGGTTCCATAATTAATCATTTTTGCCATCTTCTGTATTTCTTTCACTTCTAATGTATTCTAGAGAAAAGGGTGTAAGAAATGAATGTAATATTCAAAATATAGATGTATTGCAGAATTTTAGTGTGATATTTTGTGTTATGTTCTCTCCTGGTTTCCTAATATCCCAGTATATTACATATGTTGGGCTCGTTTTGGTATTGTCCTTCTATTGCTTTTAGGTTTGGTCTGTTGTGCTCTGTAGTGATCCATGGAAGCACGACAGCAATCTGTTGCACTTTCTTGTTTTTCTCTCTAAAGAAAGCACAGAGGTACTCCTTAACTATGAGGACATCCTAAATATGATGTTGCCATACAATGCTGCGAGACTGTGCTCACAGCTGGGGCAGCAGGCCAGGCAGCGTCCTCTGGGTATCGCTGGTATGAATGAAGTGTGTGGTCTGGATATCCACACGCCCGACACCACTGCGGTGTGGTAGGATATTCAGGCAATCGAACTACGAAATTCAGGGTTGTCTCTAATGCAGTACCTGGTTTTATTTACAAAATTGGCACTGAAATATGGAAGTTATTGTACTTTGTGGTTCTGTTTAGCACATCGGTACTCCAAAACAGCAGCAATACTTGTGCCAGAAATTTGTTGTCTAGAATAAAATGTTTATTGGAAAATTGTTTATCCATTCCTATAGCTGATCCTTTTCTCAGTGTCTTCCATCCAGTGTTTGAGTGAAATTGTTAAAAGGCAGTCGTAATCAGTAATTTAAAACACTGAATCTATTTCTATGAAAATATTCTGCTGTAGTATTTACATATATTTCTTAAAGGTGATTTACTTGTAAAGAAAATGCAATTTTTTTTCCACCCAGGCATTTCTGGGGGGATGTGCATTGCATTCAACCTCCAGAATATGCAGGACCTGAGGATTCGAGTAGGTTGCAGCTGTCTTCACCTACAGTATTTGGAAATAACTAAGGAGATGAGAAGCCCACAGCTGGTGGCAGGCACTGTGAATTGTGCGCCCTCTGCTCGCCTCCCGCGTTGGCGTCCTGGAGGAGACAGGCTGCGAACAAAGCCGGCAGGCTGGCTTGCTCGCGGGCAGCAGGAGTTGAGAGCTGGGGCTGGGTGCTGTATGCTGGAGCGATCATACGTGAAGGAATATATTTGCTCTTTTTGATGTCTGTAAAAAGGACGTGTGCTTTATTCCAGTTAACTCATTAGTGAGTGAATTTACTCGTTTTCATAGTTTGAATGCTATGGAAGTTTATCTGGATACCTATTAATGCATTCTAGCTGTATTAATTACAGAATGGCTGGAAAAAATCTATTAAAAGGTGTTTTCAGCCTATTTTAATATATAGCATAGGTAGGTATGTTAAAAGAACTGGGAACAATGCGAAAAATTTGGGAATAGAGAATAACAGCTGATTTTCTATAAGTGAAATCGGATTCGCCTGAGAGGACCTCCTGGATTTTCCAGCTCCATCTGGCTTGAAAAAAATGTATTGTAAGTGTCAAAATGGTTATGAAGGCATTAATAACTAATTCGTATAGCCTTGCTATGTGGATTTGAAATTCCAGTCTAGAAGTAGCCTTTGTTCCGCTGTGCTAATGGAAGAATCTAGATTTGAAAACTGGTGTGTTACACATCGTGTTCAATACTTCTGACAGCACAAACAATGAATTCAAATAATTGCTCCTAGGTTGTGTATGCACTGGTACCATCTGTTGAATTCAAGTTACATTCAAGTTAAACATGAAAAATAGGGAAATGGAGCTGTTTTGGGAGGGCTGAGGAAAGTTGGTTGGAATTCTTTTGTATGCATTGTCTTTCCCAGGTTTGTTTGGGATTTTCCTGGTGAATAAATATGGCGAATAAATATGAATTCCCTTCAGAACAATGGGAGAGGGAAATACTTTTGCACAGTTCATAATTCATTAGTCACTAATTACCACAGGGTGCAACTGAGGCCAAGAATAAAAGTGGAAAAAAATACCCGGTTATATGATCCTCTGTAATGGAAGAGTTTATATCCTTTCCAGAAGAAAACCCCCCAGAATAGGGAAGACCAGCCTATTCACGGCTTGGGTTGGCAGCTCTGTCTGGGGTTGTTTGCGTCCTGCCGTGAAGCGTCTGTCACCGGCCACCGAGACGGAGTATTGGATTAGAGTGGTCTCCTGTATAACTCCGTCTGACGATTCCCGCTCGATGTTAGAGTGTTCGGGTTTGTTTTACACATGCTCATGTTCATGCCTTTGTCTACATGAACTTCGTAACTCAATCGTCCGGTGAAACCAGTTCCCCAAAACGCACTGCTGCTGCAGCGGAGATGTGGTTAGATGACTTCAGTATGCCTCAGAAAAACATTGATATTTCATGTTCAATTAATATTAAATTCATTCAATTAATATTTTTTAAATTTACATCTATCTAGCTGCTGCTAGTATTTAATTTTGAATATAAGGGAACGCATTAGAAAGGTGAAGGTTTAGTTTTAATCCATCTTAGAAGCAGTTTACAAATGTGATCCCTTGCGACAACTCTGGTGCAGGAGTGGGGGCGAATGCCAGTAGCTCCTTTCCTGGGGGTATTTCTTTCACTCCGTGTTCTGCAAATTTTGTCCTCATTGAAATTTGTTTTTAAGAATGAGACCTTAAACTCTGCTAAACTTTATCAGGCTTTTCTGTAGCACCCACCAAGCATTTGTTCTGCTTTAACTTAAACTTTTGCAGTTCTGCTCTGCTGCCTGAAGGTAACCATGTTCTTAGGTTGATGTTTTTCATACCTTGTGTAAACTTTACCTGTTCCCAGTTACTGAGGTCAGAGTTTTTAACCCTTTCCTAATCTCCAAAGTAGCATCTTTATCAAATAATCATTTTCATACCCTCATCAGTAAAATTAAGTAGATCCATATGTTGGAAGCATTTGCCATTTTCGACTATTTATATTAGCTTTTTTCCCACCGTATAGGGCTTGGTAAGCAGTGCTGTCTGTTGTAGGGCAGTGCTGCTCAGCCTGCTGCCTTGTGCCCTCTCACCGACTGAGACTATGCCATTTCTAGTTCTGCACGCTAACTCACTTATGCCTTCTTCCCTTCCTGTTCTGCGTTCTCGGGAGTGGACATATGTTGCAGTTTGGAAAATGTTAGCACAGTAGTTTCTGTATCACTGCTTTCTCTCCCCTCAGGAGTTTACAAAACTGACCGGATAGTGCTCATGTTGCGCAGCGCGCAGCACAAGACAGTTCTGACCTAGAAGGGAGCCCTGGCGTGCTGTCGCAGTATGAACAGACAATGAGCACCGCTGGGGACAGGCAGTGAATGAGTGGGTGTGACGGAGTATTCAACACAAACTTAAGTCAGACCAACTCCACCTATCCTGCTCCAGACCACCCAGGAGAATCAATTTGGTAGTCTTGAACAGAAGCTTAATACAGTGGGATATTGAATCTGGTTATTTTTCTGACACTCAGGGTTTTTTTTATATTATAGGACTACAAAGCTGATGAAGATCCTGCGTTGTTCCAGTCGGTTAAGACGAAGAGAGGACCTCTGGGGCCAAATTGGAAGGTACTAAGAACTGATGTTACAACCTTATGAAGTCTTTATCAGCAGAAGAAAAAAATAGCTCACGGTTCCTTAGAGACCAACAATGTTAGTCTTAAAACAAAGGGCAGAAATTTGATACTACTTGTCTTTTTTGTATTCAGTTAAAATTCCAAATGTGTTAGTAAGCAAAGGTACCGTCTGCTACGTGTTTAATATCACTACTAAATCCAAAGCTATGCAAATTAAATTGGATGAATGTTATCCTTACTCAAGATTGACATCTGAATATGCACTATGATGGATTCCATGGAAGTCATCAGCCTGGTGCAGTATCCACTGGAGGTGACTTAAAATGCAAAAAATTAGTCGGAAACTTCCTTATATTTAAACGGTTATAGCTGTGTGTGTCTTAGAGCAGGGTAAGAGATTGTACGTATGTGTGTTTTACTTAGAATTGCCAAAAAAACTAGCAGAAGATAGTTGCAACTAAACCTAAGACTGCCTTCACCTTGCCATATTGGATATCTAGGTATTTTTCACTTGTGTGGAGTGTATGCAAAACGCACATTAAAGCCTCCGGTATTTAATCACAGATATTTTCCCTCTGTGAGATTATGCACGCTGTTTGCGTTTGGGCATGTGCGTGTGCATGCATGCACAGGTGCATCTACCGTGTTCTTGAAATTTTCAGTCTGGCGTATGTAATCTTAGTTGGTTTGGGAAATCAGTTCTCCACATTCTTTGGTCAGTTACCAATTTTCTGATAAGTACAGTCGTCGTGTAACCACGGGAAGATGCCTTGACCAAAGCTTTATTTCAAGGCGAAGCCATCTGGCCTTTTAGCGGGGCTGCAGTTACCCAGGTCTGGAGCCTGGAAATTTTGTTCAAAGTTCATCATGCAGACTGCTTGCTTAACGTCGTCTTCTCCTCCACCCTCAAGTCTGACCAAAATTCAGCGTGCTAGATTTCCATGATGTCCTACTGGATAAAGTCTGTTTTAACGTGAGACGTTACATTCTGTGAAAGCTCTTCAATATTAGTGTTTTCTTTCTGCATGACCACTTATTAAGTTATTCCTGTGTGGCTGTCAGCGTGACTGCAGTGTGACAGCTTAGCACTTAGTCACATCCAGTATGAATTAGCTGTGCTTACGTATTCAGCTACAGGTAAGTCGTGCTTGAGAACTGACTCCGTAGTAGGCAGCATAAGTACTGGTGCAGAGTATGTCAGTGTCAGAATACGTACGTGTCACCCCTATATACCTTTGTAATGCCTGTATACTTTTCTTAACGATTTAGCCGAAACGGGTGCTGCATACATAAAGATGATCCTTTCTTGAAATAACTTTTCATAGAGTCTGTTGCCTGAGGGCCTCTTCCGTTTCCTCCAGAGCCTTGCTCCACTCAAATTCTGAAACACATTTCCTGGGGACCAGAATATACCACATGGGACCCAACGACACCTGAACAGCAGCACAAAACTTGCCGGCACGTCCCTGCCCCAGTCACAAAGCACGTCCTTCCACAGCCAGCCATCAACATTCACGTGTATATGCCCATCCAGAAGGACACGTACTTTGTCGCTGCCCCAGATATCCTCATAGAAACGCCATGAGACGCTAACTGCTCTCTAGTGGAATGTCTGTACAGGCAGTCTGTCAGGAACAGGCCCCTAGTTACCAATTAGAATATAGTTTTTCACTTTTGTCATTACTGTGAATGAACTGCTTCACTGACAGTAGCATAATTTTACTTGTTACATTTAGTGTGTATTGTGATGAATTATGGTTAAGTAAATGCTGTGGGTTTTTTAAATACATTGCAAATGGTGCCCCAGTTTCTTAAATTTTCTTGTAAAAGCATTCAGTCTTTCATTACTCAGGGAAGTTCTAAATGCAGTATGAATGTTTCTGCCCAAATACAGTGTGAAGGACTTGCTCTGAGAGGTGTGAATTTTCTACTAGTTCATTAGTTTAGACGTCATCGTTAGTTATTTTACTACTAGTTTTTGCAGAGCAGCAAGATAAGTGTCAGATATTAGAGTGCATTGGCCCAGCAAGCTCTTGGTCTCTATTTTCCTACCCTAAAACACGGCTGTGCAAGCAGAAAGTAGGCAGAAGATGCACCACCCTTCTGCTGTCAGAAGCTTGACCTGTGTCTTAAGGGACAAATAAGTGACCACCATGTCTGACCGAGCAGTGTCCCCATTTCCCACTACATAGTGCCACACTCTTTCTCGGCTGACCTGAGGTCACAAATCGAAGCAGCCCGAATTCGAGGACTTAAGGTGTCTCTTGTCCCACCGTGGAATGAGGCTGTAGTTCCAGGGGCACGTTTGTGCAGCGCTGACCGTTCAGTCCTCTACTTCCATACATGCTGGTACGGTGGTTTTAATGCTGCGTGGCAACTAACCTAGCGGAAAAAATAGGGAACCAGGTTTTTTTTTTTAAAGATAGGAAAGAGTATGGCTGCACGGGGAGCTGTAACAGGACCGATGAAAGTTTCAGCAGAGCTTCAGTGCGCTACTGCGGCTGATAGCGCGCTGCCGTTAGCTGCATTGCCGGCAGCAAAGCTTGCGAAGTTACCCCGTGGGTGCTCCACGTGCTTCAGTCTGTCTTAACGAGAGCAGGCAATGTATACCACTGACCTAACTGGTGCTGCCGTAGCTGTTCCTAATGTTGTCTTTTCAACATGGTGAAAGTTCATCCCGTGACAGTCCAATTGTACAGACACAAAAATAATGTGAAATTCCACCTGAACACCAGAAAACACTTCTTTACTGTGAGGGTGGTCGCACACTGGAACAGGTTGCCCAAAGAGGTTGTGGAGTCTCCATCCACGGAGATACTCAAACCTGACTGGACGCAGTCCTGGCAGCCTGCCTGGTGACCCCTCTTGAGCAGGTGATCGGAGAAGGTCCCTTCCAACCTCAGCAGTGCTGTGATTTTGCAATCTACGCATATCTACGCAGTCGTAATTCTTCCCTTTGTGTGTCCAAAGCCAGAAAATAGTTCGGCTTCAGAAAGTTTCTGAGCTTGTGAGTAGCTGGAGATTGGCAGAGTTTCTAAGTGAATTATCAATATTTTTTTCCTTGGGTTTTATATTTTTCATAGGTTGCTGCCATTGGCTGCTGTCAAAATACTGAGCCAGGTGGACCTTTGGTCTGCCTTGCGGGTTTGCCCTGGGCCCAAGCTCTAGCTGGCATCTCATGGAAAATGAGTATACTGTGTGTTTCGAGGTGACGATGAGGGGAGACATCTTCAAAGTCCTTCTACCTGGGCTAATTGTTCTTGCTAGCAGGGTAAAATTGTCACAGTGATTATTTTTGTAAACTGTGCTGAGAATGTGCATCCTCCCTTAGATGTTTGTTCTTCCGTCCTCCTCAGGAAGGAAGCGGGAGGCTGATGCAGGAACGGTCTGTTCAGGCCTGTGTGACCCAGAGAAAGTGGGGAGTCACTGGTTTGTTTTTTAAAAAACAGCTGTAAAATGAGGAGGAGAATGTTGAATGCCTGGAACTGGCAGCAGCGAATTTGTGTGTCCCATTTAGTTCTGTCCTTTTACTAATGCCTGGACGTAGACTGGTGCTGTTGGGGAACACCAAACAACAGCAGCACTTTGTTCTTTGCTTGTGAATAGGACGTCAGTCTTCTGAGTATAATTGGTTTTCATATAAGTGCTCTCTGGTGATGCGTATTTGTGAAAAAAATTCTGTGTTAAATAAATATACATTATTCACCAAGATTTTTATATGGTAGATATATCTTGGAATAAATCTTTTTTACTGTGTGCATGACCAAAAGGAGTTGTCCATTTCACGGGTAAAAGAAATCTAGCTTAAAAATGCTGTAAAGTATTTCCACTTAGAAGTTTGTTGCAGACATAAAGAATAAAAATCTGTGGACTTCTTTAAGTAATTGCTTGTTATTCAAGCCAAGCACACAGAGTGGTTTTGTTCGTTGGTTTGGTTTTTTTAGGTGACTATCAACTTCCTTTTTTGATTTTTTTTTCCTCTTCTGTATTTTTTCTTCCTCTTTTACAAGGCTTGGAGTATCCTAACATGCTTTGCTAAACTAAAAGCATGATACGGTCTCTTGTATTCTGTAAATTTGACTGCATGAATTGTAGGAAAATCACTGTGTATGATATTACAGGTACTGCAAAATTGTTTGGATGTAGGAATGATAACAGAAGCCTAGGAGTTATAGGGAATGGTGGTGGGTGGCTCCTGAATTTCCCTCAGTTCATTCTTCGGGGCATCCTTCTCTTGCACGACGTCCTGGAGCGGGAGCTGCATCCGAGCAGCCTTTGAAGCGGAGCTTTAGTTGGTCCTATGGCCGCCTGTTGCCACTGATGACGGAGAAGTTCTCTCCCTATATTCTCACAGTAGGGGTCGGAAGGTCTGCGATCCATTATGCAAAAATGAATATGTACATTATGCCCCACAAGGAGAGATTACCTCCACCCCTGGGTAGAGACGTGCCCTTGTGGCACTGTCTGCAGGAGGGGCGCGCGGGAGTGGGAGGAGGGGAGAGCGAGCCCGTGTCCTGTGGGCAGAGCAGAACTGCAGTACGCTGAAGTTGTGTGCTTTTGTGAGAAGCAGACCTGAGGGGTGGTTACGTGCTTCTTGTTATCTGAACTTTTTCTAGCGCATGTGTTTTCCAGCATTGTACTGAGCAATTGCTACAGCAGTCACCGTTGCCTTTGCGCAACAGACCCGAAAGGAAACAATCCTTTGGTGTGGGCTGTTGTAATCGGGCGGCACTGTCCTTCAGAGCGTCAGCGAGTATAGCACAGGGGAAATCACGAAGATGAAATCCGTGTTAAGACTGAGATTTATAGTATATGTTTGCAACATGCATGGAATCGTTTTTCAGATTTAATCTGATTGTTTGTTAATCCCTATTACCCTATGTTCAGAGTACAGTGCTAAGTATTTACTAATCCTTAGAATTCTAAGTAGTCTTATAATTCTTAGTAATATTTAGAATTCTAATTTATAATTATAATAAGGTATTTTATTTTACTATAAATTAATGATATAATTTACAATTGTAATATAATACTTTGAATTATACTTTCTAATAATTAAATAAATTTGACTGAAGTAGACTTTTACAAAATTAAAAATTCTTTCCCATTATCCGTAAACAGAAAGAGATAGCAACTGATGAAGAGTGTCCTAAAATGTGTGCTTACAAGTTGGTGACTATCAAATTTAAATGGTGGGGACTGCAGAACAAAGTCGAAAACTTTATACAAAAGGTGAGTGCTCCTTCCTCGCTGGGGCGTTGCTGGGGTGAGTCAGCGACGGGCAGGGGCTTCTGCGGTGACGTGGGGGTTTGTGAGGAGAAACAGCGATGACGTTTCCTGTTGGTTGCCATCAGCTGATTTCTGTTTGTTTCTTCAGCGAGTACAACCATCTGTGTCTTGATCTACTAGCAGTGGTGTTACTGGTGGTATCAGAATAACTTTCTAAGTTAAAAAGCAGAGGTATAAGCAAAGAGTCTGTCACGTAGTTTTAACACTGATTTTGTGAGCAACAGCACTTGACAGGAAGAGAGTTCTTTGATTCTTTTTTTCTTTTCTCCTAAGTTGAAAGTTGCATAAAACATGTGCTGGTGTTTCTCTAGTATTTTATGTCCTGGATTTCTTCTGAAACTGTTCTTGTGTTTCTGCTAATTCTAAAGTATTTGATTTTTTTGGAATGGAATGCGTGCGAAACCAGGTATGAGGCAGGTAGAGTCCCGTGCACGAGGGTTTCATTGGCAGTTGTGGTGTTTTGTCAAATTATGTTTGCATCTTATTTTTGTTGCTACTGTATCATCAGAATATGAATTGTAAAATATTTTTAATGTATGACTAAATATTTAGAATGTAAACTAACTTGTAGGCAAAGTATTTAATCTAGACCATCGTGCCAGTTCTCTCCAGTCCAGAGAAAATGTGTTGTAGTAGTGAGTTAACCAAAACGTGATATTCCAGTAGCAATTGGGCACAGTGTTTCCTCACAGACAACCAAGGGCAGACCTTTTTCGTTGTGGTAACCAGGGCTCCAAGCTCTGAGCAGACCACACAGCTAACTGCATTAAACGCTTATGAATTTCAATAAATGGGATAGCTAAAGAGAAAAGCTTCAAACAAGAGTAATTGAAAACGAGGTGGAGGAGGTGGTTTGTGATGGCCACAGTACAAAGTTACGGGTAAGGAGACATTGGAGAGGGTCTTTAGTGTGGTGGTGGTGGTTTTGGGAAGGAGTTGCCCATCATACATTTCAGACTGAACACGGGTAGGGAATCAGCTGAGCAGAAGAGCCAAGACTGATTCTGTGGACCGATGAGGAGTATTTGAAGATAGGATAGTTTTTTTCCTCTTTTTTTTTTTGCCTTGCTTTACTCGAAGCTGATTCTTTGGAGGCAGTTGTCTCTGTGTGCTAGTTGTTGAGAACTGTTGTGTTTGAGGACAGCCAGCAGCTTGAGCGATGCAAACTCTGGGAGCAGATGAACACGACGGGAACCTTCAGTGGCAACCTGGGTTTTAGCGGCAGCCTGAGTTTTAGCAGTAAAAGAGATTTCTGTGTTGTGTATACATCACTACTTTTATCAGAGCAGTTGGGAGCAGTATTTATATGATGCATCTTTCATCATCCAAGTCGCCATTATGAAAGGTGGGGATGGCAGGCGTTTTGAAATGCGAAACCTGCCAGTTTAAGTAAAGAGGTACAGTGAAAATATTCTTACCGTGAGCAGTTCAGAACATGGATACGCGTACTTTAATGGAAGGGCTGTGGAGTCCTTAGCTTGAATATTTATACTCTCAAGGTTTTTGTACCTTTGAAATTGCACGTCAGATATTATTGGGGTGCCGATTTGGTACAAATTGCTGTCTTTTGGAGTCAGAACTGCTTCCCTTTTTGCTTCACTCTGGCTTCAGGAATTGTCCGTTCTTGTTTTTTAACAGTGAGCACAGAATCTGTGACAGTTCTGTTGTAGATTTTTATACAGTTCATGCTGAATACTCGAGCTGTTGTGCTGCTTCATTTAGTCTGTCTAGTGCTATCTTGGAGCTAGAACAGATTTTTAAAAGATTTTTCAGCTTTTTCAAGTAACATGAATTGCTGAACTTTCTTGAGATTTTTTTTATAGTGATTTTTTTTTTTTCATTTTTCCATGTTAAAGCATATAAGAAATGAGATGACTTTAAATTGGATCCAGGAAAGTGAGAGGGCTGAACCTGTAGCAGCGTGAAACAGCGTGCTCCTAAAGATTATAGTTTTTCAAATCGAACAGTTGCAATGACTTCACCAGTCTTTGGCAAAATGCAGCCCTATTATCTAATGTTTGTTTATCTTCTTAAAGCAAGAAAAAAGGATATTTACCAACTTTCATCGCCAGTTGTTCTGTTGGATTGACAAGTGGATTGATCTGACTATGGAAGACATTAGGAGAATGGAGGATGAAACCCAGAAGGAGCTGGAAGCGGTAAGAATGGGGCTTTTTTAAGGTTGATGTTTGTGTGCTAAGGTGTTGTGTGCACCTGTAGATTTATCTGTTCAGGAATTGACGCCAATTAGGTCGTGTCCATCCCCCTGTGTGCGTTTGGGTGATTGCTGATGAACGTTACAGCCCCTTTGGCGATTCCCCTGTGCAGACCCGTGCACGTCAAGCTTCTGCATACTGTGTTGTGTCAAGCTGGAAGTGGCTGTAAGGTAAATCCAGAATGTCTGCCCTGACCACCTCTTTATTTATGGCATCATGCCCACTGCACAAAGTCCCATTCAGTGCCTTTTTACCACTTGTCAGTTAGAATTCAGAGCTGTCATCTTGCTTCTCCATCATGTGTCTTGCTTTCTTTCGTTTCTAATCATCATTAGATCTGATTACTTTTTCTCTTCAACATGTCTTCAAGCAAGCTTCTATCTGGCACATGAGAGCTGTTCCACTCATCCCGATCCGCACACCAAAACGGAGAAATTTACTTGCAAAAAGGAAGTCAGTGAAATTAACAGCCTTCAGATAGTGGCAATTTTCATGCTTTGGTGGCTGTGAGGACCAAATACCTATAGCCTGGTCTGTCTTTGGACTGATGTCTAGAAGGAAACTCATCCATAGGGCACTTTGTCTGCTCTTTCCTTTGAGGTAGAGGAACATCACAGGCTGGGCAGGAAGCCACCTTCTGTAGTGTCTTTCCAGAGCACAACCTTTGGCACGAACCTTTCTCTTTTGCAATCCTGCTGGTTTATTAAGTTCTTTGCAGTCTTTGGATTTGCAGTTCTATTTCCTTCCCATTTTGCCAATTGCTTTATGCCCCAAACCCGTTTGGCTTGTCACTTCGCTTCCATTGTCTTGGTTCTTTCAAGACATGATGTGACTTCAGCTGTAACTTGCTTTTTTGCATGGTTTAACTCATTTCAGCTGCCAGACATCTTTAAACAGGTTGGCTGCTGCTTTAGAACCACTGTCAACAGTAGGTCTGAAGTGCATTTTGTGGTTTGTGCCCGCCAAATCTTCTCTTTTAGTATCAAACTGAGGAGCTGTAGCTCCTCCATCCCCACTTGTTGCACTCGAACTTTATGAACGGTGTGGAGGCATCTGGCATTGTGTAGAGATGTTTTTTGGATTTGGAAGAAGTGTTTCTTCACTGTTCTGTGTGTTAATAGGTAGATGTTCTGAGCTGGTAAAACCAAACTTTCTTTTCAAATAAACTGAAAGATTTGTCTGCTTTGGCAGTTCCCGGAACGGACTTTGGAAAAGAACGATGTTCACTCACTCTTGCAAACACTGTGCTCTCTCATTGGCATTCAGATATTTTTGATTATGGGAGGTGTTCTCTCAAATCATGTGGATTTCTTCTTTAATTCTCCTTAATACCAGAGCCTATTCCTACAGCCACCTATTCCTAGGTGTCTGTGAAGGAGGTAGAGTAACCACTTTCCTCTCAATAACTGATTTTTCTCAGAAGGGTTCTGTTTTGCACACCCGTAGCTCTGTGTTTGGAATGAAACAGATTTCATCCAATTTCTCTGAGAAAGGATAGTGGCAGTGTGAGGAGTGCACACAAGGTGTGTATTGGGGGGTCAGCAGCGCTTGACGCATCTGTGTGCATGAGAAAATTTCCCTTTTCTGTCTCTGTGGATGTTTGTCGTCTTGTAGAGAAAGTTCTGTTTCACATTTCTCATTGGTAAGTAACTTCTTTTAAATATTTTTTGCAAAATATTTGCTGCTTTTTAGTTCTTACCTTAAGCAAAACCCATATCGCATGTTTCTGGGTATAAGATTTATCCAAGTTCTTAAATATAAAACATTTATTTACTATTTTGTAGTTTTGCAAAGCAATGCAAATAGTTTATTTCAAATAGCTTGTTGTGTAAGATGTTAGTGTCAGGAACTTAAGTGTATTACTTGCTGAAAAAGTAATTTTTTTCACATGAGGAATGTATTGATTAGTTACACTAACACAGCTTTTCTATGTCTATTGTGAAATGTGAGAGGAGTGGGGACCTACTGTTAAAATATTTTGATTTTTCTCAGCTGTTATAATAGGGGTATCTACGAACACCTATAAATGATGCAATTTCAAGATTTTTGTGGTGAAGTGCATTATTGGAGAATAACCTAAAGGCTAAAATGTCACTTCCAAATAAAACAGGAATGCTAATTTTGTCCCAAATAATTTGGTTTTATGTTTCATATTCAACTGCTTCATCCATTGTGCTAAACTGTAACTTCCATTAAATCCCAAGTATACCACAAATCATTTGTTTATGGCCAGGACCTCTGGGAAGTGAGCACTTAGTGATAAGGTGCTTAATATGACAAGAATACCTTCATGCTTCCATCCCTGCAGAGAAGTAGTGGGCTTTTTTTGACAGTGTTGCACTATGCAGTTCTACGATGCTTAAAACCAAACAACTGCAGAAAGCCTCAGACTGTTGGCAGCAGAACTGTCCCTTACACACGCTGCTTTCTGTTGCTGTCCCTTTCTCATTAACACCCTTTCCTTCTGCTCTGAACTAATCTTTCTCCTTGGATTCTGTGCACATTTCGGTTCTTTTGTTGGTCCTGTTCTTCATCCTAAGTCTATTTTTATAGTTTGGATCTCTGCTTTTGTTACT
The DNA here is from genome assembly GCA_008711295.1 of Anarhynchus alexandrinus. NCBI lineage: Eukaryota > Metazoa > Chordata > Aves > Charadriiformes > Charadriidae > Anarhynchus > Anarhynchus alexandrinus. Next base: position 1,824,120 of record VUYV01000156.1, on the reverse strand, counting down.
TTTTTTTTAACTCTGACTCCTCATCAGTGTTCTTCCAGAGTTTCTCTATCCCAGCCCATCCTTTTCTCACTGTTTTTCTTTACCTTTCACTTAGTGGCTTATGTATCTGACTTCTGGAGACGAGAAGCACCTGGGCTTCATCACATCCACATCAGCTAATCAGTGCGTAGCAGAAAGGCACCTGACCCTGCCAAAGCACTGTGACCGACCTACCTCATGTCTTTGTGAGGGTAGAAATGCCACATTGGGTATTTTGAGCAGTGTGGCTCCATGCTGAAGCACCATGGGCTGTTAAAAATTTAAGAAGCATCATTTACAGCTGCTGTACAGTTCCCAGGCTTCCTCACCAAAAAGAAATATAGTATACCCCCTCTCCAAAAACCCTCAGCTGTACCTGAGGCTGGTTCTGGTCCTGGCCAGGGAAAAGCAGTCCTGGTCATGTAGATCGTTACTTCTCTCTTACTAACCAACAGTGCGATAGGTTCTTTATGTGGTAGCTCACAGTTTTATTTTACGTTTAGATGCGTAAGAAGGGTTCCGTTCGAGGCACTTTGGCTGCTGACGCCTAGAGGAGTTCTCTGTAGGTTCTGAGGCAAATCAAGCTGTGTAAGTCAACTGCTGGATGGAAAAGGAGAAAAGGGATTGATGTTCTGATGGATGGGAATTGCTGGCAGAAATCATTTACGATCATAGAACAGTTTGGGTTGGAAGGGACCGTTAAAGGCCATCTAGTCCAACACCCCCTGCAACAAGCAGGGACGTCTTCAACTAGACCAGGTTGCTCAGAGCCCCGTCCAACCTGACCCTGAACCTTTCCAGGGACGGGGCAGCCACAGCTTCTCTGGGCAACCTGGGCCAGTGCCTCACCACCCTCATTGTAAAAAATTTCTTCTTTTTATCTAGTGTAAATCTACCCTCTTTTTAGTTTAAAACGATTACCCCTTGTCCTGTCACAACAGGCCCTCCTAAATAGTTTGTCCCCATCTTTCTTATAAGCCCCCTTTAAGTGCTGAAAGGCCACAATAAGGTCTCCCCGGAGCCTTCTCTTCTCCAGGCTGAAACCCCCAACTCTCCCAGCCTGAATGGACGTATGTCCAGATAACACTTCTGGGCTTTACCTCCCTCCTGTTTGATAACCTTGTGGTGATCAACAGTTGGAGATGACCCTTGGTGTCCACGGTACGTAAGGGACCTTCTCCCCAGACGGGCACTATGGTAGGCTGGGCGGGTGCTCGGACCGGTGGCAGAATGCCTGAGGCATTGGCCACGTAACCTGGTTCTTTGTGCTTATCTGGTACGGTAACCCAAAGTGCGTGTCCTGTTGTCATCACGGTGCTGGCACTGAGCTCTGAAGCCTGCAAGTGGTCTTTTGGGCACAAGTCAGAAAAGTCAGTGAGCATCGTTTTGCTACGCGCTCAGTAGCAAACTGTATGTGGACTTAGCCCACATAGCATAGGGGAACTGTGGGCTGTCATCTCCAAAGCATGTTAAGTTCTTGAAATCCAGTTCCACACAGATATTTATAAATACTAAATTGGGTTAAAAATGTTACTGCGGGAAACAGGTTGTCCAAGCGTTGCAAGTTTTTGAGTCTTTATGTCCAGTACCGTAACGTTGGTGTTTCCCGCCGTGACTGTTTTAACGCTGCCGGTGGCATCCCCAACCACAGCACCTCTAAAGTCCTGCTGGTTAGCTGGAAGCTCCTCAGAGCCGGAGCTGCTGTCCACCAGCGAGGACAGCACCCAAATTAAGATTCCCTACCAAGTCTTGCGTTGCTTTGGTGTGATTTGCTCGGTCCTGGTGATGTTTTGACCGCCCTGCCCTATTTCTCCTGGAGATTACTAAAACTGCCTAGTTGGAACTTACTGTTTCAGGAGACCATTAATGCATAATTGTGTATTTTCTTTCTCCACAGTTACGTTATCAAGGCCAAGTCAGAGGAACAAGTGCTGCCAATGATGAATGATGATGGATTTAGCCGTCACATGCAGTGTTGATATACAAATGTGTGTGTGGATGCATGATTATTTGTATATAATTATATATACGCACATGCATACTGAAGGGGGTTGTTACAGTGTCTCCAGGGTACTCTACCTGTCCTCAGCAACGATTCAAAGGAAACTGCTTTCATTCTGTATACCTGAAGCAAATAAAAATCAACTGAGTAGTGTCATTTAAAGGATGAATTAACTGCAGAATTATCCTAACTGATATGTTTCATGAATGTCAATACTGGACCAATTTATTCCCTACTTGTTTTTTCCCTGTCTTGAGTCACTCTGCTATAACTTGCCCATCTCTCATTGTAAAGAAACAGATTCAAATAAGTTAATTTCGGTTTTGTGTCTTCCCTATGTGATTATTTTTGGAATAGGAACAATGAATGTATTTATAGCTATTTATTTCTGGATTGTCATTATCCTAGAGTCAAATCAGAAAAAAAAAATTTCTATTAGTGGAAATTGGAAGACTTTTACTGCTGAATAAGTTTAACCCAAACTTTACCCATTCACTGATTTAAAAGAAAAAACGTTTTATTGGACTTTTGTACATTGAAATGCTAATGTTTTTTCTTCATTAAAATTGGCAAGATTAAGGAAAAATGGCTTGTGATTTATAAAATAATTACAACTTGAAATTTTCCAGAAGCTGGATTTTTAGACAAAGATACTGACAATAATTGTAGAATATTTCAAGAATATCTTAGGCCGTGCAGTGAAAGTGAAGGCGGATGATAGCCCTTCCCTGAAGTAATATGTCCTGTTAATGAAATTGCTCTTTTCCAGAGTTTCACTTTGGAAGCTATGCAAATGGTCTTGATTTCACACACATTACGCAATGGAATATAATTGTGATTTTAGCTCTTTTCATGTTGAAAATACACTTTAAAAGAGTTGTATACTTTCAGATACGATGAAAGTTTAAATTGTAGCATCTGACGTATTTCTCTGATATTTGTTAGGAGTAGACACGTAAAAGAAAAGATGGTATAATAAAGACCTCCTGTAGATAACTCTCAAATAGAGAAAATGTCTTCAGCATTTTTTAAGGAAATATTCAGAGCATATCATAGATACGTATTATCAAAATCCTTGCTAGATCAGAAACAAATTATTTTAAAAACATTAGTTAGATGAAGTTCTATTAATCGTGGAATGGTTTGGGTTGGAAGGGACCTTGAAGATCCCCCAGTGCCACCCCCTGCCCTGGGCAGGGACACCTCCCACCAGCCCAGGTTGCTCCAACCCCGTCCAACCTGGCCTTGAACACCTCCAGGGATGGGGCAGCCACAGCTTCTCAGGGCAACCTGCGCCAGGGGCTCACCGCCCTCTCACTCAAAAATTCCTTCTTCGTATCTCATCTAAATCTCCCCTCTTCCAGTTTGAAGCCATTCCCCCTCGTCCTATCACTCCATGCCCTTGTAAAAAGTCCCTCCCCAGCTCTCCTGGAGCCCCTTTAGGCACTGGAAGGGGCTCTGAGGTCCCCCCGGAGCCTTCTCTTCTCCAGGCTGAACCCCCCCAACTCTCCCCGCCTGTCCTCCCAGCAGAGGGGCTCCAGCCCTCGCAGCAGCTCCGGGGCCTCCTCTGGCCCCGCTCCAACAGCTCCGTGTCCTTCTGCTGTTGGGCCCCCCCGAGCTGGAGGCAGCACTGCAGGGGGATCTCCCCAGAGTGCAGCAGAGGGGCAGAACCCCCCCCGTCCCCGCTGGCCACGCTGCTGGGGATGCAGCCCGAGATGCCGGTGGCTTTCTGGGCTACCAGCGCACATTGCCGGCTCATGATGAATTTCTCATCACCCAGCGCCCCCAAGTCCTCCTCCGGGCTGCTCTCCATCCATTCTCCGCCCAGGCTGGAGTTGTGCGTGGGTTTCCTCCCAGCATCCCCAGAAACCTCGGTGGGGCAAGCCTTGCTTAACTTCCATCTTCATAATCTCACACGCGTCTAAGTGTTTCGGAATCGTTTTGGACCTACCTTGCTTACAGAAGGAGTGATCTGATTTCCGCTACGGGCGGTGACAAAATCTTCGTGAGGCGTCCAGGGTGGGCCAGGTCTGGCACAGGACTCCCCGTGCGCTGCGCCTGTGTGCGGCCGGGGCCGGGCCGCGGGGTGGGCGTCTGGGCCCCGCTCCGGTGTGATTGCACCCTCCTACCCTCTGTGCTGCAAAACGAATGATTACTTGTTTTCCTTTCTGGAATAGCAGTGAAACAGTTATTTGTCCTCTGTACCACCAGGAGGTTGGTTTTGTAAATACACAGAGTGACGTGCGCGTGCGTCCGCACACGCGTGTGATTTTAGAAGCGTTTGCAGCCAGAAGGGCTGCGGGGCGCCGGGGAACCCGAGGGCTCGGTTCGCTGCAGTGCTGGGAGACGAGTCCCGCTGTCATTAATGTGAGTCACAACGCAAACTGAGGGAACGGGACCCGACAACTTTCATGTTTTTGGACTAGTTGTGAAAATTTGAGAGAACCCTGTAGTGAATGTGAAATGTTTAGTTTACTTTGGCAGTCTCTGGTGTGACCTACAGTACAACAGTCAATGAAATGCAATTAAATAAATTTGATCATAAAATGCTCTGTCTCTTTTCTTAGGTACTGGTATTTGCAGGTTGCTAATGAGCTGGCGCGCAGCTGTACTGAGCTGTGTGAGAAGTTGGACGCCCTCTGCGGCTGCGCTCCAGTGGTTGTGAGCCCAAACCTGTGTTTGAACGGTAGTAGCGATCGGGGGAGGGAAGGGCTTGTTTGGTTTTTTGGTTTGTTTTAGGATTTCAAGCTGAGCTGCGCATACTTAGCTGTAACCTCACCACTACCTCGAGTAAGGAGAAGACGTTTTGCTTTTGTTGAGTATTACGACCGCCTGCCTCAACGTGCTCGGGCTGACTTCTGCAGGCACTTGCGTTTGATGCTCTTGCATCGGGGAATGGAGGCGTGGGGGTGCTGATGAGGGTGGTCCCTCCCCAGCTGGTCCCATCGTCTCCGTCCTCATCGCTCTCACCTGCACGGCCACCGCTGCAGAGGGGGCTCACAGCTGCCTCCACTTTGCAGAGTAGCAGCTTCCAGCCCTGCGGGGGCGGCCGCCGTCAGAGGCACTGCTCAAGCAGAGAGGGGCTTGTGGAGGAGTTCGTGGTTCTGCCCGGTGGTGTTGGCCATTCCTGGTTGCATCACCAGTCGGATGCGTCTCCTGGTAAGTTGGTTGGCCTCAAGATGAGGAGCAAGAGCTCGCTAACGCTGGTTAACACCATTGCCCCACAGGGTGAGAATTCCAGAAATGGACCCTGAGCTGCCAATCTGCTGAAGCTGCTGGATTTCAGAAGGCATTTGTAGTTTTTAAAAAATACATAGTCATTGTCAGGTGGTGCGGGGTCGCCTTGATCCCCGGTCAGGCCCCAGCAAGCGCTGCAAGAGGCGCAGAGCAGGACGAGGAGACACTCTGTGCTGGGTACGTACCAGACAAAACCTTGTCTTGGTGCCCCGTTGGAGGCTGGGTCTGGCCTCCCCCCCTGGGCTCCAGCTTCCTGACAACGGAGCATCCCAGCAACGATCTAGTGCTTATTTCAGGTATTTAAAAATAACCTAACTGCTGGAGCAAGGATGAGGTGATCAGAACTGTGGCAGGAAAAATATTCTGTTCAGTCATACAACTGATAAATCAGAGAAAGGCTTGAGAGTAATGGCTGCTTATTGCAACGTTCCTTTGCAGTTCTTACAGCAATAGTGTAACTTTTCCTCTCGGGTCACAGTTTTCAGCGTTTCCTGATGAAAGTGGAGTTGAACTGGCAGCTGTGTTGCTGCTTGGAATTGCCTGCAACAAGGTGTTACTCCTGTATTTTTTCCCCCCTCTTCTCAGCACTTGTCATTGCTGAGGAGGTGGCTGGCGCGGGGTTTACTGCCCGTCCCCGCTGGCCGGGCACGCTCGGCGTTTGCCCCCGACCGCAGAGGTGCTGCGCGGACGGAGAACGGCCGAGGGATTCGGAGTGCGGCGGGGGCAGCTGGAGCAGGAGCTGCTGTCACCCCTGAGCACTGGGGCGTACGCTGGATGGGTGTTATGGGAGGCTGGAAGCGATTTCCAGGGGTTCTGTAGTCCAGAGAGGTACCGCAGAGACAGTGTTCCTCTGCGGCGGAGGCCGTGAGGGGCAGAGGGTGTCGCACTGCGGCGCGGTGCGCACGGGGAGCGGGCTGGCACCGCAGCGGCCGGGGGCTGCGGATGGGAAGAGCAAACCGTTGAGACTGACTGGTGGTTGTTCTGCTTTCAGCAGTGGGTCTGTCAGCAGGAAGGACTCTTATTGTACCTGAACAATAGTCAAAGGGCTGCATGTCAAATAGGAAGGAAGATGCACACGCGTCCGTCCCCGGTCTGGCGTTGGAAACTGCAGCCAGCCCTGGCTGGAGCGCATGGAGGGTGGCACCAAGGCAGGAGACGGCTCATGGAGACCCTCTTGATCCGGGCAATTCACAGCCGCTACTCGGCGTCTGGGGAGCGGGAACTTGCAGAGGGGGTGTTGGTGCCCGTCTCGGTGGTACCGAGGGCGGCGGGAGGCTCGGGCAGCGAGCCCCAACCTGGCTGGAAGGGCCCTGCCTGCTCTGGGCTTGGTGACACCCCGACCGCTGCCTTCGGGGCGCCTTTTTCTGGAGGGGCGGATGGGTGGTGATGGGCAGTGTTGTTCACATGGGGGTTTTTCTTGGTGGAAGGCTCAGAGCGAGGGCACGCCACTTCCTCGGGGTGTTTCTGAACACATGACACAAAGGCTGACACACAGTGAAAGCTGCGCAGCGCCGCTCTGACCTGTGTTGGCCTCCGCGGGCAGCCCTCGGGGCCGGCGGGAAGAGTTTCCCGCGAGCGCGGTTTCCGGCTGCTCTCTGGACCGGTGCTACTGTGTGACACCGGTTCTCGGAGGGGCTGTTTGGCGCGGCTGAGCCCCTCGTCGCTGTGTGAGCCGCCATCCACAGGGCACGGCTCTGGCGCTCTGCGGGCAGATTTCTGCCTGCGAAGGTTGGCACTCCCCCGCTATAAATTGAAACTCGTATGGCTCCTTTTGGTAAACGCAAAATTGAATTCTTTTTTTTACTACACAGCTTGTTTAGCTTCCAGATGGCAAACCAACATGAAGTAATGGAAGTGCAGCATAGTTTTGTTATAATGGATATGTAAACGTGATATTTATTCACTGCAATAGACTGCTGTGAACCATATTCCAGCAGTAACCTTTTAAATCCATCACTTGGCTGCACATAAGTGTGGCTGAAAAGGGACTTGTAAGGAATTTGGGTTTTTTTCTGGAGGATTTTTTTTAATCATTGAAAAGAAAGGGTAATGTTTTCCATCTTTTGCCTTAATGCGTGGACTGGGAAATGTCGGAAAAAAACTCTGCTGAGATTTGTGTTTTGGGATTTTGGGTGTGTTGGGTTTTTCCACCCTAGCGCCTCTCTGAGTGCTCTCTGAGCAGCCTGAAAATGTCTCTGATAAGACAACTTACTATGAATTTCCCAAAACTCAGTTAATTCAGCCATATTTAGGAGCTACATCATGTGCTCGGAAGCACTCTTGCTCCTCTGTGTCGCACGCCGCTGGCAGGGGTGAGCACAGACAGGTCCTCAGCCATTCCCCCCGTTCTGGGAGCCCTGACTCCGGCATCACCCGTTTCACCGTGTCTGTCGCCATCAAATCTGCCTTTCCAGAGGAGAGCGCCTGTGCGTAAAGTGCAGTCATTCTTCTTCTTCACTCTGTGGAACAACTCTTCCACCGTTTCTGTGAAGAAATGGGGCAGGCTTCGCAGCCTACTTCCCTTTTGCACGAAGGTGCTGAGGGCACCGAGGTGATCTCCCTACAGGACCGAGTCTGCGCTGGTCTCCGTGAAGACCGGTGGGGCTTAGTGCCGGGTTAGTTGGGAGCTGTGTCATTCCTCCCCCTGTTTTTAGCTTCCAAGGCACAAAAAGAGTGGTGACGTTGGCAGCTGCTGTGTCTCCTGCAGTGAAATGGTGTGACACCCTCTCCTCCTTTGGCCACTGCGTTTATTCGGCAGGATGCGAGGTCGGGCACAGGGGGAACCACTGGCATCCAGCTCCCGCACAGATGGTGGCAGATGCTTTTGGTCTGATGCTTCATGTCTGCAGTAACTACTAAAGCAACTGTAAAGCAAGAGAACCAAGTTAATGTTCTCATCAAATTCTTAATCAAAATGAACACTGGGGCCCTCTGAACATTACTTGAGCGAGGCCAGTCCTCAGTGCAAGCAAGTGCTTTGGCAGAGACGGATGACGTTATTTTGAACGGGCCCGTGCACGAGTGCCACACACCACCTCCTATTGCTCTGGGCCCTGACCCTGACCCGGCGCTGCCGCAACAAACAGGCACGGGAGGGACAGGGATGCGGGTGCGAAACACCAACCTGACAAGTTCTGAGCAAGAAGGACAACCCCCATTATTTAATTAAACTGCAGGAGAAATGAGCTCCAAACAACTCACTGCCTTCTGTCCGCCCCTGCCCGGCGGGTCCCAGCGGGGCCGGACCCGGCTGCACCGTCCCCGTATCCCCCACCTTGTGCCTCCTGAGTCCCGCAGCACATCGGTGCTCCGTGCAGCCCCGATCATCCCTTCCCTCTTGGGGTCCATCTGCGTGGGCCGGGTTAGTCCACAGTCACAGGGCAACGCGGACGTTTGAGCTGAGCTGGTGCGTTTGCCTGAGGAGTGGAGGGATAATGCAGAAAGCGTATTTACACAGAGAAATTGGTACCTGCCCCCTCACCCCTCTGAAAGTGCCGCTGGGGACCCGGCGTGAGAGCAGCCCCGGGCACGGGCACCAGCACCGGCGCCTTCCCACGGCCTCGGTGGCTGAACCCCGTCAGGGTACTGAGGTTGTTTGGGGAATCTGGTCAGTTCATCCACGGCAAAGGAGGTTTCTGCTGTAGAAGCTCCCGAGAGGAGCGAGGCTGAGCGAGGTTAGGATCCTGGCTCCCACCTCTGGAGGATGCAGCCCCTGGTATTTGTTCTCACGCAACAAAACCCCTGGCAGCTGAGGACAGGCATTAGAGCCCTTTTGTTTCTTTGTCTATTCACCTGTTTGCGTTACAGCACTTTCTCTCTGTCTCCTGAAGCAGCAACAGAGTCTTTGAGCAACTGTAAATGTTTTCAAAACTGTCCCTTAACTTTGCGTTAATTTTGGCTACAAGGGAAAAATGGAAACACACTAAAAGGACTAAATACAACTCAACAAGGTGTCTGTTTATAGCAGTTCAACACTTTTGTTTCTCTTAGGACACCAGACCACACAAAAGCGTATAAATAAACACATCTGAGAGACACAATAGACAAGGCAGACGGAGGAGGTTTCTGAGCAGGGGATCACCAGCGCAGGGAACGCTGAAATCGCAGAGGGACGTGGTCTGGCTGTTACCATGTACTGCCATGGCAGAAATCTCCCCAATGATTTAACGAGGATTATTTAGTCACTTGCTGAAATGCAGTTTCTCTGGCCAGACTCTCACAGGCCATGTGAAACACTCAATATGAGGGGAAAAAATAGCTGTAAATGATTTTGTGTTGCGTTTCTGAAGCACTTCTAAAAACTGGCGTGAATTCAGTTCCTGTTGTGCTTACACCACTGCTCCACGGGGCAAAATCCTCCTCCAGAAGAGTTTTGCAAGACAGAAAGGCCAAATCCTGCCCCTGTCCCCACAGTGGGACTGGAACCGCTTCTCCAGAGGGGTTTGTATGGTTCCCTGAAATACTGGTGAGCTGTGCTCGAACCATTTGTGCCCCATGTCGGTAGCTTCTGCAGATGAGGTTGCTGGCGAGAAGTAATGAGCTGGTGGCTTTGATGGTGGCTGTGCGGCTCCGGCAGCGCCACCGGGTGGGCGCCCGGCACGGCACGGACGGTACGGCAGCAGTCAGCACTTGCCGTCAACGGCTTGGGACTGAGATATTNAGGAGATGGCTCATGGAGACCCTCTTGATCCGGGCAATTCACAGCCGCTACTCGGCGTCTGGGGAGCGGGAACTTGCAGAGGGGGTGTTGGTGCCCGTCTCGGTGGTACCGAGGGCGGCGGGAGGCTCGGGCAGCGAGCCCCAACCTGGCTGGAAGGGCCCTGCCTGCTCTGGGCTTGGTGACACCCCGACCGCTGCCTTCGGGGCGCCTTTTTCTGGAGGGGCGGATGGGTGGTGATGGGCAGTGTTGTTCACACGGGGGTTTTTCTTGGTGGAAGGCTCAGAGCGAGGGCACGCCACTTCCTCGGGGTGTTTCTGAACACATGACACAAAGGCTGACACACAGTGAAAGCTGCGCAGCGCCGCTCTGACCTGTGTTGGCCTCCGCGGGCAGCCCTCGGGGCCGGCGGGAACAGTTTCCCGCGAGCGCGGTTTCTGGCTGCTCTCTGGACCGGTGCTACTGTGTGACACCGGTTCTCGGAGGGGCTGTTTGGCGCGGCTGAGCCCCTCGTCGCTGTGTGAGCCGCCATCCACAGGGCACGGCTCTGGCGCTCTGCGGGCAGATTTCTGCCTGCGAAGGTTGGCACTCCCCCGCTATAAATTGAAACTCGTATGGCTCCTTTTGGTAAACGCAAAATTGAATTCTTTTTTTTACTACACAGCTTGTTTAGCTTCCAGATGGCAAACCAACATGAAGTAATGGAAGTGCAGCATAGTTTTGTTATAATGGATATGTAAACGTGATATTTATTCACTGCAATAGACTGCTGTGAACCATATTCCAGCAGTAACCTTTTAAATCCATCACTTGGCTGCACATAAGTGTGGCTGAAAAGGGACTTGTAAGGAATTTGGGTTTTTTTCTGGAGGATTTTTTTTAATCATTGAAAAGAAAGGGTAATGTTTTCCATCTTTTGCCTTAATGCGTGGACTGGGAAATGTCGGAAAAAAACTCTGCTGAGATTTGTGTTTTGGGATTTTGGGTGTGTTGGGTTTTTCCACCCTAGCGCCTCTCTGAGTGCTCTCTGAGCAGCCTGAAAATGTCTCTGATAAGACAACTTACTCTGAATTTCCCAAAACTCAGTTAATTCAGCCATATTTAGGAGCTACATCATGTGCTCGGAAGCACTCTTGCTCCTCTGTGTCGCACGCCGCTGGCAGGGGTGAGCACAGACAGGTCCTCAGCCATTCCCCCCGTTCTGGGAGCCCTGACTCCGGCATCACCCGTTTCACCGTGTCTGTCGCCATCAAATCTGCCTTTCCAGAGGAGAGCGCCTGTGCATAAAGTGCAGTCATTCTTCTTCTTCACTCTGTGGAACAACTCTTCCACCGTTTCTGTGAAGAAATGGGGCAGGCTTCGCAGCCTACTTCCCTTTTGCACGAAGGTGCTGAGGGCACCGAGGTGATCTCCCTACAGGACCGAGTCTGCGCTGGTCTCCGTGAAGACCGGTGGGGCTTAGTGCCGGGTTAGTTGGGAGCTGTGTCATTCCTCCCCCTGTTTTTAGCTTCCAAGGCACAAAAAGAGCGGTGACGTTGGCAGCTGCTGTGTCTCCTGCAGTGAAATGGTGTGACACCCTCTCCTCCTTTGGCCACTGCGTTTATTCGGCAGGATGCGAGGTCGGGCACAGGGGGAACCACTGGCATCCAGCTCCCGCACAGATGGTGGCAGATGCTTTTGGTCTGATGCTTCATGTCTGCAGTAACTACTAAAGCAACTGTAAAGCAAGAGAACCAAGTTAATGTTCTCATCAAATTCTTAATCAAAATGAACACTGGGGCCCTCTGAACATTACTTGAGCGAGGCCAGTCCTCAGTGCAAGCAAGTGCTTTGGCAGAGACGGATGACGTTATTTTGAACGGGCCCGTGCACGAGTGCCACACACCACCTCCTATTGCTCTGGGCCCTGACCCTGACCCGGCGCTGCCGCAACAAACAGGCACGGGAGGGACAGGGATGCGGGTGCGAAACACCAACCTGACAAGTTCTGAGCAAGAAGGACAACCCCCATTATTTAATTAAACTGCAGGATAAACGAGCTCCAAACAACTCACTGCCTTCTGTCCGCCCCTGCCCGGCGGGTCCCAGCGGGGCCGGACCCGGCTGCACCGTCCCCGTATCCCCCACCTTGTGCCTCCTGAGTCCCGCAGCACATCGGTGCTCCGTGCAGCCCCGATCATCCCTTCCCTCTTGGGGTCCATCTGCGTGGGCCGGGTTAGTCCACAGTCACAGGGCAACGCGGACGTTTGAGCTGAGCTGGTGCGTTTGCCTGAGGAGTGGAGGGATAATGCAGAAAGCGTATTTACACAGAGAAATTGGTACCTGCCCCCTCACCCCTCTGAAAGTGCCGCTGGGGACCCGGCGTGAGCGCAGCCCCGGGCACGGGCACCAGCACCGGCGCCTTCCCACGGCCTCGGTGGCTGAACCCCGTCAGGGTACTGAGGTTGT
>VUYV01000156.1:1798515-1810976 GCA_008711295.1 Anarhynchus alexandrinus | reverse complement strand
CATTTCATTTGTGCCCCATGTCGGTAGCTTCCGCAGATGAGGTTGCTGGCGAGAAGTAACGAGCTGGTGGCTTTGATGGTGGCTGTGCGGCTCCGGCAGCGCCACCGGGTGGGCGCCCGGCACGGCACGGCACGGACGGTACGGCAGCGGTCGGCACTTGCCATCAACAGCTTGGGACTGAGATATTTAAAAACTCTTCTGTATTCAGTAAACAACGAGGATGATCGCCAGAGGAGGTGATGGACTGTTTGCAGGCGGAGGTGGCCGTCCCGGCCAGCCGCACCGCCAGCCCTGTTCCCGACTCGGAGCTGCCCCTGCAGCCATGGAGAACATCGATCTGAAGCGTTATCTCGCCACGTGCAGCTTCTGTTTGCTCCGTTGTTGGTGGATTTGTGGTTCTAACACCTCAGTGCACTGCTTTTATCTGCCAACATCCACCAGCAAAAGCGGAGGATTAATATTGCTCCTGTCACTCCACACCTTCGTGTTGGCAGCCCCTGAAGGTGTGACTGGCACCACCGGTCGGCTGGCACCGGTGCGTGCTGCAGGACAGCCACGGCGTGTCGAATGGGCAGATGAACCTACGCCGGGTCTGGTGGTGATGGATGAGAGCTTCCATCTCTGCTTTGCGTCCTTTGAGCCCCGGAGCTGCTGAGCAGCATTGCCTTAAGGCCTTGTTCCTACGTCGTGTTTAACCGCGCCCGACAGACGGCTTTTAACATCGTGACCTCTCCTTAAAGAGCTGGGATAAGTAAGTGCTTCACTTTAAATATTGAAATAGTGTGATTAGGCTTGTCAGGAAGAATAAAATAGCTTTGTAACTTGTAAGAAGCTTGCAACCTGTTTGCCGCAGTGCCGAGCTCCACAGACATCGGCTGCAACGTGGCACCCAGCTCCTGCGCTCCCCTGGGGCGAGACGGCGTTACAGGAGGAGCGGATTTTGGTCAGGGTTGACCAAGGCAGGATGCTGGATGCTGACCAGACCACGCTGGTGGGGAGCAGGCACGCGGGGCTGGCCGGGCACCGGTACCCCCTGCGTATCAATGACTGCGCCGAGCGCAGGTTGGGCCAGCGGGTGGAAACCTGCGAGTGCCGCCTTCCCGCGGTCACCGGTCGGAGGAGAAAACGACTGCTGAATGCATCCCGGGGCAGTTCTGCAACCGCCACCAGCTGCGCATTGCGCGCTGGGTTCAGGCGCAGCATCGGTGAGTGCCGCCTGTCGCTCCCTGGGCCGGTGTGTCCTTCGCCACTGCTGGGGGTCACTGCCCCACTGCATCTCTGTTGGGGCAAAGCTCCTTCAGAAAAAGGTTACGAAGTACTGTGTTTGGTTAACTTAGTTTGCGATGTTTGTGAGGTTTTGAAAGGTAATTCCTTTTTGAACAGCCCTGGCGCGTCGTCTATTTTGCAGACACAACTGCCCCTTTCTCTTGTCCTGGGGCAGCAGAAGACCCCCAAGCTGCTCTCACATCTCGGTTTTGTGACCGCAGCACCAAAGGCATCGCTGCAGCTCAGAGCCGCCCCGGTTCGCCGCTTCCTTCGCTGTCTGGGACAACTTGCCACGGTGAAAGAGAAATACCTCAGATGTCAGTGGTGAGGGGGGATTTTGTTCTTGGTACGTTTCCTGCAAGTGCGGAATCTCTGCAATGCAAAATACTCCGTTACACTCAACATACTCTAAATCAATCTTTAGTAGAACAACACGTTATGAGCAACAAAATTTTTATTCTGCATCACTCATACAGACGATTTAAACGTCAGCCTCGGTCCCATGGCTCCCGCAGTGCCTATGTGCCTCCCCAGTCCCCCGCTGCAGAGCACTGACGGGACACAGCTGGATCGGCCGCCAGAGGAAAATCGGGACAGTCTCTGACCACCATGGACCCATCAGCAAAACCTCTTCCTCAGATGTCTGGTAATTTGCCACCTTCCTTGAAAAGGATCAGTAGCCAGCATTAATTAGGGTGGAACTTCTGCTAATTGCTTGTGCTTTAAAATAAATACAAATATACCCAAGGAAGTAAAAGAAAAGCCAGAGTCGAGCTGAAGCACCCGGGGTGCAGCAGCACGCGGCGGTGCATCGCTCCCAGGAGGGTTTGAAGCACATATTCGTGTCGTCACTGCATTTCAATACATCCTTTCTTTTTTAAAATTTGATTCCTGAAACTTTATACCAGTAAATAGTCCTTAATTTGAAGCTCTTGGTAGCAGAATCAATATTTACAATATTTTTTGCAATTTATGCTATTCTGTTTATGTAAAAAATAATATTTCTGTTGCTCCAATTGAGGTAGGAATGAACGTGATCTATTCCATAAGTTCCCAGCAACTGAAAGAAGTAAGATTTAAAGGCCATTATTAAAGATTTAAATTAGACCATTTCCTAATACGACTGCTGAAGCGGTCATATATGACAGATACTTTTGAGTGTCTCAGGATTCAGTATATTTCATACAAATAAACAAGCATTATCTTTTTTTTCTGAATTTCCATTGGCATTAACATTCTTTTCTGAAAGAGTAAACTTGCTTTTTTTTTTTTTTGAAGAAACTGATAAAATTGGGTGAAATGTATTTGTTGATAGAGAATTATGAAAATAAGGGGTGTGTGTATATAGCTGACATCAGGTTTTTGTTGTAACTTTCCCCCTCTGCCTGTGTTTGCATCAGAAGTCGGAGCATGCAGAATTCAGGCTGTTCCAATTTTGAGACTGCATCATAAACTTTTAGCACAATAGAACGAAATATAAATAGTATTCAGTCAATTAGAGTGTCTTCTTATCTCAAAAGCATTTAAACCGTAACCAGGAAATACTAGCTCACTGCACATAATACGTTTCTAATTGCTAGAAAACATTTAAAAACCCTTTCAAATGTAGGTTTAAGGAACAAATATCTCATGGGGACAGACTCCAGCATTTCCAAATAGTCAGGGCTGGCAAAATGAAATACGGGCTGTAATTCTGTGGCTTCTGCTAGATGAGGAAAAATAACTGAGTGTTTGTTATGCAGTCTTCAAATTCAAATACAGCCTTATCTATAGTGCCTTTTGCTCTATTATGCAGTATTTGTGTTGGGCAATTAGCTAAAGCAGACATTTATTTTCACTTTCCATTAATTTGTAGATAATGGTGTCTCCCAAAGTTAACATTAGCTTTGGCAAATGATGATGCATTGCGGAAGTTCGAGCCATCCTATTCCTTTCACAGCATTCCTGCGCCGGCCCCGACGTCCTGGGTTGAGGAGAGTCAAGCGAGTAAAGGACCGTCCCGTTTTCAGCCGGGCGCTCGCAAACAGCTGTCCGGCACACTTGGGTGTTTCGATGGTTTTGAAGTGCCGGTGGCCATACAGACAAACATCCCCGTCTCGACCGAGTCGTCGTTTTCTCAGTTGAAAGAGGAGCTGATATTTTGGCAGCTTGCGAAGCTTTTACGGACACACTGGATGCTTCAGGTGGCAGCCAAGGGGTCCAGTCCTGCTCGGAGCAGGACCAGCTTCGAAGCGGGATCAGGTCACGCAGTGCCGTGTCCCACCGTGGATGGAGGACGTCTCCCCAAGGCCGGGGGTCCCACCATACCCCGGCTGGCAGCTTTCCTGGTGAGGACTCTGCCCTTGTGCCTGTTGGCATCTCCCGTGCTGCAGCCTGTGCCTGCCGGCGCCGCTGGGAAGAGCCTGGCTCTGTCTTTGCAGCCACCCGGCAGGTACCGGGATGTCTACCAAGACGCCCCACTTCTGGGGGGAAGAAGAATGTATGGATTTGGTGGTTGGGATCAAATGATCCATGGAGAGGCTATGGATGATTTTATGGCATATCTTTGTTTCTTCTTCAAAAAATGGGGTTCTGAGATGCTGCACAAAGGAGTTGGTCCCAACCAACACAGTGGCCGGAGAAAACGAATGGCAAAGACAGCTCAGGTTAGTGCTGCTGGGCGCGTGAAGGCTCCCAGAGATGCCCCTGTCTCCTCTGCCCTTTTCCACCCCCTGCCCCGGGCAGCCGCCTGCCGCTCTACTCCCTGGCCCCAGGCAGGGCTTACGGATCGCTACCGTGAAGCTGAGCGCACATGGATGCCATGCAAATTAACTATTGATGCCTCTATCATTAATTAATATTTCTATGAGTTGCCTTTTGGGAATGCTGTTGCTCACATGGGCCACAGAGGCAAAAAAACCCAAACCAAACGTGTGTGCCTGGGACGGTGCCGTGGTTTAACGGCAAAGTCTGAAACTTGGGGCTGTAACCGTGATTTCTTATTCAGCGCATGCCATTCAATAGAGTCTTCTCTACTGAATTATGTCTCAATAGAGACATCAGAAAAATATTTTCTTTGTAGTTCTGTAGCTCTTTTTATGAAAGACTTTCTACTTGCTTGAATTTATATGGAAAATGAATTTTAATTGAGAGCAACTAATTGGCAAGACCATAGCGCTGCCCTGCAAGGTTTGACTCAGCCTTATTCACGCTTAAGCTGGAAATGAACAATTTTAAAGGAACTTGGGGAAGTAAGGAAAGTGTCCCTTTACATGAGGAGAAGAGGGCGTCCCTGAGCTCTGAGGAGAGCGGGAAATGAAACGGAGATTATCCAGAGGCCAACGACGACCGGGGCTTTTAGCCACCGGGGATATTTTATCCACTGTTACCCTCGATAGCCTCCTCTCCTTCTGGGTACCTGCTGCGGGCAGAACTCACTCTGCAAACCACACCAAGAACAAAGTTCTGGCACTTGTGATAATTTAAAAGAAGAGTACATCAAACCCAGCTTTTGGAGGCATATTTTCACTGACTTCCACCTGAGGCATTGCCCGCATGAGGACAAGCTGGGCCCTTAATTTGACTTGAGTGAAATTTTGATAGTTCAAGTGTACACAGGGTCCTGTTTCACTTACGCTGCCTCTGTTTGCATAGTGGGTTATGGTTTTGATGTTCCTCCTCTTTCCTCCATAGAGAGATACCTGAAGTGGGTATTTTAATATATATATATATATATATAAAATAATAGCACACACACACACACACACACACACACCCGCCCCAGCAACAGAGACAAGAATGATTTGCCGGCGTAAGGGGATGTATTTTACATTTTGCTTTGCAATGCACTCTGCTGACAGAATCTGGAAGTAGTTCTGCTGTTGCCCTATGCCTTATTTTCTGGTACTTATTCTACTACTTGCTTTGACACTTGTTTTGTATGTATTCTGCTTTGTTACTCTTTTCCCCCATTTTTCCTAGATGTGCTCTATTTTTTCAAAACACAAGTCTCAGCACGCACCTGCAGCGTACCGGTGTTACCCTTTAGGTCAGATATCTGCCTTCCGTGCTTCAGAGTAGCCGTGGATTTCTCATTGCTGTAAGCACAGTAAACTCACATTTAATTTTAAAACTTTATTTCCTCCGGTTGGAGAGACATTTCTTTCTAGAACCCCCATCTACCTTGTTTCTTTCATTTTTCTCTCTAAAATTATACAGCTTTCTGGTTTGGAATTGCATATCCAAGACTTGAACAAGAAATTCCAGGTAACTGTTGAATTTGAACTTTGCAGTGCTTCTCCAATCCCAGTTAAAATCTTCATACGCTAATTTAACAAATTTCCTGATTTTAAAAGCTTGTTTTTAGCACCCTCTAGAACAGTACCTAATGCTGTTACTTCTTTTGCAACGGGCACTCCGTCTCCCTTGTTTCTTACGGCCACAGAAATGCAGTCCAAGGTAAATTGAGGGAACGCGATTATAAGGACTTCTGAAAGATCCGGCGGTCACCAGCTAAACCATATCGTAAAAAGAACCGAGCGACACCAACAAGTGAAGTCCCTGAAAACGCCCGGAAGCAAAATGGCTATAATTAAAACCTGAAAGCAACGACTTCATAAAGAAGTAAACGAAGAGGCGGGCTCTTTGTAAATGATGATCTAAAAAGCGTTCTGGGTTGTGAGACCTCGTTTCAAATGTATTCATTAAATAATATTTGAATCATTTAACAGTTTGAACTCTACTGCACTGCTAATATCTTCAGGGGATTTTTTTTCCCAGTAACAAAGAAGTCTTTGTTCCGCTCCGTGCTCGGGCTGTGCCTTGGATATTAGTTGGAAACCCGATAGCCCGACATGGCTGGAAGTCTGCGGCACAATGTGAGGCGTCTGCAGCCGGGATTAAATCAGGCCTTTTGTAGGCGATGCCGAGGGGCCATGCGAGCTGGGAGAAGCCGCGGTTATGGATGGCAGGAGATGTTTTAACCCTTTGTGCCCGCGGCGGGGAGCCGGGGGGTGCTGGTTTGCGGGGCCGGCGGCGGCTGGCGCTGCGCAGGGACAGCCAGGGCGGCTGCGGGGACCCATCAGCGCGCCGGAGCGATTCCTGGCGGAAAAGCAAATAGTGCCTTGTGTGGAGTGGACGGAATCCATCCCCGTGTGAACACCCAGGTGGAGCTGGGCTCCCTGGACCGGGGTGGACAGGCACCTGCCCGCGGCACCAGGTCCCCCTGCGCAGCCTGCCGGGGCGGGCTGCCGCGGGTCAGCGCTGCCGCCGTGCCATGCCGTGCCATGCCGTGCCATGCCGTGCCATGCCGTGCCATGCCGTGCCATGCTGTGCCACCTGACTGAGCGCCCACTGCCCTTGGGACAGCTCTTCTTCTTCTCTTGGGACACCAGTTCCTGTGGGCAGAGGCACTTTTTTTTTCAAATGTGGACAAATGAGGACTATGAGCCAAGGTTCGCCAACGGCTCAGAAATGTGAGTTGTTCTGCAAAATCTTGTGAGGTAACAGGATAAGTAATAAATACAGGAGCATCTCTATCTGTTTAGTGGCTTTGGGTTCTGGGTGCCCCGTTCCCAAGCGTTCCTCCGGCCTGCAGGACCTGCAGCTCACTCTTTGGCCGAGACCAGGCGTTGGGAACCCTATGCAGGGAGCACCAGGAACCACAGCGGTACCAACCACCCCAAGCGCTGGTGGTGGGAACGCGCTGGCAGCGTTCCACAGGCAAAAGAGGAGAGTGAAAAGTGTTCAGACACGCGGCCCCGTGGGAGGCTCTCCAGGAGAGACCAATCTGGTCCAGGCTGGGGGAATTCCTGCAAAACAGCGGCATCTCAAACCGCATCCAACAGCCCCCACGGCTCCCCCAGCGCAGTCCCGCTCTCCCGGGGCCGCAGGACGCTGTCTGGCGAGTGACAGAAGGGATGGGCTTGCAAACGCTGAGCGGAAAAAGTCACGGGATTTCAGGCTGTAAAAAGGAAGCACTAAGGTGAACGCTCTTGTGAAGGTAACGCTCAGGGAAAATTAAGTCATCAGGACTTTACAAAATAGCCTCTGGTTCTCTCCTTTCACAATAGTTCAATTTATAAGAAGATGAAAAATGAATTAACTTCAGCGGTTTGCTGGCATTGCCCTTAGTGAGCTAGACTTTCCAGATGCTCAAAGATCATTGCCGCTCCACCAAGCTTACGTAAATTCCCACCTGGTTCAAGTTTAAGAAAACAACAGAACAAAGTCAATCATACAAACACCGTCATAAAATACCGAGGAGAGTTAAACACTGATTATCCATATAGAGAGGTACCATTTTCTATTTATGTTTCTCTGAGTTATTTTAGGAAATATAAAACTTTTACAGTTCCTGCAGCCAAACTAATTCTTTTATGCTGTATATATGATCTAATTTCTTTTCTCTTTCTCCCTCTCCAATCAAATGTGTAACCCTACGATGTGCGTTTTAGAGATGGGAATTTGAAGGGACATGCTTCCCCTCCCCCTCCAAGTATACTGTAGTACAATTATCATAGACTGGAAAATGGGCTTTAGCATTTCCTAGAGTTTCTAAGACTAACCGTACAGTTTCAATGTTGTATTATTTTAACACCAGCCTGGTTTTTAGTGATCTAAATTAGAAAAATTTAAATGTGTTCAACACATACACCTGAGTGTCCCCTATGCCATAAAGGTTTTCACCTAATGGGCACAGACGGGACCCAATACATACTTAATTGATGCAAAAAAGCTTTTTGCAGCAATGGAAAAACGTACCAATGTGAAGATATCATGATCCACACTGAGGTACCTGAAAAACCAAAGAGGAAAAATATACAGCTTAAGGTTGCAGAGATGTAGAGAAACTAAACCAACCAACCAAACGTGCAGAAGAAACAAACAAGAAAATCCTTGTGAAAGGCTGAGTGCTGAAATCGCTGCCCATCTCAGCTGGAAATGACTGGAACAGTTTTAGTCCCTTAATTCTTATTATTCAGTTATGCATTTTTTAAAATGGGAAGCAGTCAAGTGTCTGAAGGAATTTGGTTCAAACTTCCCAGAAAACAACATTGTTGGCAAAACTAAGCATAAACTATTTACGTCGGTAAGGTGAACCTTTCAGAAACTGAACGCAAATCAGGTTTTACAGATGAAATTGTCTTTAATCTCAATTACAAAATAGTCTCCTCCAGACATTCAAGTAGGGCAGGACAAGAAGCGACAGAGGAGGTCGGATCCCGGGACAGCTTTACACGCCGCCTTTCAGCGCGACCCCCGGTGCCAGTGGTGCAATCGTCCCCGGAGCAAAGCCCCTGGGACCTCCCCAGGCCCCCGCGTGACGCAGCCCTTCGCCCACAGCAGGTCCGGCCGCAGCAGGCACAGCCCGCGCCACGTGGGGCCCAGGGAGCTGCACCCTTGCCAGAAAAGAGCACTTCTGTACCCAAAACTCCTTACCGTTCGCAGGAACTAAAGCAGGTGCACACAAACAAACATCATCCCCCGGCAGGAGTTCCCTCGTGACCCTGCTCCACGTTCACTGCGCTGTCAAGCTCGTCTAAGGATCCCACGCGTTTGCGTTCCGAGTCGGTCCAGTCCCCGTGTTCACCATCATTCTGAGCGGGAGGAGATGCAATAGTTTCTCTAACTGTTGCAGGCAGAAATGTTGAAAACCCTCCCGATAACGTCAGCCACCAGACTCAGAGACCTGTCCTGCAAACATCCAGGTTCCTTTCGTTGACTGTCCCTGCCAGGAGCAGAAATCACTGCCAAGAAAAACCTATCGGCTCTTTTGCACAGTAACTGTTGGGAGCCCGTGCTCTAGAGACAGGACTCATCACTTCGGCTGGTACGCGACGTGGAGCGGCAACCAAATGCTTTTTTGTGTTGTTCCAGATGGCTGCACTACCAAACACTGTAGAGGTTATTTCGTAGCTAAAATTTATATACCTGAAGCCTGACATGTTAATGAAATGGCATCTTTATAGAGCTGGTGGTATAAACAGCACAGAAAAGTAAGATGTGGTTTTGCTCGATGGAAGGGTTTAAAAGGCTTCTTGCTAATGGCTAGCTGGGCTGAAGTTTTTCTAGCATATGGGCTTGTTTTGTACAGTTTATGTGGTGGTTTCTTCGTTAGATTCTCAGTGGTAATGAGCCCACACAGTTGATTGCTGCAGGGAGAGAAAAAAAATCATTCTGAATAGGTTTGCTGAATAATTATGAACTGAGCTGAACTCTTACATTTGCTTACTAATTGTATGGTTCGTGATGTTTTATGTATGATGCATTCATTTTGTTAAAAAGGAATTTTTTTTTTGCTGAGCAGCAACTTTTCTCAGTGCAAGTTAAACTGGCACAGTGGAAAGAGCTGAATTCAAGTCTGATGAATTGATGTTGTTTGAATTATTTTTTTTAAAAAAACATCAACCCCACCATTTGGTTTTCAGAGCTTGCAATATGAAACCCAAAATTGTGCTATTGTCTTGAGAGTCGAAATAAATGAATCCCCTCAACTTTGGATTTGGCAGGAGCAATTACTATTGTTAATTTAGAAAATAATCCCCTGCAGCTACAACTATTTAAATAATGCCTTTCCGTGCTTCCCCCAAGATGACCAAAACCCAAAGACTGAAAGTAAAAATACGTTTTGTAAAAGATACTTTTCACTACTCGGTACAATTTGAGAGAAACTTCCTTCTCCTTGGCAGGGCGACCGGGACCCTTTGCGGCCGAAGTGCTCCCGACAGTGCCGGTCTCAGCCCAGGAACACCCTCGCGCTCCCCAGCACCGCACCGGGAAGCCGGGAGGTGCACGGCAGGTCGGCGGCTCCGGGGCAGGTTTAGCCCAGAACACGTTCCGAGTTAGAAACCGGGGTTGAGCCGTCTTCCGACATTTGCCAGTGAACGTTCACAGCAGGACCCTGCAGAACGCTGCAGCCGGTATGGGACCTTACCATTCTAATCAACTCGCTGCTTTTACTGGCAAAATATTTAGGCTGATATTATATCCAAATTTCTCACTGGCCAGTTACATACTACTCCCGAGCCGCAGCGGGATCCGGGCAGTGCTGCCAGGGAGTCACTGTGCGGAAACTTTCAGCCTTAGAACCTGCTGGTGGCAGATAGCGGTGCCTTCTGGTGAAGCACCCCAGGACGGAGCGAGCAGCTACCCACCGCCCGCAGGATGCAGCGGCAAGCCTCGCCGCTGGCCCTGGCAGGGACACCTGCGGCTCCTGCTGGTGGGCACGGACCAGAAAGGAGGAGAGGGGAGGATTAACGCTTCTCCAGAAGCATTTGAGATGGTCAGCCCATGGACCAGACCCTCCATCCCTTTAATTGTATTCTCCCTCACAGCATCATTCTGCTCTTCCAGAGAGACTGTGCTTGCTCTGCTGGAGGAAAAAAACGATTCTGAATACTTCAGGAAATGCAAGGTAAATCTTCTGAATCAGTAAAACTCTCTTTTCTGAAGCATTTGGTCTTTTCCGTGGTAGCCAACATTACCGGAGGTGTCTGTGAAAGGCACGACTCCCTGCTTTAGAAAAGAGCTGCAATTTCAGAGAGGCCTGAGGTGCTTTTACATCAGCAAAAGTAATTCTTCACAGCAGAAATCGAGCCGCCTTACACGAGCAACTTTCTTCCACATCACTTGTGATACACCTTCCACGGTACCCGCGGTGCAGAGAGAACAGACCATTTCCCCAGAGAAGTACCTGTATATAAACACGACAATGAAGCTGTGATAAAGAGGGTCAACTACAAATGAAACCCACCATGACTGCAACAGGAGGTGATTGCCTCCAATAACACTCCTGACAGATTTATTGTCCTATGGGCATGTGGTATCCTACACAGAAAGTATCTTTTTAGGCCACCCTGGAGTGGACGCACCAACAAAAAATGGATTCTAGCTGAGATAAAAGAGGTGTTACTTCTCCACGGTGGGTGCTTCACTTGCCGACCTGTCCCAGCAAGGTTGGTCACGTTCCTCCCCCACGTTGAAGACTCACCAGCCGGAGCGCCTCAGCCCTATGGTGTGAGTCTGTACTGGCAGAACGGGCATTAAAATGCCAATATTGTTTTGGTTTACAATGCTCTTACTTGTTCTGTTGCGCTTACTGTTTTGATTGGCACTCTTAAAATTAATCCAGCTTTTTCCTTTTTTTTTTTTTAAATAATCCAGTTTTTAAATCAGATGCTATTTTGGCCAGAAAAACATCGGATAATAAGTGAATGCTATTTCACACAACGCATTATTACCATTTCAAGGCAATAACAAGTGAAGAGCGGAGAGCGTGCCAGGCGTGTGCACAGGGTGAGCGGGGGTACCACCTCCCCGTGCCGTACCTTCATATCCCGCAGGCGTGCCCTGGGCAGCCACAACCCGGCGCTCGGCAGACCTTCCTGGTTGGAGAACATCTCCTTGGGAGCAAAAGCCAAAGCATGTTAATGCCACTCCTATGAGGTACAAACATCCAGAAATTCCATTATGTGACAGAGAAATCGTTCCCACACTAATAGACAAGTCCCTTCAACGAAAGCATCCTCCTCTTCCCGCATTCGGGAAAAGGTGTTATATCAACTGTGAGCTTTGTGTCCAGCGCCCGCACACCTTGCTGCCCATGGAGCCGCACACTGGGTGTGGATATGCCACACTTTCTGCCCTGCGAGCAGCCCCTCGCCCGACCCCAGCCTGAGCAGAGGGAGGCAATGAGGCACCACGGGGATTCCTGGAGCAATGGGTCTCCTCTGCTTCAGGAACCGGTTCCTCTGCTGGGACAGGGTCTGGCTCCCATGGGAGTCAACAGAAGTTGTTTGAGTGTGGAAAGAGCGGTTGTGGGAGAGCTGGGACAGGCGAGCCTGTGAGCCTGCAGCGCTCTGGGGTGTGCGGGGCCGAGCCCCGATGCCGGAGCAGGGACCCCTCCAGGACCCAGCTGGCAGGTGGCGTTAATCATGTTAATCACCGGCCTGCCTAGACGCAGCCCCGAGGTAAGGGCCCTCGCCCCCGAGCCCGGAGCCGTTCTGCGCCCGCTGCGGCAGCGCAAGGAGCGGGAGGGCCCCCGCGGGGACTGTCCCCCGGCCCGGTCCGGCTCGGGGACCTCCTGCCCGCCGCGCCCGGCTGCCGGGCGGCGACCTGGGCATTGGGGCGCGGCAGCCCGCGCTCCCCCAGAGCCGGCTCCGGCCAAGAGCGGTTCGGCGGGGCGGTGGGCTGCCCGCCCGAGGCCCCCGCAACGC
>VUYV01000156.1:1679075-1794259 GCA_008711295.1 Anarhynchus alexandrinus | reverse complement strand
GCAAGCCGGCCAGCAAGGACAACGTCTTCGGGCAGAGCTGCCTCGCCGCCCTCTCCACCGCCTGCCAGAACATGATCGCCAGCCTGGGCGCCCCCAACCTCAACGTCACCTTCAACAAGAAGAGCCCGGCGGAGGCCAAGCGCAAGCTCAGCCAGGCCGAGCCCGACCCGCCGCCGCCCGCCGCCCCGGACTACTTCCCGGCGGGGCCGCCGGCGGGCGGGGGTGGCGCGGGCAAGGCGTCGGGCACTGCCCCGCTGCTGCCCGCCGAGAGCAGCCTCTCGCCCGGCTACGCGCTGGAGCCGGCGGCCGGCGGCGAGGGGAAGGCGGGCGGCGGGCGGGGGCGGGGCCGCCGGAAACGGGACAGCGGGCACGTCAGCCCCGGCACCTTCTTCGAGAAGTTCTCGGCCGCGGAGGGCGGAGGGGCCGGTGTCAGCCCAGGGCAGCCGGCAGTGCCGGCGGCGGCGGGGGGCCCGCCGGGGAGCGCGGGCACGGAGCGCGGCGGGGGTACGCCCCACGACAAGCCCCTCACCTCGCCCTCCTGGGGCAAGGGCGGCGAGCTGCTGCTGGGGGAGCAGCCTGACCTGATGTCCTCCCTGGACAGCGGCATCCAGAGCGTGACCAAGTCGGACGGCAGCTCCCCGCACGTGGACTTTACCGACGAGGTCAGCACCAGCTATGGCAACGAGGACGAGGTGTCCTCCAGCTCCGACAACGCCGCCTCCAAGCCCACCCGCAGCCCGCTGCTGGGCGGCTCGCCCAAGCTGCCCCGCGGGGAGCACGCACTTCTCAATGGACAGAAGCCCCTGGCCCTTGGCCTCCTCAGTACGTCTACCTCGACCCCCGACAGCTACGGGCTCAGCACCACGGCGGGTGCCCACCCCGGCACGCCGGGCATGGAGCAGGTGCGGACCCCCACGAGCACCTCGGCCCAGGACGAGATCCACCCCCTGGAGATCCTGCAGGCGCAGATCCAGCTCCAGCGGCAGCAGTTCAGCATCTCGGAAGACCAGCCCTTGGGGCTGAAGAGCAAGAAGGGGGAGTGCGCGGGGCAGAACGGGGACAGCGACCTGGGCAGCTGCTGCTCGGAGGGCGTCAAGGGCGCCATGAGCACCATCGACCTGGACTCCCTGATGGCGGAGCACAACTCCACCTGGTACCTGCCCGGTGAGAAGGCCCTGATGGAGGGGCAGGAGGAGGACAAGCCCATGGCGCCCTGGGAGAAGCCCAAGCCCACGAACCCCAGCAAAGAAGGTATCGGTTGTCCCGCGGGGGTGCTGTCCCAGGGGGGGATAGGGGGCTGCTTGGGGAAGGGGAGGTGGCGGGGCTCCGGCCCCTGGATGCCAGGCGCATGCCGGCTCCAGACCAGCTCCACTCCTGGCAGGGACGGCGGTGGGTGCCAGGCACCTTCCCGCACCGGGCTGGGGCTGCGGGATGCCAGGCAGCCCTGCCAGGGTGGCTGGTGGCGGGTACGAAGCACCTGCTGCCCGGCTGGCCCCGGGTGACGGCCGGCCCCGCGGCCGTCTCTGCCACCATCCCCGTCCCTGTTGTGCCTCCTGGGGAGCAGCCGCTGAGGGCTGCGGCAGCCTGGGCTGGTGTGGGGCTCCCGGGGGTGTGGGGCGAGGGGCTCCCAGCGGAGCCCCAGCTGTGCTCCCGGGACTGGGATGGCGCGGAGAGGGGCTGCAGGCGTGGGGTGCCGAGGAGGGGGCTCCCGCAGAGCCCTGCCAGGCGTGGGGTGCCGCAGAGGGGGGTCCTGCAGAGCCCCGTGCCGGCCGAGCCTTCTGGCCATATCCCCCAAACCGTGAAAACAGGGTTTTGTTAGTGGTGCTGTCCCCCCGGTGCCAGGTAATTCCCTGCTTGCATTAAGAGCCTACTGGCAGTGTGATACCGCGCTGAGAGGCTCTTAACATTATTTTTTTTTCTTTAGTAGAAAGGCAATTTAAAAAAGGCTCTGGGTCTGCTGGTATAAAACTTGCTTAGTTGACAGATGTTTAATTTCGACATTAGTTGTCATTTTTGATCCTTCGCTGTGTCCAGAGGGCATCATAATTCCCCAAGCTCAGGGAAAAAATATTTTAATGGAAAGCCCTCTATTATAAAAGCTGTTTAAGATAAAGATGATTATAGATTCAATTGGTTTCTATTTTATCTTATCAAAGCCGTATTTTCCAAGCCGCCTGACTGTGTGAATATTACAATAGATGCACGTGCGTGTATGTGCTGTATGAATGCACGCAGGCAATTTTTTGATGTGCTATAAGTACACGTGCATAATTTACACAATATCAACTCATTATTCGTGCCGAGGAAAGTTGATGTTTTGGCACTGCCAGTGTAGTTCGAAATTGTTTTCATTACATCTGGTTGTACAGACTGACTTTTCACAGTCCTCCGCGTTTAGTAATTTCGCTAAGAAAGGTGTTGGGAAAATCAAAAGGGAGCTGGGTGGAAAACCGGGCAATTTCCTACCCCCGGTTCTGGTTGGCTTTCCAGCTTTGGCTTTCTGAAGCGTGAATCCTAGCCCCCACGGTTTGTCTCTTTGTTCATGTTTAATGCCCAGCGCAGGAGACTCTCGTTTCAAGCGGGAGTGTTTAGCATGCACAGCAGACTCTAGGAAGCCCATCAGCATTCTCCATGCTTCACCCAGGCAAGGACATAAATTGGTTTGTTTGGGGCCCTTCTTTTCCATTTTTAAATGGAGTTGCACACAGCATCCTTCCTGGCCCCTTCTCTTTTATTGTTTCTTGTACACAACATCTAGATCTGACTGGATCAATAGCTAGTTAGCACAAATCACAGTTCCTGTCACTTCTACCTTGGCAGCCTCGAACACATATATACGTTCTCTCACAACACACACACACACACACACGCACCCCCCGTTATGTGTGCCCTCTCGCACACACACGCATACATATATGCGCGGATCTACACTCCGTGCTGTATTTAGAAACAGATTTTGAAAGAGTAACTTATTCCATAGATCTTAATTTTACGGATTAAAAAAAAATCCTGAGCAGTGATTTAATCCTGAACAGCAGATTTATTAAAACTGTAATTTGGCTTAAAATTATGTATATTTTATGTATATGTGTCATATGGAGCGATGCTTTCTTGAACATCTTTACCAGCACTCCTACGTTCATTTTGATCACCGCTATTCTTAGTAACATCTAGTGAAATAAGTAATTACTTTCTGGTCGCGATAACCACAATGTTGCTGTTAAAACAGTTCATCACTTGGAAGGAAAACCATTTAATCAGTGTTCCTATATAAGGATATGTTTTAGTGTTTCAGCGGCTTAACATAAAATAGCAAACCAGTTTTACAACAATGCATAGAGGCACTCGTTTTGTTTCACACTTTAGTCACTTGAAGGATTTGAATGGGCTGGTCCTTCGGATGAGGAAATTCAGATAGACCAGCGGAGAATTTACTTTAACTGTTGTTGGGAGTGATAAAGATACAATAGGTGAGACAAAACAGGCTGTTCTCCTCGGTTGCTGGAAATAATTCAACTTTATTTACATTGCCGTACCCCCGAGTGTTTGAAACTGTGTTTAAGAAAAGGCTTTATTTATCCAGTGATGGAGATTTTAAACCTTTTCAGTCGACTGGGATTTGCATCCGTGGTATTTGTTCCAGCAGTTCCCCGGTGCACACGCGCAGGGTGAACGCGCAGGCTTCAGACAGCACTCCTCCAAATTTCAAGCAGTTCCTAAATGTGCTTAATACGGCGCTGGGGGAGCGTTCACCATTTCGCAGTAGCGTGGCATATTCGTGAGAGCGAGATTAGTCGTTCGACCCAAGTTCCCTCACCAACACACAGGCATTGTTGGTGGGCTTCTTAATTACACCTGCTGTGGTGGGAGGGGGGCGTTGGGTGATTTATTCCTATTGTGGCACGGCCGCAGTCTGCACCGGCGGTTCGGCGGGCGCCGGGAAGGGGCGGTGGGTGTCGGTGGGCACGTTCCCCCGCAGCGGAGCACTGGGTTCCTGCCGCCCCCCTCCCGCCGTGCGGAGCGAGTGCCGGGACCGGAGGCTCCGGCTGCGCTGCTGGCCGTGGAGGGGCGGCTGTGGGACGGACGGGCTCCCCGAAACGCAGCAGGATCGGGAGCTGGTCAAATACTCCGTTAGTGCCGGGTTACTGGGGGAGACAACTTGTTTGAGTTGTTTTAACGGCCGGTCAGATTCCTTATAGCTCATCTCTTTTTTTCTCATGATGGCATTGAAATGATTTGCTGATACCCGGCAATCTGTGTGAGCTGTGGGTTCTAAAGGCAGACGGGAGCGGTAACGTTACTGCAGACACCTGTGCCGTAGGTGCCCGTGCGACATGAGCACACCCACGTCGCTCAGGGATCGCCTTTGGCGAGTTCTGTGCATGCGTTCGCGTTTTGTTTCTGAATTTAACATTATTAATGCTGGCTGGACATGGCTCTTCGCTGAAACACGATTTTCTGTAAGGAGTTTTCTCTGATACATCGTTTCTTGTACTATCATGTTTTATGTGAAGTGGCTGAGAGTTTGTTTTTTTCCCCCAAAATGCTTTCGAGAGTTTTGTGTTTTCTTCTGCCGTGCAGCTAGAGCTGGGAGTGAGATAAAATAATAGAGTCTGCAGAGGTCGTGTTGACTTCCAACACCGCAGCTCTACTAACAAAGAATAACCAGATCAAATTCACTTAAAAACCCAGGGCCAGTTTAATGGGTTTTTGCTTTGCCTGGTTTGACTGAACCAGAACAATTTCCCCTTCAGTGAAACGCCGATTAGTATTCTCTAGAAACCCAGTAATTAAGTTCTGGTGGGCTTTTGCTTTTACTTTTTAATTGAAATTTTGGAGGTCCCCTACTGCAGATGTCAGGTGAAGACATCAATACGTAACCTAGGACCACGCAGGTGTTGATTGGAAAAAATGAGAATGTATTTATGTGCTCGGTGGGCGTTGGGCTCGTCTGCCCGAGCTGATGGGCACGTGCAGTGCAGCACAGTTAGTTTTCATCGTTGAGTTTTTGTTAATATTTCATCACAGCACCGAACCTATCGTTTGAATGAGCCAGCAGGCCAGAACTCTTGACGAAGCAGTATGTAACATCTGTAAATTACTACCAAATACATTAACAAAGGTCAAATTTGGTCCAGATGCAGCTAGAAGCCTTTGTTTTCTTTCTCTTCCTAGTATGTTCTGCTGCGTGCTTTTATTTTAACTACCGCTAAATTCTTTCGGAGGCTTTACCAAGGGACTAGGTTTGTTCATGGAGAGCGAGTTTGTCGGAGCTCTTTAAGGTATTTCAAGCACTTAAATATCATTGAAAGCAGTGTGTGATTTGGATGGGGTTTGTACTGTAGTCGGGGTTGTTGGAAAGGAGTTCACGGACGAAGCCCAGCACGCTTCGCAGCGATGGATCTGCGATTCCCGATGCTGCTTTGTTTGCTTCTAAAGGCCGTTCAAACTTACACAAAGAATTTCAACAGTTGCAGAAAAAAAATGCTGTTACCTTTGCCAAGAAGTTACGTGATGAGCTCCAAAGATATGAAATACATATTTAATAAATGGTCTGGATTAGGATGCAGATTTATGAGGAAAAAATACACCCGTTGCATATCGTAGGAGAGAGTTCAGTGTGCATTAGGTTTGGGTTTAATATGATCTTTTAAACTCTTCTGACCTGTTAAAAAAAAAAAAAAAAGAGAGGTTGCCCGTGCTTGGCTTGGCTTGATGTGAATGACAGTAATACTCCATTGTGTACTTTGACCAACTGTCATTTTTGATATTTTCTGCTGTAAAATGGTCCTGTTTAGAAATGTTTTCCTTTGTTTTATAAACATTCTGCAGCAGTGTGTTGGTAGACCTTTATGGCAAATATTAGAGAAGGCAAGGGGCAGAGTTTTCAATAGTATTTGCTATTGCTGCTGTAATGCAATAAGATATTTAATGCAGAAAGCGTGTGAATTATTGGCATTTCAGTAACTACCATAACCCCTCCGTTTGCCTTTACGTCCATCCACCTATCTGCCTGCTTATTAATTTTTGGTCTTTGGATTTACCTGTTCTGCCTATTTTAGTGGACAGTCTAGCTGTATTTGAATCGGTGCAGATCACAAATTTGGTTCGCATCATGGTGCTTTCTTTTACCAAAGTCTGTTGTTTTATAACGGCACGTTTAGTTGTGTGGTCAGTTTTAGCTGGGATGTTTTGTACGCGCTCGGTGTGGGAGTGCTGAGACAGGCTTTGGGGGATGTATTTCTTGAAATTGGTGTGTGAATGTGCTTCAGATCTTTACGTATGATGTAAAAGGAAATGAATGAGACTTAATATTTATATATGAGCTTAGATGAGAGCATAGATTTATTCTGTTCTGTGATGTATTACACTATGTCTGCTCTTAATTTTTAAGGTGCAATACCTGTTTTTTTACCAATGACCTAGTGGAACGCTCTGCCATAAAACTGCGAATAATTTTTTGCTAAAAAAAAGTTATTAATCAGTGATACCTACAGATACAGTTTGTTGTTACTTGTGTAGAGCAAAGGATAAGGCATTAAAACAAAAGTCTAACCTAAAAGTATATCGGCTGCTTTTATTTGTAACAGCTGGCTGCCAGCTTCTGCCGGGCTCTGTACCGGGGAGAGGGTTTGGTGTAGCAAAATGTCTTTATGTGGCCATATAAAATTTTAGTACTAGACAAATTACTGCACATTTTTAGTCTGTGGTTTCTTGTGTATTTCTATTAAATACAAGTGTGAGAAGAGTTTTCACAGAAAGTGTAAAGCCAGCTCTAAAATGAATCTTCAGGTGGCCTAACACATACGCTTTTTTAATGCTGAATTTACTGAAATATCATAAACAGTTTAATTACGTAATTCCTCGAGCACATCGAGCACTGAGAATATCAAAAGAGACCAGTCAGATTGTGGTTAGTGGGATCCTTCCCTGGTTTGTCACTACATAAAATAGATCGTCCCCACCGTGTTTCGGGCTGGAGTGCTTCGAGTGCAGCAGGGACCGCTAACGCGCGTCAGGCGCCGCATTCCCGCCTGTCCATCGCGCCGCGCTCCAGCCAGCGGCCGGCTCTCGGTCGAACCAGACGGGTTTTTCCACTGAACAATTTAAGCTCTTGAAAAGATCAAACTTTGCACCTGTAAATACAAGCTTATAGTTTGCAGGACATTTTTAAGATCGATGCGTTGTTCTTTCAAATACAGACGTATTCTTGTTTCAATTATTTGAGGGGCATTTTTAAAAGAGAGAGCTTCCGTTAATGAGATATATTTAGAATGTGGCTTGCTCGTGCACTTCCTCAGCACCAATTCTTGGATAAGGGACACAGGGCAGGGAACC
Source organism: Anarhynchus alexandrinus (assembly GCA_008711295.1). Taxonomy (NCBI): domain Eukaryota; kingdom Metazoa; phylum Chordata; class Aves; order Charadriiformes; family Charadriidae; genus Anarhynchus; species Anarhynchus alexandrinus. The sequence continues at coordinate 1,786,921 of VUYV01000156.1, read as the reverse complement.
CTGCAGAAATTAAATAGGTGAAGCTGTGGAATTTTCCAGGAAATTCAAGGTCCACCCTGGCTTTCCTGATCTCGGTTAGATTTCTCAACTTTTAAAACGTAAATCTGAATTTTTGCTATTCTGTAGATAGACCCAGTTTGCACCTGGTGGTAAAGTGACCAGCTTATGTAAAAATACTGATATTTGTAGTTGGCTGCTTTTCCTTTGCCAAACACTTTTATGTTGGTGCAGTTAAAATGTTACGAATTATTAGTGACCTTTTTTAATGCAAATTTTTTTTTTTCAAATTTAAATATATTTTATGGATTATGTGCCAATATTCCAAAGTCAAATACCTTTTAAATTTAAAGCTGAGAATTGAACAGCTGGAGGTCTAATCCATTAATTTTTACAAGCTGACTTTCTTAATACTTCAAAGAGAACATCTCAGATGATATTGCTGTGCTTCTCCCCTCCTCAGCACCCCTTCTTCTTGTCTCCCCCCGCAAACGCTCTTTCTTCTGCTCTTCACGTTCTGCTCATCCCCTGGCAAATGGCAAAAGCATGTGCATGCGGGGAATGCATTTTCCTCAGCTGATGGAGTCAGTGGTAAGACTTGATGATCCAGATACGTACTCTCTTAGTGTGTACTTTTTACCTATGTACTGATGCAAAAAAAAAACCCACCGTGGTCACTGCTTTTCTAGTACTCTTCTCCCCCATACTTGAGTTATTTTTTTGTAACAGTACGAGCGCTGTCGTCAGAGCGTTGTGTTCAGGAGCCGAATGTTCTGGGCTTGTGCCCTTTCGAGACACCTGACTCAAACATAGAGCGCATCCCTGTCCCGTAGGACCGGGGCTGATCCATGCTGGCCATTTTTAAACAAAGTTTTTCCAAGTTTTGTCTTGCCCCTGTTGGACAATAACTGTTTTATCACATCTTACGGTTTCACTCCCCAAGATGCACATCTGTATCAGTCATGGGAAGCTCCTGAGAATGAACCGTTTCTCATCTGCGTGCTTAACTTCTGCTGGGAGGCATTAGTTGTGCAATTTATGTCTGTTTGTTTTCAATTTTAGGAAATCTATTTGTGTCTGTTTAGTATTTTAACGTAAAAACACAGTGCATGACACTGCGCCGTCTAAATTTTTATTAGCTTTTAAGATTTGTCTAAAAGAAGCTTTTTTTGGTTTGGTAAGCAGAAATCTGGTTATGTTTAAGTGCTGCTTTGATAGATTTTTTACATTAAAACAAATACAGTGTATTTGAGTCTGAACACAGCATGAGTGTGAGCTCCACAGAGCCACGTTAGTTCTGTAGTGCAGAGCGCTGTGTTGGGGACGGCGCAGCAGCCCCGCTCTCACGGCCAGTTTGCTTCAACTTTAGGATATTTATCTTCCCCCCGCCCCGTTTGGAGCATTTAAAAAGTGAGATGAAGAAACCGAGTTGGTGCCTTTTTTTCTTTTGACGCTCTTACCTTCAGTTCTGACTGCTGGGCCTTTAGGACTCGGTACTCTTGATCGCAGAAAAGCCTGTAATCAGTCAGCAGTTGGGAGACAGCGTTTTTTTTGTGGTAAAATATATGTTTTCAGAGTTAAGTCTGCATTTAATTAATTTTGTGAATTAGTATTCACAAAATATTAGAAAGCATTTGTATTGCTAATAGAAAGATCATCCTGAGGCTGAGGAAGCACAGTTAATTGAAAAAGCAGCCGTTTGTAAAGTGAAGAAAATTTTAAAACATTTCATACCCTAATTAAGAATATACTCTTGATTTAAAATTGAGAATATTAATTCACTGTGTGAAGCAAATACACTAAAAAACCTGGAAACAGTCATTTCCTTCCTTCCTCCTCTTAATCCTCTCCCAAAATGCAGTTTAAGAAGAAAGGCATGACTTTTTTTTTTTTCTAACTTAGCCTGAAACCATTTTGCTAGAAAGATGTAAATTGATCTATTAACATAGGAAATGAAGGCTGGACTGGGGTTATCATTGGGTCAGAATTTTAGGATCCATTTTCTAGAAAAATCTACTAATTTGGCGGGGGCTGGAGGGGGAGTGGGTACAATCTTCCTCTATAATGACATTTTAAAGCCTTTTGGTCGTGGGTAAGAGAAGCCACGAGCAGCAGAGGATGCAGTAGATGAAGGATGTCTGAGAGACACAGATGCGAATGCATTGCAAGCAGGGCCGGGTCCCCGGGGACCAGGACTGAGCGTTCCCTCCCATCCACTGCTGGAGGTGATGCTCCGATTGTCTGTCGGGTGAAAACAGGCGGAGAGGGAGCGTCTGCGCGAGTGTTCCCGTCTCCTGGCTAGATGGCACAGTCGGTCAAGTCATTACCGTTGCGCTTATGGATACTTGGGTTTATGTTTGATTTAGATCGCCGTGGAGTCCGTAGCCAGGTCCCACTCTATTATTATTTTTATTATTTAAGATCATATTTATTGCACCATAAATTGACACGGTGCTGTAGAAACCTGGGAGTAGTTCCCACTGCTAAAGATTTACAGTCCAAATGAGATAAAACAGACATCGTTCGGCCNCGCGTGGCCGAACGACCACGGTGCTGCCAGGGCTTTAGCAGAGGATGCTGGTGGGATGCACGGTGGGGTCCAGCGCTGGCAGAGCCGGAGGGACCCTGGGGACAAGTCTGGGCACTTGGGTGCCCAACGAAGGCCGGCACTCCGGGACCAAACGGTGCCAGGACGGAGCGTGTGAGCGGGGTTCTGGCTGCAGCCGTTAGGAAGTACGTGTAGGCAGGGGGAACGGAGGGCTGAGAGCGTCATCCCACTTGTTAATCTCTTTTCTGTGTCGGTTACTTCTTCCTCCGGTGCGTTTGGTGGGGACGGTGCAGCTGTACTGCCCTCCCCAGTGCAGTGTTTCTCCTCTACTGGAACATCAAAAAAAACCCCAAACCCAGTAACGGCACTTCTGATCCAGTGTGTGAGTGAAATTCGAAATGAATTTCTCAGCCTGAGCAACAGGAAAAGAAACCGAAATGACGTGGAAGTAGTTTGATGCGAGGTGGGTTTTCACCTCCTCCAGACGCCTGGGGATGGAAGCATCGCCACGGGTGGGCTTCTCCTCTCCTCCGGGTGAGGGGGAAGGAGCATCGTCCCCCCCCAGGACCTGACCCCAAGGTCTGAGCTATCCCCCTACATCACAGCACTCTGGGATGACTTAAACCTGGACTTCCCCTGGTGTAATATTGCTACAGACAGGGTTTTCCTTAGAGGTGTAAGGCAGTCAGATAACTTTTTGCGTCTCGTGTTACAGGTATTTTTGATCTGGCTCATTTGTTTTGTTAATTTTTATTCGTGCCAAAATGGTACGCTGAAAATGTTACGCTTTTTTTGCCTGGTCTGAAGAGTAGCCCAAATTTCAGCCCAAATACAGTTTTATAAGCAAGAAAACAGTGAATGTGCCTATTGTATTCTAAAAAGAAAAAGGAATTCCCCAGTAATCGTAATAAAGATTACCACAATCTATGAGACAATAATTCTGAAACAGTTTAAAAACAGTATTATCATTCAAAGTGCAAAGCAGCTGGTATTTTATGATGGAACAGATTTTATTGTTGCTGGATATAGGGTCAAACACTTGTAACACATTCTTGATTTAAACAAACCAAAAACACAAGTGCTTTTTTGAAGATAAAATCAGTATTTTTTTTTTTTTGTTGTTGTTGTTGCTGGATGCTGTCGTTCCCTTCTCTACCTCTAAATATAGGCACATGCTGTTCTTTTTATGCTGGGAGAAAGAGCTAGCATCCCAACTCCCTGTGCTCTCTTTTCCACGCCATCCTTCTAGAGGCAGAGGAAAAAATAGGACTCTTTCAAGTATAATTAAAATCTCATACTAGCTATTTTGAGATAGGCAGATCACACCAAAAAAAAAGAGAGAATAGCAAAAGATTTGTTCATTCTGGTTTGGTTTTTTTTTTTTAATTATTATAATTTGCCATCAATGGGAAGTTTCATACCATCCTCTGTTAATTTGTTGTAGCTGTCTGCGAAATGGGTATGAAGGGAGATGGCTGTAAAGCTGTGCTGGGGGACTGGGGCAGTGGCATGACTAAGAGCTACAGGGGCCTCGGGGGTGGCCTCGGCTATTCGGTGTGTCTTGAAAGTATGTAAACTTTGTGCACGGCAAAGTATGTATTGCATGATAGAGTTATTTGTCCTGTAGGTGAATCAAGTCAGTATACTGCCTCCTGATTTTACTTACCTTAGCTGAGGTGCTACGGGAACTGGAGAAAGGAGTTTGGCGCTTGCGGCCGTAGGGCTCCTGGGCGCCCCGGGCTCCCCGGGGAGGACGCCGTGCTCCGGCTCTGCCGGGGCTCCCGGAGCTGCCGCGGAACGCCTGGCTGCTGTGCGGCGTGGGAGTCGGGCTGCCACGCGCCGCTTTGGAAACGTGGGGTTTTTAACAAAGCAATGCAGCTTTACTCCAAATAATTATCCAACTCCTCTTGTATTTTGTGTAGTTTTTTTCTAGAGTGGTTTATGCCAATGGTGCTAAAATAGTTCGGTTACAGAAAAGAATAGATTAAAAATCTCTTCCTTGCATCCCACAAGTGTGAGCTTCAGGAGCTGGAGAAACAGGCAGTTGGAGAGATTGTGATACAATTACGTTTTTATGTCTACCTATTAAGCATAATGAAGGGTTGGTTGTTGGCCTTAAATTTGGAAAGAGCTTACTGTAAAGCTTAAACCAGAAGTAGATTCCTGTAATTACTGCTTTGCAGTGAGGAGTATGGCTAGGTAAAGGGAATAAAAACTATTCATTGTCCAATTGTATTTCCATAACTGCTGCACTTTTAAACATCTGTTTTGAAAGATAACATTTTTTGTTATACTAATTTTCAGAAGTAAGCTAATAAAAGCCAACACAGAAAAAAAAAAAAAAGAGGTGAAGAGTGTCAAAGTGTCAAATGAAAAATGCTTAGAAAATACACAGCTTTAACATCTTTTTGAGTCCTGCTACATTACTTGGAGAACCAGTTGATTTGTTTATTAAACACAAGGCCAGTATACTATTTTGGTTTGTGTTTACTTGAGTTTGAGATATTTGATGATAAAATTTAGAATTCTAAAAATGTTGAATTTTACATTTGCCTTATTTGTACTAGATTAAGCAAAGCTGGTGAGACACGGTTCAGTCCGTTCCGAGTCTGCTTTTGCTTTTACTTGACTTTATTCTTGATGCCTGATGGCAATATATCAGGCAAACTTGGATCATAGTGTCGATTGTTTGAAATCATTGTTTAGATTATATTCAGTTTCAAATAGTATGAAAGTATTTGTAGTGAGAAATGAGCATTTGTTTATGATGATAAAAATAGTTTTTCATAGCCTACATGTTTTTTCACTGTACGTAATAGTAGCTGTTACAGCTGAGACTATCCCTGTGCAGTTTTTCAACGTGGTAACAGCATCATTTTGCTCCTTGTACGCATTTGGGGCTGTGTACTACACCAAAGAGGAGCTGTTTCTGCTTCACACAAGGAAGAAGAGGAGGAAGACCAAACCTTTTCTTGTCTCTTTTAGGAAAAAAACCCTAAAACACATCCCCCTCAAAAATTTGGCTGACATCTTTGAAATGGAGGTTTTTTCCTTTCCTTTTCCTACTGTCTTTTAAGATGTGCTGTACTTGCCTTTCTCCTCCTTTTTGTGGAGCTTCTCTTGGAATCTGTTTTACGGGGTTATATTTGAAATGTTCCCGAAGGCTGCTCCTGCCTTCCACAGTGGTCTGGCCCAAATAGAAATGTGAAAAGTTCCCATTACTGAGCTGTAAAAGAATACTGTAAATGGGTTATGCAGAAAAAACCATTTAGATAAAAATGCAATTTTCCCTTCCACATACACTGCTAAGAATTAATAGCACATTCTTCCTAAATGGCTACTTCTCTATTATATTTTCACCTTAATGAAATTCTTTCCAAAACAGGAGTGTTTCATTTAAAATTTTAAAGCAAAATTGATCTGTCTTTATCCTCAGCGCTTCCCCCGTTTTAGTTAAATCTCACTGGAACGACTGCTGTGGGCTGCCTGGGTACTTCACGGAAAATAGCTGTTGGGTTCAAGGGTCAGTGTCGCAGTTTGACTCTCCATCCCTTCGCAGGGCGCACGTCTTATCCGTGTGACTTCACATCTGGATTTCTGGTGGGGTGGTATGTGGTGCGCGCACCAGCTGTGCTCTTACTGGCTCTGCTGCTCCGCCTGTGGCCACCACGCAATGGAGACACGAATATGTCACTTACCAGCTCATTTTTTGCCAGAAATACTCCAAAAGGGAGAGCGGCCAAGCGCGTCGTGGCTTTTGCCTGCCTGGCCCCGGGGCGGGCTCGTGGCTGCACACCGGAGCGGAGGTGGTGAGCCTGAGCGTGGAGTCACCGCGCAGCCCCGCGCAGCCGCTCGCAAAAACACACAGACATTGTTTTTAATGCGTCCTTTTTCTCTAGAAGGTCAATAAATGCCTAATGATAAAGAGAAGAGGGAATCCTCCATGGTGGCAGTGGACCCGACGTGGAGATGCCCTCTGGGAGCCCTGGTGTGCCGGAGGACCTCTCAAACAGCCCCGCTGCGTGGCGGGCGCTGGCGCCCTGCGGCCGTGGGGCCGTCGCCGGTGCATGCGAGAGCTGCGGCGCTTTTCCTTCCTCCTCTGTCAGCCTCTCCCTGCGGTGCAGGAGCGGCCCCGGCAGCCGTGAGCGGCGATGCTGGCCCTGCCGTGGGCGCAGGCGGTGGTGAGATGGGCAAGCGTGTGGGGGATGTCACAGCCTTGCCTTTCCAGCAAGGGTGCCTGGTCATAACCAGCCGGTCTCAGGCAGCAGAAACCCAAAATGTATGTTCATGCTTTTTAACAGTATCCTTTTTAATAACAGGGTTTTAATGTAAAGGTGAGAACAAAACTGTACCGTAGGAATAGGGCTATTAGAAAGACTCCTGCTTTAAGCAGCTGTTCATTGCTGAGTTGCAGTGGGGAAAATGCTTTTATTAAATAAATTGTTCGGTGTTTTCATAGCATTAGTAAAATGGTTCCCACATATAAGCAATACTCGTAATGGTGAAGACGGGGATAGGACTTGATACAACTCAAAATTTCCATGTTCAAAATAAAAATCTCCCATGGCAGCAGCACTGAGCAGCCTTTTGCATGATTTTTGTGATAAACTGCTCTTCTGCGCTTGGGTTATCCCCCAAAACATGAGATACAGGAAAAACATAAGGCCTTACTCTGTCAAAGCAGTTCTGATGCCTGTAAAAGCACTCTGGAGCTTGTCTCCGTAATACTGCCTGAAAATGTATTTTTCGGATATCTCGGTTGAAACCGAGAAAGTCTAGAAAGTCTAGCTGGCCCATTGCAGCTGTCCTGCATTGGGGTTTTAATGGCTTTTTTCTTTACCCAAACGTGGCTTCCCTGCCTGTGTTCGAAGGGTCTGCTCCTGCAGCACTGCGCAACTGCACTCATTCAAAACCGCACGCCTTTTTCAGAGTGGATTGGTGGGGGCTGTGTGTGCCGCGGGGCAAGGGCAGTCCCGGCAGGTAGCCCGCAGCCTTCTGCTCGGTGCCGCCGGAGGGTGGGCACGCGCTGGGTCCGGCTCTGCCCCGTCTCGGTGTCCTGAACAGCCTTTGCAAGGAACCAACAAACCAAACTAAAAGGCTTCAGTGGATTCCCCCTCCCCACTGATTTGCACGTTACTGGGAAATGGATCGCAAAGTTCTGCGATTCATCCTGCACGATGTGTTTCAGGCTCCCTCAGCAAATAGCGATCAGTCCGTAGACGTTTGTGACTTTCCCTTTGGGTTGATACCTTACTTTGGAGACCTGGCATCCCTGTGTTTTCTTTCCGAGTCTTACTCCGAACTAACACTGAGCTTAATCCAAGCTCTGTTTTTGAAAAGGATATTTGTAGTCAGTGAGGCTTTGACTACTTACAGTCGTCTTCCGATAGTCTCCCAATCAAAGAACAGAAAAATACTATACTCCTCATTAGATGGGTTACATAATAGCTATTTATTCAGTCACAAAATTTCCCTTTTGTGATTCACTTTTTGTGAATCACAGTAGTTCAGTGAAGATTGCAAATCACAACTTTTACAGCCAAATATGCAGTTCCTTGGAAGCAAGTGTTGATAATTTAAGTATTTCAGTGCAGTTCTTTGTAACATGCAAGTTTGGTATTAATGGGACGTTGGTCCTTGAGTTTTTGTGTAAAATGAAATTAAAAGAAAGCCCACAAGAATGATTGCTCAAAGCGATGCTGGAAGGCAATCGTTTCTGAATAGTTCAGTCCGCTCTCTCAGCTGTGGTGCCTGACGGTGTGCGGTGCGGTGTGTGGCGGTGCGGTGTATGGCAGTGCGGTGTGTGGCGTTACACCACGTGCTGCGTTTCGTTATTGCTCAGAAGTGCTCTGCCCTCCCGGTGAACGCCGCGGCGCCCGCGGGGCAGAACCCCAGGCAGATACGGAGTCTGGGTTGTCACCTGCCGGGCAGCACTGGCTCTCCCCGGCTCTTCGGGTGAAAAGATACTCCTACACCCGGGTGTCTTGTGCAGACCCCTCATTGTTAGGGAATTTAAAACTCGGTGTCTGAGAAGGAAAACGTGACACAAGTAGCCAAACTGGGCTGCTCTTGGGCTTCTACGTTGGCTGCTTCGTGCCCCAGGACAAGAGTGCCCGTCATGAGGAGTGTGTGCTGCCCTGTGTGAGTGGTTAACCATTCAGAGAGTGCTGCTGGATTCCACTCTGGGTACGAATTTCTTATGCGTCACTATTTTATTCTTTAATATATTTTTTTTTCTTGCTCTTGGTGCTAAGTGTACCTGGCAGGCACACTGCATACTAAGTTGTGCATTTAAGCATTGCTTGCTACAGTAAAAATCTTGATGGCCATTGTTTCCATCAAAAAAAACCCTTCTCATCTTCAAAGTCACTGCTGTTACAATAATTTTCTCTTTGAACATGTCAGGATTCTGTCTTTGATTATATACTGGATTGTCTCTTGTCATTGCATAATGATTTTTTTTTTTGGTAGACAGAGACATTTTTCAGTTCATCACAGTTCATCCCCCATCCCAGTACTTCTTTAAAAAAAGAGGCTGTGTTGAAAACAGGTATTTAAGAATATAGATCTTCAAGAAAATAACTGGTTTTGACTTTTTATTTTCCTGGGAATTTTATACATCTGATGTCAAATATAGCTTTCTCTTACAATTTGAACTTAGACTTTCAAAATTTCCCTTTTCCCTCTCTTCTTTTTGCTTTTGATTGCACCCGAAACAATTATTTCAGAGATTTTCTTCCGCTTTTTCATTTGCTGTTTTTAAAATTTACACCACACAAAATGAATAAATCTCTGTAATTCTACCACTGGTTTATTCAGCTTGAGACAAGTTTTGAAAAAAAAACCCCAAAAAAAAGATAATGGAAAAGGGGGTTTAGAAAATTAAATAATGCTTATTCTTTTACCAAAAAAAAGGAATGTGAAAAACTAGATTTTTCCATTTTGTGTGTTGCTATTCTCTGAAGCTGGGAAAGCTTTAGAAAAGAAACGTTGGAAAAGAAAATGGGGGGAGATAAGTGATCCAATAAGCATTAACACTCATTTTTATGGTTATTGAGGAAGAGAGGAGAGGATGATCTCTTATGGCCAACTTTTAAAAGAATGTATGTGAAAATGGAAAACCATTTGTAAAAATGAGTAGGCCGGTGCTGCGTTAGTGTTGCCGTTGTGTCGACCAGCGCCGCTGCTCAGCATCCCGCTGCTCAGCATCCTGGCTCCCGGCCGGCCCTGGGCGAGGAGGTGGCTGTGTGGCAGCGGAGGGGACACGGCTGCCAGCATGCCCTTCCAGCGGGGTGGAGGTCGGCCACTCGGGTGGGTGGTTTGCTTGCTTTCAGGGTGGCTGTCTGACCGTGGGGACCGAGCGCTCTGCTGCCAGCCCCCCTGCCCTGCTCTTCTTCGAGGACTGGTTCAGAGCCTTGGCAAGCGCTCACCGAGGCCGCTTCCATCAGAAGCCGTTTTCTGGTTTATATGACATGTACTGGTGGTCTACCCTCTTCTCAGGGACAAGAGTTTCCATCGCTGCTGTGATGGGTGCTCAATGGCATGTTGCGGCTCCCCGAGCATGGCGGTGGGACGAAGGTGCCCTGGAAGCAGAGCTCCTCTCCCACTGCTGCTGAGGATGGGATTGGTGTGGAGAGACCTGCTGGCTTTGTGGCTATTCGTGGTTGATGGCTTAAATTGTGGTGCTCTGCGCTAGTATGATGTTCGCCTTGGATCAAAGGGCAGGGGACCTTCTGAAATGGAAGGTGCCTTGGAAGGTCCTCCCAAGTCTCCCCGAGCTAAGTGAAAGCCCAGGGGCAAAAGCATTTGGAATTCTCTTGCTCCATGTGTATGTGAATTTCTTCCATCACTGAGTGGTGTTGATGCCACCAGGGTAATGGGAAAATTGGATGAAAATGGGGGACAGTAGAACTGCATCAGGCTTTATCCCTTGGAAAATGGGTATTCTGGAGACCCTGAGCCCAGGTGAAATCTGCAGGCTCGTATCTGGTTATGATCGTGTGTGTGCACGCTTCCAGCGGGTTGTTGATGGGCATATTGCTTCTGAGGGCTAAGTACGACTAAATCAAAGATGCCCTCTCAGTGGAGTTTGCCTGCGTGGTTGCACCCAATGGAAGTCTTTGCCGTAGAGTTTGTAAATCCTGGCTGTGGTTTTAAACAGGCACTTTCTGCCCCTGTGTAAGGAAAAGAGCTGAAAAGGACTCACTGTATCTTTAAACTTGCAGATCCTCAGAACCTCCCTGGGAAGTAGAAGGGGGAAGGGACCCTTTCAGGATTAATTAAACAGAGATGTCTTGCTGTAGACTTGAGGGTTTACTGATAAACGCCAGCCCCTCACCCACGTCTGGTGGTGGCTGCTATTATTTAATCAGGGCTATTACAAGAAATCTGAGCAATCTTCCCTTTCTCCTCCTCTGTCTTCCATTTATCTGTCCTCCCAACCTGTTTGTTTGTGTACGGTGAAGTTCTCCATGCGGGGAGAAGCAGGGTGGAAATGTCAGGGGTCAGGCTGCAGGCAGGGCAGGCAGGGAGCGGGCAGCGGCTCTGCTGCAGCCTTTGGCTTTCTGAGAAACCGGAGACACGTTTGTTCCAGGCGAGATTAACTCTTTCAGCGCAGATGCCGTCTGCTCCAGGAGACCCGGAGGACTGGAGGCAAGGTGGGTACGTTAAGGCTCTGGGTTCAGTCTCTGTTCACGTGTGTGCCCTTGCGGTCCCGACGGTGATGGGTGCTACCGCTGTCGTGTCGCTCACCCTCTTGTCTAAGCCCAGCAGGCCCAACACTTCATCTGCCCTGGCAGCGGTGCAGCCGGAGGATGAGGCTGCGTGGATGCAAACCGCTGAGGACGGCGGATACCATCATTTCTTGCAGTGCCATTATGGATACCTGTATTTCTCAGCGTGTTTTCCAGTAAACAAAGTGTTCACCCATGAAGGGTGCGATGCTGCTGTTTGGAGACACGTTTTGGAGCAGAGGCACGACTTGGGGTTTGCCGCTCAGGAGGTACCTAAAGACCAGTCTGGATGCCCGTGCCTTCAGAATAACTGGTTTTGATGTTGGGCCAGTTGACTCAGTGTGTTGCAGGCTTTGGGGTGTGTGTAGCGTGGTGGTTTGCATGCGGTTTGCAACCCCTGGCTGGGGCTGGGTGAGCGTTTGGGGTGTGTGACTCAAACTGTGCTACCTGCATCTCGCCCCGCCTGTGCGAATGAGAGGTATGACTCAGCGGTGGGGTGGAGGATTTTGTTTGTTTGGTGCCTTCTTTGCGTTTGTGTTACGGCAGCGAAGCGGGTGCTGAAGAGCCAAGTCTTGCCTGGTTTGACAGAGCTCAGCGTGCCAACGGTGCCCTGCTTGGGACAGTTGCACGTGACGATTACAAGGCAAGCCTGACGCTGTCGCATGGTGGCTTCTTTGCATTTGGCTTTATTTTGGTAGTGAGGTGTTTGTGTGGACCTTGGACACATTGAGCTAACGGGCCTCTCTGCGCGGGCACGAGGTGACAGTCGCCGCCATGAGTGTCAGGGCTCTGTTTGCAAACAGAGTCATTTCACAAAGGAGTCTCAGTCTCGCTGCTTTGTTTCTGATTTTATGGACGTGTCCCTGAGCGTTATAGGTGTTGCAGACCACGTGCATGAGAAGGTTGTTCAGCTGTTGCCTCACCAGCTCACCCCACAACACTATCCTGTGCTACGTAACCGCTCTGTGTCGGGGTGATGAATGTGCCACAGCACGTTTCTCTGTCGGAACTCGCCTGAGTTAAGGAATGGTGTCGTCTGTGTCTGGAAGGATGAGGCCGTTTGCGCCAGTGTTCCCCTCTGATGGGACGTGCCGTGTTGAGAGCCCGTTGGGGCAGGGGGACGAGTGTGCTGTCTGTCACCCCTCGTGCTGTGCTTTGGCGGGGGCGAGGAACTCCCTGCTTTTCTCCATGCATCGCTTAGTGCTATGTGCATGCTGTATTTGCCTTAAACTCACCTTCCTCCACCACTCCCTGTTAACGTGGCTCATGGAAAGTGGTGCAGCAGGAGAGAGCATCACTGTCTCTGGAGACCTTTCTCCTTGGAGCTGGGAGACCAAAGGGACCTGACCTTCTAGTAGGACACTCTGTGCTTCTGCACTGACCGGAATCTAAACCAGGTTAAGAGCAGTTGTCACAAACAGCTGTATAGAATCATAGAATGGTTTGGGTTGGAAGGGACCTTGAAGATCACCCAGTGCCACCCCCTGCCCTGGGCAGGGACAGCTCCCACCAGCCCAGGTTGCTCCAAGCCCCGTCCAACCTGGCCTTGAACACCTCCAGGGATGGGGCAGCCACAGCTTCTCTGGGCAACCTGCGCCAGGGGCTCACCACCCTCACAGGCAACAATTTCCACCTCATATCTCATCTCAGTCTCCCGTCTTCTTCGGTCAAACCATTCCCTCTCGTCCCATCGCTCCCCTCCCTGATTGAGTCCCTCCCCAGCTCTCCTGGAGCCCCTTTAGGCACTGGAAGGGGCTCGGAGGTCTCCCCGGAGCCTTCTCCTCTCCAGGCTGAACCCCCCCAACTCTCCCAGCCTGTGCTCCCAGCAGAGGGGCTCCAGCCCTCGCAGCATCTCCGTGCCCTCTCTGGCCCCGCTCCAACAGGTCCACACACCTGTCCCGCGTACGGGACAGGAATGAACTCCAGTCTCTTGTGGGCTGCTCGGTGCAGAGTGCCCCGCAGTGAGGTCCCCAGGGACACGCTGTGCTCCCGTGTGCCGGCACGTCGGTGCTCTGGCGCTGCTCAGCCCCGTGCCCTCTCCCTGCGGCTCCCGTGCCCTTTCCAGGCAGCATGGCCCTTCTGGGCATCCCCTCCCCGGTGCCGTAGGGCAGAGCCCACACAACTGCCAGCGCAGCAGGGCGAGCTAATTGTCTGCCATTTTTTCATTTCCAGGGATATTGAAATTGTTGTGGGTCGTAAATCACGTGAGCACATGGCTAGAAAGGGAACACGGGCCCATATTTCAGCTTTGGGTTTGAAGATGAGACTGTCCGTCCTGTGCTGTGCTGGCCAATTTCATTGATTTACTGCCCTGTGAAACTTTAGAGTTAATTTTTCGTTGAAGCAGTGAAAGTCTGTCTACCCCGTGACTTTCTTGCTTGAACAGCTGTTTGCTCCTGATTCGTTGCTATTCTGAGAATTTTGTGAAGACTCTCCACGGTGATGTGACAATTGGAAGAAAAAGATGAGCTTATATTTTTCTTATCCTAATAGTGGCACTTACAGACGTACCTGAGAAAGCCGGGTTTCTTTGTGTGCTTTCTTTTAAGGTGAACTTCCCTTGCTGCCGTTCCTCCTTCACATGGTTGTGTATTTCTTCTATCTGATGATTATTTCACTTTTCCTTCAAATAGATTTAATTTTAAAACATGCTGTTCAAACCAACCCTGGTCCTCCATCAGAATTATGATCCCCAGCTGAATCACCACACCTTTCTGCTGCTTTATGGGCTGTTTCTGAATGTGCCAAATCCATTGTATGGCAACAACCTTTCCATCTCTTTCTGTAGCCAAAATTTGGGGTATACCAGAATTTGGGATTTTTCTATAGCAGAAAAGGCTTAACAAGGGTTTACCCAGCAAGTGCATTTTGGGTTGATAGCATCAGATACCGGTCTGATTTGCAAACACTTCAGTGTTTTCCAGCAGAGATTTTGACCCTTTAACTAACTCAGGCTTCCTGACAATTCTGCTTTTCTAAGTGACTTTCCGTAGACTCTTTAGAGATTGTCCAGGAATTTCTAGGGACTTGCAAACCGTGATTTGAAACCCATTGTTTCTGGAGTGTCACAGCTCTGCCTTCTGTGTTCCTCGGCACAGAGCGGGCCAAGGGGTGTCTGTCTCTGAACCATGTCTCTGCAGGTGCCGTGGTGAGACCCAGCTTTGGTCTGGGGTCTCTGCTCTCGCTTTTCTCTTACTCTGAGCGGTGAAATTGTCTGAGCTCCTCTTGGTGTCAGGGAGGCTGTTTCCCGAGGTCCCCTAATACATACAAGCCGCTACTTCCGAGACACCAAACTGCAGTTGGAGGTATCCTAAAGAGGATTGGGAGGTATTTCATGGTAAGGCTATAAATAAATGGCATAAAAGAGCTAAAGATCCTGGACGCTGTTTCTTCTCACTTACTGCTAGCCTTTGGTGAACTCCAGTTGTATTTTCACGAATATCCTTGAACTCGTGTGGTTTAACCCAGAGCATTAATGCACATGATCACCATTTCTTGGTGTGCAAGAGCCTCAGATGTGTGAGGCCCCTGGGAGAGATTGACTTTGCCTGTGGCAGTTTTGTATTACGGTCTCTCGTAATTGTGAGTTATAGATCGGGCAGAGGCACCTCCAGGAGCGGCAGGCAGAGCTGGGGAGGAGATGGGGGGGACCGAGGGGTGGGCGGCCGGAGGACCCTCCATCCCCGGCCCTGGCAGTCGAGCTGGATGCAGATCTGGCTTTGGCATGTGAGGACAATGGCTCCTGTTGATTTCTTTGGGAACAAGGCGACTAAAGACATAAAAGTCTTTGGCCAGCTGTATCCAAGCCTTCGCCTCACAAGAGACTGATAATATTTCAGAGACGAATTCCCTTTTTTACACTTGGCTAACAAGTACTCATTTAATTTGCATCCTGAAACTAAGCGACCGCAAACAAAGTTCTTTGAAGAGAATCTTCTTCTTTCAGTCTGTTTTCACTTCATTTAAGGAAAATAGAGATTTCCATGTATAATATGCAGGGCTTAAATATCCTACTTATTGTTGTCATTTCTATTTTTACCCCAGCAATTATGTAGAAGCTCTTGCACAAATCTGACGAGAGAAAGCTGGAATTTATGTTTCCTCCTCTGTTGCGCTCTGTGCATAATCACCATCTATTCATTGCCTTTACAAACTCCATTAATACACCCACTTCCCTTGCCAGCGTGAGTGGGCATTTTCATGCTATTTTCGGAGGCCTGCTCCATGCGCTGAAACCCGCATTAGGCTGAAGGTGATACTGGTGCTTTTGACCCGTGTGTCCTCAAATGAGCGGCAGCAAAACTTGCTAAAATGATACAAGGGGTTATAGAGTGAATGGACGGGTAAAGTGAATATTGCTCTTTTGTGCACCGTCCCCTGGCGAAGAGTCAAGCCGGTGGTGATGGTGCAGCGGCAGAGCGAAGCTCAGGCCAGCTCGAGCCATTTTTCAGTATTTAACACACATTAAAAGGTCCTGATCGATAAACCCAGCAGCCCGGGACACCGTCTGAAGGCGGTCTGACGCTGTTGGAGGCCGACGGCGAGCTCTCGGGAGCGGGGGCCAGTGGTGGCCGCTTGTGCGATGCCCGCGGGAAAGGGCAGGTCTGTGAGGCGATCCCACGCGGGAAAGTGGTGGGCATTAGTCACCGTTCACCGGCTCAGCTCCTTGTTAAATGTCAAGGTGGCAATTTAATGCAGAACATTTAAGTAGCGTCCTTTTTCAATTTTGGCCTGTCCTGAAATAATGCTAGACAGTGTCCAGGAACTGGTTTTAGTTAAATGAGGGCAGATTGAACAATTTCATATGACTTCTGTGCAGGCAGAATATTCCACTTTGGATTTTATGAAAAACCTTTTATTTGCTCACACATTCTAGATGTATTTCACATGGGCTGGAGCTGTGCGTGAAACTGCCATGTGATAATTTGCGTGCATATGAAATAAATTTTGAAAGTATTGGGTGCAAAACCCAGCATTTCCTTACTCATCACGGATGTGTGGGCTGTTACCATCGGTGAAAATAGGCTCAAAGCATTTAGTTAGTGCAAGTGAGTGATGTACGCCAACAGCAGAGAAAACATGGGATCAGTCAGCCAATATTCACTCCTACTGCGGAGTTCTCCTTTTCACGTTAGGTGCTGGATGCAGAGGTAGGGACACGGCTGAGACGGCTGCAGTCCTTTGGAGGGAGGGTTGGGAGAAGCCGTTTGTCCCAATGCTAGGTCCGAGTGTAAATCTGATGGAGCTGGCGGGCAGGATTTGGGCAGTTGTCTCCTTTCCGAGATGAGCAGAAGGGCTCATTTTTTTGTGGGGGGAGGACAGGCCCTGAAAAATAACTCGGAGCTCCCAGAGGATCCACTGGTCCCAGATGGCAACGTATGAACGTTGGGAGCGTTCCGTTGGCTGTGCTGGGATGCGTTGCAGTTGCTGGGCTCCTGTTTGTTTTCTCTTGGAAGTATCCAGAAATGGCTTCACCGTTGGTGGCAGCTGGTTTGGTTTGATTTTTTAAAGCCAGTTTTCCTCACTTGGGCAGGGTCGTAGCTTCTCATGCCGTGCAGAGCTTAGGAGAGCATGGTGTTAGCGATGGTGCTGGGGAGCCCCACCGGCAGTTCAGAGCTGTGCAGTTGGGTTGGGTTGGCGTAGACTATGGTTGAAAGTTTGGCCGTCAGTAGCTCAGCTTTCAGTGGCTGTTACACACGAGCCATGATTTCTCTGCGCGGGGGAAGGCAGGACCAGACTAGCAGAAAGCAGCACTGCAGCACTGTGCTTGTGATGGGACCTGGTGTGCAAGAAAGGTCTTTTATTATGTGAGAACCAAAACCCCAACATCAGCCTCTCTGCAAGGGGGGCAGGCAGAACTCCCCTCTGTGGTTTGCGTATTTTGCAGTAAAGCCAGCCTGAGAGTTCACGTGTTAAACCGAAAAGAGGAACTGGAGGTAGCCGAAAGAGAGGAAGGATGTGAGTTCAGAACGGTCCGTTGTCCCCGTGGTCAGCAGAGCACAGGAGTGGGTGCTGTCCCAGGGTACGGAGCTTCTGGCATCCCCCTGAACCACCACAGGGTTCATGTTTCTTCTCAGAGAGTTGTAGAGTTGGAAAACAGTTATTTAACCGTAGCTTCCAGAGAAATAAATAGGTGTAGGCAGTTTCACACTTTCCTGTAAAACCATGGACATGTGTTGCTCTCCTGCTGGGCAGTGGGCAGCAAAGTGGGGAACTGTGTGTTCCCCCTTTCTCGTCTCCTCCTGGCAGGGTGGAGGGAACACGTTTTTTAAAATAGCAATGTCTTTCTCCTCATCCACACATCGTTCATTCTGCATCTTCAAGGTCATGCTACGTGTAAGATGACTGCCGCCTTTTCCACTGATAGGGTTAGCATTTTTGCTACTTAACGGTGTTTTCACCAGTTTCTCCAGACACCGGCGTGTGGCTAACAGCCTGAGTTTGTCCTCGAGTGATATCCGCCCCCGCTTGCTGCTGGA
The DNA here is from genome assembly GCA_008711295.1 of Anarhynchus alexandrinus. NCBI lineage: Eukaryota > Metazoa > Chordata > Aves > Charadriiformes > Charadriidae > Anarhynchus > Anarhynchus alexandrinus. Next base: position 1,769,165 of record VUYV01000156.1, on the reverse strand, counting down.
GCTGTAGGGTAGGACACTGCGGTCTGACTGTAGCCCTACAGCCGTAACAACAAACCCTTAACGCTGCCATGGGTTTGGGCAGCCTCCCTGTCGTGGCACGCGCATCCTTCCATCGCTCCTGGTGAAAATGGGAGCATGAAAAGAGGTCAAGAGAGGAAGAAGAAAAATATGTATTCGCAGCAAGCACTCTGTGTCTGCTGTTATCTAAATTCTGTGCAAGCAGCGAGTGCCGATGGAGCTCTGTGCCTGCTCTGAGGCCACTGAAAGCAAAATAAACATCTTTGCAGCATGGGCTGATACATGCTCCCTTTAGAGTCGCAGGCACCTCCAATTAATCATGCTGTCTGTGGAGGAAGAGGCTTTGAGGATCGGAGGACGTTGCCAGACCTGATGTGCTGATGGAGGGGTGGGCAGCGCTCCGCGTTAAGGGTACACGGGCTGTGTTCCCAGCCCGCGCCAGCGGGGACAGCCGTGCCTTGCCCTGCCGTAGGGTGCGTGGTGTCTCGTCTCTATACAGCAAAGTCAAATGCTTTAATCCTGGTTTGTGGGATATACCAGTGGTGTGGGACAGTGCCCGGGGCTGTGCACACGTTTTCAACTGAAGAGCCTTCCCTTCCTTGTGAGAAAGGCTCTCACGGTGCAGCTCAGCTGGATGGGTCTCGGCAATAAATCTATGGGCTGACCAAGCCAAATGACTTCTTGAAATGTTAATGAGTGAGATGTGGCCGATACCCTGGAGTTGGGGCATCTCCGCACAGCACTCCTGGCCGGCAGAGAGGAGAATCGCCTGGTCCCTGTTTCGGCTGTGCTCGTCATTCGGAGTCCTTGGTGCCAGCAGTTCACAACCACAAACGCTTCTGACTTTTCCTTTCATTTTGTTCATATTGAGGAGGGCAGCATCTTTAAACATTTTATAGGCTTTAAAAATTGCAAGAGTTACACAAAGTAAATGAATTAAAATCAGAGTAAGAAGAAGGTCTCAGCAATGGAGCAGATGGGCTTTTTGTTGAGCGCCAGCGGAGCGCTCGGTGCTGCCAGAGGTGAAGAAAACTGAAAGTGGTGCGAGTTTTAGGGAGAAAGCCGGCGGCAGGTGCCCTGGTTGTTTTTATAAACAAATGCAAAACATTCACTTTCTTGTACTGCAGGTCAGGAAAAAGCCTTTGTCCAGGATTTTGTCAGCGGTGCCTCGGTGAGGGAGGAGATGGCTCATCTGTTTATTAACATAAATGAACTAGTTGTGTTTAAAAATACTATTTTAGGAGTAAATTAATCTGTGGAGACTAGGTCCGGTGTGCAGGGAAACATGAAATGTTTTCAGACCTTATTTTTCTTGAAAACTGAAAAAGATGATTCTGTAGTGTGTACAAATGCAGAGCTATGTGCCTGAACCAATATGTCAAACTGTCATGTGGGAGATTTGGTGAAAAACATCTTGTCCTAAGGGAATAATTTTAAACACTATATGTAGGTTTGCTGCCTCATAAGAGATCATTACTCAAATCTATTCCCTCTTACGGTAGCTCGGCCTCTGCTTAACGGGCGCAGAGTGAGCAGAAGCCTATTAACGCATCCTTTAAGAGTGGTTATCAGATGGTAGAGGGGAAACTGATCTCTGATCAGGGAATATAGTGGTTTTGGCCAAATCCTCGGATCTAGCCTTAACAAGATCAGTAGCAATCCAGGGGCTTCACGCTTGGCTGGCCATCGAGGGCGGCGGCGGCGCGGCCGTGCTGTGCCGGGCGGCCGGACCCTGGGCAGCGCGGGCGGCTGAAGCTTTGTCAGAGCTGGTGAAGAAGTGTAAGGGACGAGCCCTGGGGCAAGGAGCCGTTCCAGGGATCTTCACCTCCTGTTTGTCACTTCAATCTCGCAGGAACGCTGAAATGTGGAGTGGAACCCATTCCCAACCAGACCCCTGCCAGACTGTGATGGCACTCACGCTCCTGCTTGTCGCTGCCTCCCCTTCCTTCTGTCGGTGGTGGTTGTGGCAAAAATGAGAGGAATGGCATGAGCAGCACCTGAAGAGCAGTATAAACTCCCGGTGCCTCTGTGTAGCATCCACGGTTGCCTTGACTACACACCATCCCTCCCTCAATTAATCTCCTCTCTCACAAGACGATGCGTGTAATGTATGCTAGCGTTGCAGGTGAACTCGCTTTTAATGGGATTAGCTTACCTAAAAATCGGGGCACATCTGGGTTTGCATAGTGCTTGGTGGGGTCGTCACAGTTAGGAGAACATGTTTATTTTTTAAAAATGCCTAAGGAGATGCTACATGAGGGAAGAGGCTTTACGTGGCAGCTTAACATGGGCTAAGGAAAAAGGCGGAGTGAGAAGGAACTGGAGGGAATGGAAGTACGTATATATGGTGTCTTCGGGAGCGAGGAGAGTGTCAGGATCTAATCCCACTAGAAGGAAAGGTGTTTTTCGTGGGCTGTTGTGAAAAAGCAGTCTGTAGTGTGCGTATTGAATATTTTGTTGGAGCAGAAGTCCTTTTCTGCTGGTGTCCGGGCTGCGGGCTCCCGACGGGTGGGCAGGCGCCTGCCTGAGCTACCGCTGCCACCGAGGCTGTGTAAACAAACAAACAGCAACCTTTTATTTTCCGAAGGCGTGCATGCCTTTGCAAAGTAGAGCAGAACGAAAGAGCGGCTTCCAAAATGTGCGGGGTCAGAGCAGAGGACGCGGGGCATGGGAGCGGGGCTGGGTGAGGCTGTCACGGGCTCTGCCTTCCCCTCTCTTGGCTCGTTTGCTTGGGACTTAACGACTGAAATGCGTTCGTGTGGGTAAAGCCTGTTCAAAAGCTTAATGTGTAGCTTTTAGCTAAAAGCAAACTTTAATATATTTTAAAAACAAAAAAGCTTTATTGGTCTTTTGGGAGCATGAAGCTGTGTATGGCATCTCCCTCGAAAGGAGAGCAGCCCCCGTTGCTGTCCCAACTGCTTGACACAGTCCTTACCCTGCCTCGTGTGGTGGCGTAACTGACAAATGGTACCAAACTATTCAGGGAATACTTCAAAATATTTACCTAAAACATACAGTTTAAACTGCAGTAAACAAACTTGCTGGAATATTGGCTGAGCACAAACATGTAAGAGCTGTGAAAATGGCCGGACTTAATTCACTTTCATGTTCCAATGAATGTTTGCAAATATTCCTTTGCCGGAGCCACCCAGCTCCTCCAGATGTTGTGGCTGGCTCTTGGAAGTGCCTGAGCGCAAGCTGAGCTAATAATATTAATCAAACCTCGTGTTAACTTCCAGGGCACTCAGCGATTATTGCAGGAATTTTCTGGGCTGTGAGCAATTTTGCACAGTTGGTTGGGACACACAGGGATGGGGTTTCCTCCTCTCTATCTTCCTCTGAAATACTGAGTATGGGTTGGTGCTCCAGACAGGATAATGGTTGGATGGGCCATTATAATCAAGGTAAAAGGAAGAAATAGTTTCCAGTGCTAGAAACTTAAGCCTGATCCGTACAGTGGCTGGCTTTTGGGACCACAGCTTCACCTGGTAGATGTGTGTGAGAAGGTGCCGCCGAGGGACAGGCACCGGGGACGCCGGGTGTGCCGTGTGGAGGAACCCCGCTGCCGTCACAGGCAGCTTGGTGGCTCTTGCTCTGCTGGTGACCGTCCTCCCCGGCTTAACACCCACCCTCGTGTAAGGGCGTTGTGGAGGCTGCCGCTAATCACAGCTTTTTGGGGTGGGGATACCGTCACAGTTGAGCCGCTTCCAGACTCCTTTTGGTCTTTGGTCACTTCATTGCTTTGAGTTTCGTGCCTTCCACGTGAACACATTGTGTGCTTAAATATGACGTTTTATCACTTATCTCTACTTCAGCGTTTGCCGTTTTCAAGCGGCACACGCTATCCTCCGAACTGGGCAGTTTTACTTGCATCTGTCCCAGGTTCTGTTGTGTCACATCCTTTGGTTTGGAGAGGAAGTCTCCACCCAGACCATCTCAAGATCCTGGGTATGGGGGATGGCTTTTATTACAAGGGTATTGCTTTTATTAATAATACTTACAACTTTTTTTGCAGTAGTTGCTAATAGAAGGCAGTTGTGCAATTTAAACATAATTTGTTTGAAAATTCCTTGCCTTCAATTAGGTGTACTTCATGACTGACAGTGATTTATCTGAAACTTGGCAACCGTGAGGCAGTGACGTGATGACACCATCTTGCATTACCTGACTAATTTTAACCTGCTGAGCCCCATCAGTCTCTACTAACAATACCCCTCAGGACGGCGTGCGCTGCAGCAGGCGGGTGCTGGGGCACTGCTGCTCCGAAGGAGGCAGAGAGGCAGCGAGGAAGGCTGGCGAAACGGGTCTGCTGGGAGAGTATTACTGTTTTGGACAAGCATCAGGCAGTATCTCGTGCTTAGGAACACAGTTCTTATCAGGTGGATCAGCACAACTTTAATTTTTTAATACAAAAGGTTTTTTTCAGGAAAGCATCATAGCTTTGTCAAGACAGAATAGTGGAAAAAAGTAAATTGCACTGAATATTTCCCTCTGGATTGGCTTTGAGAACACTTGTGCCGATGCAAACCTTACTGCAAGCTCTCATCCTCTTTTTGGTTTGGATTTGAATGCATCATTTTCTGTGCTCTTTAACGATAGACCGAGAGAGCTTGAGCTCCCACGCGGTGGTGTTGAGTTGGGCAGCATGTGGACGGTGGCAATCCGTATCAACTTCGCAAACTTAGCATCAGGTCCTGCTCACCTCGTTTACTTGGGTTTTCCTCAAACTCTGTTCTTCACTGCAGGATAGATTTTTCATTGATTCCTTTATCAGGAGTTCGCTTATGAACTTTATCCACAGGAAACGTTTTAGAAATAATTTACCGATTTACAAGTAAATAAGCCTAATTTATTCTTTAGGTGCTTCTGGCATATGAACTTCCTCACTGAATCGTTGGCTGAGGACCTGATCCGTGCTGGGTGCCAGGGCAGACATCGCTGCCCGTGCTGGCACGGCACAGTGTGCTCCGGCTCTGATGCCGGCCGGCCGCGGGGTCCTGCTCTGGGAACGCGCCGTCTCTGCCACTGCTGTGGCTGTCCCCATGTCCTCAGCCGAGAGACTGCTCTGCTGGAGCAGTTCATGCTCCTTGCAGGAACACCTCCGAGATCGCGGGGCCTCTCATGACAGCAGTTCAGCCGTGGGACTCTTTCCTCTTTCTCTGCAGCAGAGGAAGAACGCTGCTGGCACAGAGACTAATCGCGAGGCGCTGGCTTTTCCTGTGCCGGGACCAGCATGTCCTGTACGGGCAGCGAGACCTAAGAAAAAAAATATTGGGTACTGTGAGCATTGTGAGGGATGTGAACAAATATAAATAAGAAAAATGTTTCCCTTTCTCAATTCTCTGCAATCCCATTTGAGTTTTAAACATTTTATAAGTTAAAAGTCATATTTACATCCAGGATAGTAAGTTTAAATTGAACATTTCATCAAATAGCTTTATTTAGGGAGCCTTTTTCTTGCCCTATGATTTTCCTGAAGCGTCACCATAATGTCAGCTGGGATTCACTGGTCTGCGCCCCCGCGGCTGCTGGCCGTGCATGCATGGAGCAGCCGGTGCGGTTCCCTGCCCTGCGCAGCGCGGCCGTGCCCGTGGAGTGCTGCTCTGCGGCACCGATGTGTCCCTCATGTTGAGAGCTGAGGTGGGAACACTCCCCCGGGACGGCAAAAATGCTCGTTATTCTTCAGAGGCAGTCGGAGGCTGTGCAGGGGAGGGAGAGGGTCTGGGGGTGATGGGGCTCGGGGGTCACAGGGGAGAAGAGTAAAAGGTCCTGGCGCTGGAGGAGAGGCAGGCTGCGCGAATGCCGCTGAAACCCCACAGTTGGGTATTACACAGCAAACTCTGCGCTGTGCTGCAGCTCCGCTCCTCGGTACTGCTTGTTTGTCAAAACTGCCTAAAAAAACCCAGTGCCGATTCCAGGGGACTGTAATCCACTTTGGAGTCTAGAGAACATGAGCGTCTTTGACCTGCTGATGTTGGATTCTTTGTTCGAGCAGTGGGTGAGGGTATCCTACAGAAATGCAGTCCCAGAGCGCGGCTGAGGTGTGTAACGGAGCTTTGTGTTGATTTTGCACATGGTTGCACTAATGCAGCGCATGGCTGAGCAGGCAGCAGTACTGCTCGGGAGCTGCGCTCCTTCTCCCATCACTTACAGCATCGTGTCCCCAGGTTCTAATTAGTTTCTCTGTATGGTGTTGATACTGTTCTGAATATGAGCATCTCTGACATCCTATGATCAAGCACTGAAAGCATTTTCCAGTTAAAATCAGGGACTTCCAGATTACTTTAAGATTATTTTTGAATATCACTGTGATCGTATAACAAGCTGTTCAGTTCCCGTTTTGTATCTGGTGTAGCGGCTGGTTAAGCGAAACAAATGCAACTTGCTCCATGAAGTGTGGTAAACCCGCACTGCTCGGCTTTGTGCAACATGAGAAAGATGATGTGAAGGAAGGTCTTAAGGAGGTTAAATATTCACAGCCATTTTCTGGCGGGTTTGGCACGCTCCGGCATTGCCCTCAGCCCTGCGCGGTGGGAACTCTCAAGGGTCTATCAGAGAAATGACGGTCCCTGCATTAGCTGGTGCTGCAGCGGGTCTGCTCTTGCCTCTTGTGCTCTGGGTGCATATGAACGAAATGGTGGCTGAGAGGAAATGCAGGCTGCCGGTCCAGGTGTTGTTGGCTTTTTTTGTCTTGCCTTGCACTGTTCCTCTATTCACTCCCCACTTTTATCCCACAAAAAGCCCTCCTTCCAGGGCTGGGGGGGCTGTCTGCATCGGCTGGGGCATCCTCCCTGGCAGAAGCAGCGGCGTTCCTGGGGGTGCGTTAGCTCCAGGGGGTTCTGAGTCCCCGGCTGCCGAGCCGGCTCCTCCTGGGGAGAGGGAACAAACCCCAACCTGCGCTGGCCGCTGGGCTGCCCGGCCCCAGCCGGGGTGGAGAGCAGCCGCTGCCCTACGCTCCAGGGGGGCTGCGAGAAGGAGCCGCGGAGGGGCTGCTGAGGACGTGCGGAGTTACAAGGAGAGGGGTGAAGTTTGGGGAGTTCTGTCTTTGGGCTTTTCTTGGTGATTGGACTGCCAGCAGTGGAGAAGAGCTAAAGAAGTGATTGATGTCAGCGAGGAAGAAGGTGATGAAAGAAAGATGTCCCTGGCTGCACCGGGCAGGGAGAGGGCACATGCGCCAAGGCAAATTTTGAAGATGAGAAAAATGTATTTGCAACAGAAAAGATTACTTAAAAGTATTAAGAATGGAAGCGAGGGAAAATAATGAAGTAACAGCAAGAATGAGTCATGAGTACATGGTAGTATACTTTGGAAGGAACCACTCTAGCTGCTCTTCATGTTCATTAACTGAAATCCAGAGGAAAAAGGCCTGGGACATCGTGTAGGATGTTTAAGTTAAACTCTTAATTTCTGTCGTTAATGGAAGCTAATAGAGGCTAAAGATAATGCAAAGTCCTAAAATGAAGAAATTATAAGAAAAATGTTATCATGGTACTCCCTTAAAAGAGGTGAACAGGGAGACCTGTGCCTGTGAGAGACCGACGATGGGAATGACCTGGGGGACACGGAGGGTTCGGGGCTGGTTTCCTGCTTGGGAAAGTTTCAGTATTGATTTCAAAGAGTGGAGGGCTCACAGGGAGGGAGAACTCCCAGTTGTGCTGCCAGCCGGGGCACATAACCAGGCGCGTACACATCCCCAGCGTTCCAACGTATTGCTCGTTTACTTTAAAACAAGTGCATGTGGAAGAGAATATTTTTGGTGGTTTTCTGGCATGGTGAAAATTCAGCCAGAGAAGCTCTCTGCAGGGTGGGAAGAGGGGCCGTACCGGTGGCGGTGACACCACGTCCCCGGGCTGGGGGACACTGCGGGTGCAGGCACCGGGGTGCGGGCTGGCGGGGCAGAGACGGGTGCGGAGACGGGGGGCCATCCCCGCTCCCCGCGTGCCGCCGGTTGTGTGAGGTGATGGGGTGGCATTGCACGTTTCTCCTAACGCTCTCTCTGTGAACCCTTTCCAGCCCACGACCTTCCCCCGAGCAAGACCTCGGCCACGGCGCAGACCGGCAGCCACCTGCAGTGCCTCTCGGTCCACTGCACGGACGACGTGGGCGAGGCGAAGGGCCGGACTGCGGTGCCGACGTGGAGGTCCCTGCACTCGGACATCTCCAACAGATTTGGGACTTTTGTGGCCGCCCTGACTTGAACAAAAGAAATTATTTTTTTTCTCTTTTTAATTTCAAAGGGCCGCTACTGCTAGGTGGACTATTTTTCTAGGTTGGTACCTGCTTAGTGGCATATGGACTGGAAAGGGTTAATTTAAAGTAAACCTCAACTTTTTTTTAATCTTCTGCCACAGTATGTTACCAGTGTTAACCCTTCTGCAGTTAGCACACTTTTGCTTAAGATTTTCCTGCTAGACCACTTTTTCCCATTATTCTGTAACCTTGGCATACATTTATAGATGAGGCCTTTTCCTTTTTCATCTCAGTGTATGTCCAAGTCACGTATGTCATAATAAGACAAAGACCCTCCTCCTCCTCTTCTTCCTCATTTGCTTTGTTTTTCTTTTTTTTTTTTTTTTGTTTTGCTTTGTTCAGTGCTTATTACAATGGTGATCCTGAAGAACAGCAGTTCAGGAATAAACGCCGGTTAAAGCGAAATGGTCATCATTATATTATATATTATATTGACACCCAGCTTTTGCCAGTCACATAAAAACCAAACAGTTAATGCTCTATTGAATATTCAGGCAACGAGCGTGCCCTTTCCTGGGAAAATGATGTTCTGTTACTAATAACGTTCAGCCTCGTTTGCTCTCCACCTCCCTCTGCGAGGCGAGGACGCTCGTTCCTGTATTTACCCTGGTGAAGCCCAGAGATGAGCTTTGTCATGAACGGGCTGGTTCAGACACAGCCGGGGAAGGTATAGATGAGATGTTTTTCTAAGTCTAACAGGAAGTTTACTTAATAATTAAGAGTCATTATGTCCTCCACCGAATGCCCAGGCTCCCTCTCTGCTTGCGAGGAGGAGCTGGGGGTGCTCCCCAGCGTGGCCGCAGCCTCCTGGTCCTGGTGATGCTCCCACAGTTCCCACTTTACAACTGCTGGAGGAAAAAGTCCCCCAGAGCCACCACTCGCCTCCCACATGCGCTGTGCCACGGCGTCCCAGCGCAGGAGCCGGCGCCCGTGGCGGGGCTGGGTCCATCGCCAGCTGTGGCTGGTGTCCCCAAAGCCCTGCCAGGTGGCACTGCTGCACCCTGCCCATTTTTCGCCCATTTTTAGCTGAAGGAAGATGCTGTCGGTCGAAGCAGGATGCAGCATCCCTTGCACGCATCGTGGTGCAGTGGCAGCAGTCAGGGAACGGCCTGAGCAGGGGAATGCGGGGGGCTGTATGCCCGAGGTCAGTGTTTCCTAATCCGCCAGAGCAGGGAGACCCCGCGTTAGACCCCCCCAAACTCATTCGAGGCCCCGTTTTTGCCATGTGTTGAAGAACAGTGTTACTAGATGCACACAATGAAAGGAAACCCATACTTTCCTGCTTGTGATAGATAATACTTATTTGAGAAGAAAGTTGGAAGCAAACCAGATAAAAACGCGACTGACACGATGATGCGACACTGCTGTGGTTTTACGTAACTGTCCATTATTTGTCTATCCTCTGTGTCCGGGGAGTGCGAGCCGTCCCGCCCCGCTCAGGCCACCTCGCTTTCCTCTGCTCCCCGAAGCTTAATAACATCACTGGAGATTTAGGTTTTAGCTGTGAAATAAAGGTCGGCCTCTCTGGGGTTATTTATTACTTCTGTCATCAATTCACAAAATGTGTCCCTCCTCAAGGGATGGAGTTTGAAGACTGCTCTGTATTTTATCTTCGATGATTGTGCTGGGCCTTTAATTATTTTGAAGTAATGTTCTCAGTAGACACCAATGGAGAGGGAATTCTGCCTAAAATGCCAATGGCACAGGGTAGTCTGAAATCCTCTCCCTCGGTCGTGTGTGGCTTCAGAGAGACTCACAGTGTTTGGAAGTGTTAGTTGGATGTGCTCTTATTAACCATGCATAGATTGATTTCCTCTGATGGGTCTGGTCAGTGACTTGACTTTGGGTAAATTTGGGAGCTTTGAAACCTGATTTTTGATATTATTTTACTTTGTATTGAAGCTGGAGCTGCCACGAGGATGAGGATTTTTGCCCATCCTGGAGCAATTGGCTGTGGAGCTGCCTCCCGCCTGCTGGGTTTGGAACGAAGGGACGGGACGTTTTGTACCTTCTGTAGGTGTGTGCGCTGCCGAAAGCTCGAAGCGCTCCCTATCCCAGCACTAAAGTATCACTGTTGCCCATAAAATATCTCCTGGTGGAATAATAATTGTCAGCCCCCACTCTGGAATATGCCTCTTCGCCTGTGATTTCTTAAGTCGCAGTTCACCCAGATACGTGTTTAACTTTCGGTCCCGTCTAGCAGAGCACTTGGGGGCTGCTGAGCTCTGGAGCGTGGTGGGCGCTGCCGTGGTGGTTCCCTCTGCAGCTCCCACCCTCTCCGGGCAGCTCCGACCCCTTCCAGCCAGGTGGGTCTTGGAGTAACCCCAGCGAAACACATGCCTAGACACATGATACTGCGTTCCAGCACTTGTAGCTGAAAATTTAGGAAGAGTTCATGGTCTGATGGCATTCCTGTACTGGAGTGCAGCCCATGGCGTACTTCTTTGTTTTTAGTTTTTCCTGCTGCATTCAAGAGAACAGGTTTTTCAGGCTTCCTGAGGTCAGGGATGCACACCCTGTGCTACCGGGAAGAGACCTCTCGGTGAACAGACATCGCAGATTGCTTTTAAAGAGAAATCCTCCGTTAAGTATAAAGGCAGTGACTCAGTTGGTCTCACCCACCCTTTTCTTCTGGTTTGCGCTCTGCAGCCTGTGCTTCTCCCCTGGCGTTGTCCTCATCCACTCGGGTCTTACTTATCCACTTGGGTCTTACTTTTCCACTTGCTCATAGAAATAGAAAGTGGAAGCGATTCCTTAAAAACCAATGGAATCCTAACGGTTTTAAATCCTGTGAAATGAGGGGGACGGGCTATACTGAAGCCAGGGACGTGTCCTCAGCTGCGGCGCTGTACAGCGTGGGAGTGCGGGAGCCGTGGCACGTGGCCGCCGCCAAGTCTGTCCCGCAGCGCTGGCACTGCTGGGCCTGGGAGGTGGACGCAGTAGGAGAACGGGGTTTTTAGGTAGTGAGGAGCTGAAATCAGTGGCTGACCGTCTTCTGGGCCTTATTGTCGATGTAGTCTTGGTGAATAATAAGGTCACGTGCAATCCTTTTGCTAACCTCCTATCATTCGATCTTGCTTAATTTAAGCGACATTATCAACGGAGCAAAAGGAGACGATGTGCGCTCTGCTCGGGGCAGCCGTTAGCAACGCCAGGACCAACCTGCGCTTTTATGGTTTCTTTGCTTTTTGCCAAAGATCAGAACAGAAACGGTACATATGACTGACCAGGACAAGCATCGCTTCGTGCTCATAACCTGGTGTATTGGGTACTGACAGCAGATGCAGAATCCTGGAGCTTTGTCGCAGAGCTTGTCTTGACTGCAGTAATTTCATTTTACTCATTTTCTCCATTAATTTGACACTGAATGCACTGATTTTTATTTTTTTTAAAACGTACATAAAATATCAGCTTAGTCCCACTTGGTAAGAATTGAAATGATTTAATTTTGTGAACATTAATACTTCCAACTGAAGCATGTTGTGGAGCTGTAGGTAAAAGCCGGTTGTGCAAGAGGTAAGTTGTGCTCTTTTGTGGACAGGGAAACTGAGGCACAGACAGCGTCAGCCCGGGCTGGGTCAGAGGCACATCGGTGGTGGAGCTGAGCAGTACCTGAGGTCAGACCTCTGCTCACTGCCCTCCTTGCTGAGCCGCAGGGCTCGAGGTTTGCTTCCTTCGGAGGGGGAGACGGTGCAACAGAGGGTGAAATTTTATGAGCTGCAAGTTCCCCAAATGACTGCGTAAACCCAGAGTAACTTAAACTCGCACCCGTTTGTCCCACAGGGCTTCCAGACGGGGGACGTTGCACCAAGAAGTCAAAGATCTGTGGTAAATGTGCCATTAACATATGCACGAACTTCGCTTTACATTGTGAACAACAGCTAAAATGTGGCTTTTGGAGCTTCCCCCGCCTTGCCTGGCGTTTGCGGGTCTCCCACGCAGCCCCCTGCCCCAGGTGCCGGGCAGGGGGGAGCCCGGGTGTCCCTGACCTCCCGACTCCTTTGGTATTTGTGAAAAGAACCTCTGCCCTTAGTCTTCAGGATAAAAAGTAGGAGCAAACTGAGCAAAATCTCTCCTGCATTTAAGTTGGGAGGAGTGATACAATATCTCTTTGCCAAAAAAAAAAGGAAAGAATAGGCCTTATTTATTAAATACTCTTGTGAATTTTCTCCGGATCATTTTTTCCTAGGGTTACTAATTCTCTGCTATTCTAGCTCGGTTGTTCAGTGAGAGAGGGTTTAGGCTCATTTTTATTTAGTTATGGTGACTTTCATCAAACAGGTAAGGATTTCATTCTGTGGGTGGGGTGGAAGGGAATGAGCATCACAGTTACGTCCCCTGGGTCGTTTAGGGGACTGTCTCGGGTGCTGCGTGTCTCCGTGGTCGTTCCGTGGTCGTTCCGAGGCTGGCTGCCCTTCCCGCACCAGGAATCGGTGTGAGGCTCCCGGCACCACCTGAAAGGCAAAATGTTCCCACCTTGCGTAAGGAGGGAGAGAAGGGCGCAGGTCAGCGGAACGCACCGAAACGCGCCGGCGGCTGGGAGGGCGGGAGGAGGTGGGGGGGGGGGGAAGCGCAGACAGAACAAAACTGGTAAATTTTGATTATTTTTGTTAAGCTGCAGCGTAAGGTTTTCTCAACTACTAGATCCACAGCTGTTCGATGGATGGTGTATAAGAGCATAACCCATTTTTATAGAATTGTTTCTCCTTTATTGCTTAAGGCTAATGGAGGAAATAGTCTAATTTTGTCTTAGAAATTCTCTATTAAAATTGTTGGTTTGAGTCCATCCGCTCATAGATTCTGACTGATGAAACTGCGGGCTGTGATTTCCAGCAGTTATAACTTTATCACTATTCACTACCCAAGAATATTACAGCTTTAAAACAGCCTTAAGCGAAAGGATGTTATTTCTTTGTACTAAATTTGGTTCATGGAAAAGGAAAAAAAAATTCAAAACACTGGTAATCCGTACTGCATAGCAAACTCTTCTGAAAAATGTTATTGCACATGTAAAATATGAAAACTTGACTCTGCTGTGTGTTAGGCAATCCTGTAATCTTTTTTTCTTTTTTTTTTTTTGATTCTTGTTAAATTCATTTCTTAAATGCTTGGTTGGAAGACTGTGACAATAGCTCATGAAATTGAGTGTTATTTTTCTTTCTTTTTTTTAAATATGTAAAGTGCAGTCTTCTGTATTCATGCATATTGTACATATCTGTATATGTTTTACTGAGCAACTAAATAACAATAAATATGATGTTAATGGTGGCTATTGTATATTTCATACCGTGTTTGTTAATTTTTGTGGTAAGTCCTTTTTCCCCTAAGGTGTGAAGAAGCGAAAGGTCGCTCTTCACCTACAGGCAAACCCTGCGCCTCGCGATGATCAGGCCAAATTTTGACAGTTGTGTGGTGAAATTCTCCCCACTGAGGGACTTCCCCCGCTGCAGCCGCGCAGAGCCGGAGGACGGCAGGCAGGTGTGGGGGTGCCGTTTGGTCGCGGCACTCCCGGGCTCTGCGGTGTCCTCTCTGCCCGCGGTGAGGAGACCCTCGCGTCCCCGCAGCCAGAACCACCCCCACCCCCGCTCCGGACGGACACGCAATCCCGACGGTTGGAACTGACCGCATGGTCAGAAATGTCTTTTTAGCTAAAGCCGTTTCTCCTCCGATATACCAGACAGCAAATCCGTGAGGTTTGCTGAGCTGTCCCGTCCGTAGTAAATGGGACTCGGTGAGGAAAGATCAACCTCCCCAGGAGCAGCAGCTGAATTTCGAGGCTCATCCCCGGGTTCGAAGGATCCCTGGTACAAGAGGAGGTTCCTCCGGGCCTTGTGGTACACTGGAGTGCTGGATCTTCCACAGCACTGCTGGCAAGATTCTTGGGCTGAAATCAGTGAATAAAAAGTAAACAGGCTAGAGCTCTTACCAAGATTCTTAAAAATCCCTTCATCTCTCTTACTCAAATTTCAAACTCTTAATCTTTCACATTCTTGCAACTTTTCTAAGGAGTCCTCCAGGAGAAATGTCATATGGTATTTTCCAAAACAACAACAAAAAAAGCGCAATAGCCCAAGCAATGTTCAAACACGTTGTTTTTGAACTGAAAAAACAACCTTCCATATCTTTCAAACTGGCCGGAAGCAGAGGCGGCGCTCGGCCTCGTGTGTTCTTTTCCATTCGTTCAGCGGGCGCCGAGGCGCGGGACGCCGCACCGCGCTCACCGCACAGCGCTCACCGCACAGCGCTCGCCGCGCCGCGCTCGTAACGCATCGAAACATAAAGTACCAAGATGATGTATTCCATCTGATCCCTCTACAGTTTTTTGCAACGCTGAAAAAACAAATGGAAAAATGAAACCGTTTTGAGAGCTGTTTCAAGTCTATGGAGGGAGAAAGCTTTGCTTGATTTTCAAATCATGCTTTTAATAGTCTTGAAGGGACAAAACAATGTATGTTGTCTGCTTTAAAGATGAGAGCTCACCTCGTGGCGGGGTGGCGGGGTGTAGAGGTAGCAGGCAGAGATCTGTTAACTTTGCCTATAAAAAGCTATTTTGTTTTGAAACATTCTCTCTTATTAAATTGGTAATTATACGTTAGATACTTTGTAACTCTAGCTTTAAACAGAAATAACTTGCTTACTTTTTTCCTGTTTGCAGCCCTTCTGAGAAGCAAATCTATTTTCACAGCTTTTTGCTCCTTGCTGTGCAAGTAGCGTGCATGTTTTTTCCCAACTTTCAGCTCAAAACCATTGAAATTATTGAAATTACTTTTGCAGTATTGGTGGGGTTTTATGTTTGGACTTCTTTTGGATCCTGAGAGAGAAAAATAAGCAGCGTTCCTGGCAGCTGTGCAGTTCCTTCTTCGCAGCGGAAACCCACAGCAGATGAGGCCGTCCCCTCTCCCCGTAGAGCCGCCAGCTCCCCGCAGGACCCGCGCCCGGCGTGGTGGCAGGGAGCTTCTGGTGTTCCTCACTCCCACTGGCGGCTCCCGACCCCTCTCCAGCCCTCCCATTGGGGAAGAGACGCCTGCACGATGGTGACCCCGTACGCTGAGACCTCTCAGCTGCTGGGTGTTGAGACGTTCAGGGCAGGTTCAGTCTCAGTCACTTTGCCCAAACTCTGTCTTGGGATTCCCGCGCCGTTCGGCTCGCCTCGGTGTGCCCTCTCTCTTCTCAAGCATTTCTCTTGCTCCGCTTGTCACCTGTGGCTCTGGAGCTTGTCTGGAGGGGACGGACCTTCCTGCAGTGTGGCCGTGGCTGGAGCCGCCTCAGTGCTGCCAGTCCACCGTCTGGGGGGTGAGAGCAGCCGCCGTGGGGCAGCTCCCCGAGCCTGCCCCCCACCTGCGTAACACAGCGCTGCTCCTTTCATTGCCCCCGTTATGCCAGTAAAACCAGCCATGAGCTCTGTTAATAGTTGGACTCGCACGTCTCCTCCAGTGCGCAATGGCCGTTTCTGTGTGCAAAGTCTCCTTTTGCCACGGCCGGAGCTGCCCCTCCGGCACCAGCAACGCTCTTCTCCGAGCTCCTGCCTCCGAAAAGCCGTCAGGAGCTGGCTGTTCCCTGTGCATCAGGGTAACAGATGAAAATAAACTCATTGATCTTTGATTTCCTGCTCTTTGTGCTGGCTTTACTTGTCCTCCAGTAACGTTTGTGACCTCTGCTGATGCTGGCACGGTGCTTGCTTACCCCGAGCACTTGCCTTCGTGCCCGGTGCTCTGTGCTCAGGGCTCGTTTCTGGTCCGTGTCGGTGCTAAGCAGGGATTATAGTTTATTAACTAAAGAGCAGCAAGTGGTTGGTCAGAGAGCTTTTCTAGTTCTTGCTCTCCTAATCGTTGTTCCCTGTGCCCTGAGACTGTGCCGAGAGTTGAAATCTGGCTGTAGCCGTGTCTCTTTTCCCAAGCCACTTAACTGATTTAATTATGTCCTTTGAGTTATTTTCTGCACGAGGCTTCGGCATTCCTGTCACGGAGGAGCCCCTATAAATATGTATTGTATGTTCAGCAGTCGGGGATCCATCGGCAGCGCAGCTGGATCCCGTGTGCCGAGATCTGCCCAGCCCCTCCCGAAAGCTGGGAATCGGCACAGCTGTGGGGCGGTTTGGCAGCTCTGCCCTGTGCTCCTCAGCGCGGCACAGCGCGTGGCACGGCTCCCGGAGGGGTTGGGCCATCAGGCGTTAGAAGGCGTTTGCCTGCGGAGCCTCCTCGCCGAACCTCTCAGGCTGTGGCGGGAACGCGCGTGTCCGAACTGGGGCAGAGCTGCACACAGCAAAGATGGACAGAAACGTGTGCTGGGTGCTGGGTGTGACTCCCAGAGACACTTAAACCCCCTTGTTCCAGGTTGGTGTCTGTGCTAGCTGCTTACAGACTGCTGCTGATTTGATGAAGGCAGGGCAGAAGGCATCGCTTTCCCTGCAAACCACGGTAAATAAACACAGGAATGAAAATTTGGGTCAATGACATCCTTCTGGCTGAGAAACTTGTTAGAAAATGGAATTATGATGGTTTTCTTTTAATATGAATTGAGTATTTCCAAAAGGCTCGAAGCTACATGCCTGAAGCAGTTACTTTCCTGCCGGGTGACCAGAGGTTGTAGTCTCCCCGGCAGTTTTAGCTTTTTTAGTTTTATGGCCAATAACATCACATGTATTTTTCTTGTAAAATGTCTGAAATCTCTTTGCTCAGGTGAACCCTGTAACGCCGTGCCTGCCGGGCAGAGGTAGAAATAGAGGTGACGTCTGTTCTGAGCTCTCCTTCTTTCTGAGACGTTGCCAGAGCTTATTAATGATAGTGCAGAAAGTGGAGGTGACAAGACCTGAAGAAAATCATTTAGGTCATCTTTGGTTAATTAGTGCAGGATTGCTCCCAGTTCTCTAATTCCCAGAGCTCTGACCTCCACAACTAAAATTGACAGAGTAGTGTGTGGGGGGGGTGGTGTGTCTTAACCTTTTAGTTATAAAAAACAAAAACAACCAACCCTTTATCCCTAGCTGTTGAGTGGGGATAATGTGCAAAATGATGGAAGGGGAGAAGAGCCCACCGGCCGTACAGGCTGCTTTGGAATTATACCACCTTTTTTGCAGCACTTGCTGACAGCGGTGGGTTTGTGCACCTGCAGAGCCCCGGCGGGTGGGCGCGCAGGGAGATCCCTCGCGGGACCCCGATGGCCCGTCCGGCCCTGGGACGGTGCGTGGTGCACAGGTGGGAGGTGGGAACAGCGGCTCCTTCACGCTCTCACTTGGCCTTGGACACGTAGCCACCGCAAGGCCTGTAAGCCACCGCTTAGCTCCATTATTTCCCATTATATCTTGCTGATATCACCGCCTGTGAAACTGGCACACGGGAAAACTGTGAGCTCGGGTTAATGTTTGCTGTGTCCTTTTAGGGGGTGATGATATTAACCCACTGACAAAGAAGCTGTTGAAATGTCACCCTAAATTTGATGTTAAAACATTAATTTCAGGCTCCTTCTGGAAGGAGGCTGACCAGTGTGGTGTTATGAAGGCTCATGTCCAGCTGAAACGTCCTCAAGGGTTTGTAATGCATCGGGGTTAACTGGCGGAGAATATTCAGTGCTGAGCTTCAGGAGGTGGGAACTTTTCTCAATTTCCTTTTATCCTCTGCAAAATGCCCCTCTCTCCCTTCCCCCTTTCTTCCCCCCACCCCCTTTTCTCTTTATAAAGCTGGAATTCTTCCAGACTCTGCTCTGGGCTTGCAAGAAAACTTTACTGTGTAAATTTGCTCTTTGTGTTGGGAGTCCTTTGTTTAAACAGCATTGTGAGCTTGCTGGGGAGGGATGGAAAGAGGGGGAGCTGGGAGGAAGAATTTGAAAAGCCCTGACCCCTGATGAATAAAATCCAGCACATTAACACATTCTTCAATAAATTCATGATTGCAGATAAGGTGGGAGTCCCCAGGGCCGGGCTTTTCATTAACCCCCTGCTGGCTAACCCAAACAGACGGCAGTGTTTTGTTAGCGCGCTAGGACAAGCAGACCCCTTTTGTGGCGGAGGGGCCGAGTGCGCATGGGGAGATCTCCTATAGGAAGCCAGGTTACAAAATGGGACTCTATTTCAGAACAAACTCCTTTTGGTTAGTTTGATGAGATTACAGAAGGGAAAAGGCTTTAACAAGGGGCTTATTGAAGCTAAGTAACTGTTCTGAATATAGTGAGGACCAGGGCAGAAAACATATGATTCCCAAGTAAATACGCACCACTACAGTACGGCTAAAACAACAAAGATGGACATGCTCAGCGTGGCTGTTACGCAGCGTGCAGGGACGCTCGGAGGTGTGAACACGTGTGGGACTCCTGCGATAACCTGTGCACGGCACCAGGCGCATGGCCCGGCACCGCCGGCCAGGGCTGCCGCAGCGCCAGCGCATCCCTCCATGCCGCTTCGCATCCACGCGCTGCTCTGGGCTGCAAAGCGGAGTCCATTCATTCACAACCGGCTATTTAACCTCCGGCAGATCCGAATTGTGAGGGTGCTGGTCCCGTGCTGCGTGGCGGAACCTCCGGCAGATCCGAATTGTGAGGGTGCTGGTCCCGTGGTGCGTGGCGGAGAGGGGCTGGCAGGGCTCACCGCTCCCTGCACCGCCTCCTGCCCGCGCAGGCCCTGCTGTCACCCGCAAGCACAACGCGGCGAGCCAGGCTGGTGGCCCCACTCCTGCTGGGGGATGCTCGGGTCCCCTCCTCGCTGCTGCCAGCAACCTTGCCCCCCGCCTCAGAGTGCTCGGGCAAGATTAAGTCCATTTGTTCCCGTGCTGGGATTACCCTTTTGCTTGAGTAACTGCTCTTCCTGGCAGTCATCTATCCAAAGCATTTGTACAGAAGAGCTGTGTTCCTTCTCAGACATCGCTGTGGGGCACGAGGGGAGCTGGGCTGTTACCGCCCTGCCCTGAGGCCAGCCCCCCACCCCCTGCGCCCCTGGAAGCCCTCTTTGCACCTCTGGTGCCTCAAAGGCACCCCAAGAGCAGATAGCATCCCGGCATCCCACCAGCCACACTGCGCTCTGCAGCGCGCTGGGTTGCAGAGAGGAGTTGGAGAGGCACATGCGCTATGGGCACAGCGCGAGTTGCACCTCTTGCAATGTCTTAGTCTTTGAAAACTTATTTGTTCTTCTTGTTTCCAAGTGGAAAGCCTATGCAGGAAATATTTTGCTTTTGTGCAGACCTATCCCCAAAAATGCATCCCTCCCATACTAAGAGGGTCTTCTGGGTTGTTTATTAGAATATTTACATTTTTTAATGGTCTGGATTCTGTGGCTTGTGCTCCCAAGTCTTTGTCTGCCAAGCAACTCACACTATCACTCAGCCCAAAGAAATGTGTTTGGGGATGAAACCCAGAAAAATCATGAGTTTGTCTCAGGTTCCTGCTGCCGCCGGCCAGTAACGGTGCTGTGCCTTTCCCAGGCTGCCGGTGCACGAGACTGCCCATCTCCCTGCGAGGTAACGTGCCCGGTGGGAGACCCCCAGCCTTTCACAGAGCAGCTCATGCCCAAGCCAAGTGACTCCTGTCCTTCGGGAATCGACCCAGGTATTCTGCACGGGACTCCGGCACACGGGACCAGCTGTGCCCTGTTGCACACCCCTCTGTGGGCGACAGCCGCTTGCGTGTCCTGCCGGCTGCCGGAGACAGCACTCCTGCGAGAGGGCTCCGCGGCTGTGGATGCTGGAGGCAGACCTAGCTGCCTTCTGATGCTGCTTTTTTGGTGTGTGTAAAATTTCATTTACCTACGATATATAATTTCAGATTATTTCCCATTGCTGCTAACAGAAGCATTTTGTTAATTTCCATGGAAAAGAATTTCTGTCTTTTAGAGGAACTGAAGGTATTCCAGACCTGACTGTGCTCTGGGCCCCATCGGCATCGCATCTCCTCTCGTAAATGCAAGGAAACACCACGCACAGCCGCGGCTGAACCTTCCAAGGGAAAAGAGCGAGGAACGAGCTTCCCTTTCCTGCAAGCTCATGGGAAGGCCCCCGTCTACCAGAGCCATTCCCGCAGCTCCGGAGAAGGCAGCCTGGCGGTGGGGAGCACCAGCGGGGTGGCAGGGCTGTGTGTGGGGGTGCGTTTTCTGCATCAGGGAGATCTTGGTTCCCTCTGTGTCATGGTGGGGCTGGGAGACGCAGCAGTGCCCGCGGCCCTGCATGTGCCTGCTGCAGCCTCAGGCTCTGTGCTGTGCTCCTCGCCCGCTCCGCTGGTGGCTCTATGGCGATACTGGGGAAATGGTGACGATTTAAGGCTGAAATCCCTTACGAGCAAATACCATGTCTGCTGTGGCCTTCTCTCCTGGCAGCACTGTGAGCAAATGCAGCAGGGGCTGCTTTTCAGTCTGTTTTAAACTATTTAAATTTCCAAGGTTAACAAAGATGGAGACACGTGTGTTATATTTGTAATTAAATCAAATTATCTCAATTCATGGACCCTCAAGGTTCCTTATTCTTGATGTGGTGAGATTAGGAATTGCCAGTTTCCTTAATTAACGGCTGATACCCTCAGCTCTGAGATCTCCCCGCGTCTAGCGCAACGCTCTGCATGGGTTTTGGCCTGAAATAACCCCAGCGGCTCGCGCCGTGTGTGAATAACCTCCTAAACGTGTTTGCCTTGTAAGCTTGGTACACCTTATCAAGGCTCTTGCGTACAAGCCCTAGTGAAGGCAGCTCATTGTGTTGAGAAATTACTGCTGTTTCCACGCAATTTAATATTTTACCATTGCTCCATCTCATTGACAAGAAGCACCTGGAAGAGGAAAAACCCAGTTGTTTGGGCACACAGAAATGGTGGGCTCAGGCTCCGGCGGTGGGCACCTGTGAATCGCTGCCTCGTGCCGGGCTGAGGGGCATTTCCTTGTGGATATCCCCAAAAGCCCTCTCCCGGCGCTGCCGTCCGAGCAAAGGGAGTGGGTTTAATGTTTTGCACACATGGCTCTGCGGGGCTGACATGTTTGACTGGAAGGAGCAGTCGCGGTTCCTTCCCATGGAAAATCCATCTGTTCCCCCGCATTCCCCGGTGCGTGGGGTCTCAGTGCCGGGGCGGGGGTGATGGCAGCGCCGGTATTATTTGCCATGCACCCTGCTCGGCTGAGTGATGCTGTGTCGCGCTGGAGGTGGTTAGGAGGGGTCGCTCAGGCATGTTCCCCCCCTTCCTTTTCCTTCCCTTATTACTTGAGATTTTGCTTTGTAGGAAAAGCCTATTTTTCACATGTTGGGGCTATGTTATTTCTTCCTCTCAGCCGTGTTCGTGCTCTGTGGAGCCCCTTGGAGAAGCTCCGAGGGCGGCCTGTGCCAGAGGGCCATGGCTCAGGCGCTGGGGTGGGCTCGGCAGCGGGGGGCTGCAGAAAGGATCTTTTCAGGGTGGAGGTCTGGGGATTAATCTGAAGGCAAGGGTTTTGTGGGTTTTATTCCCCTGGAATAATTGAAGTTCAGCTCTTTTCAGGCAGTGGTAACCCTCCAGCAGGACAGCAGAGGGATGGTTGCGAGGCAGCGTGCTCCCCGCTCCCCAGCCAGCCCGAGGACGGCCGGGCCCCGCCGAGATGGCCGCGGTTGCTGGCCGCAGGAGCTGCCCGTGCCGGGGACGGCTGCCAGCCCCTGCCCTGACCGTGCCTGGCTGCTCTCTGCTCATCGTGGCAGGGTCCCAGTTTGGGGATGGGTCCCTCACGGACCAGCAGTGTCTGCTGGTGCGGGCAGCCTGCGGCGTGGACTGGGGGTGCTGTCGCTCTCCATCCTGAGGTGGCTGTTGTTGAACAGTGGTTAACTGATGGTAACTGGCCTGGTTGCTGGCCTGGCTGGGCAGGAGGTCAGCCTGGGTGCTGCATCCCAGCTCGCTGGGCCATCCATGCGTGGCTGCAGCACATATGCCATCCGTGTGGCCGGTGCATCCCCGGTGTGGGACTGAACTGAGACTTTGCCTCAAACCCTGCTTGTACGCTGCTTGTGTGAGAAACCACAAGGAACTGTCAACTAGAAGCATGCGGAATGGAAAGTCAGTTTTCGGTGCTGCAAAGGCAGGACTGTACTGACTGCCTCGTCACTGGTGCTGGGGGATTTTACATAGTGACTATGGAGTGCGCCTGCGCAGGCTGAAAACTCGAGTAGCAAACACTGTGAGATAGGGGTCAAAAGACTCCTGTGCAACCTCCTAGTGTTTACCACACACGTGCCAACTTAACCATACCTTAGAATTGCCCCACCACGCTTCGAATGCAAATGATGGTTACCTCCCAGAAGACTGAAAGCATAAAAGATGGCCCAACAATCTAAGAGCTGAGCTCCCACCACTGACAATACTCTGGGTAAAGAGGACCGAGGAGACGTCGCTGGATCCACGGGTGGTGACTATCTGCTTGCACTCTTTCTCTCCTTTTCCTTTCTTTCCCTCTATCTCAGGCACTCAAGCTGTTGTTGAATAAATAATTTTGGTAAGTTTTCAACATTTGGCCTCGCTTGTGTCTTAATTCCAACTAGGTGATTGAAATTTTACATTAATGGTCTCGACCTGCTCTTGACGCCCGGGCAGGGCATCCCGTGCCCTCCACGGCCGGGGCCTGGGAGCTTGGAAGTAACACATGGCCAGGGGACGGCACAGATAGCTGCTGCCTGACAATGAAGGCATTTTATCTTAATTTGAGCTGTTAAGAAGTATCCCTTTTTCTGTGATTTATGGTGCAAAGATCAGGCCAGGAGACCCACGCAGGTCCAGCTCAGCTCACAGGGAGCGTTCCCGGTCGGACCCCGGAGGGGCCATTATAGCCTGTAACGGGGCTGGCTCGGCCTTTCAGCGCTTTAAAGGCTGTTTGTGTTTGATGGGCTGATGCGTATCAAATGCAATCCAGCTTCCCACTGTCTGCTCTGTCAGCCCCCTGATGTTGGCCTTTGACAGATAAAGCACCCCCTCCCCGAATTTCTGATTTCACACTGATGCACAAACATTCTTGGCAATTTGAACCCATTGTATTAAAGTAGTTAAATTCCTTAAGCATGTGCCTCTGAGAATACAGTGGTGATATTCATTACAGAAATATCAGTGTGGTGGCAGCACTGGCTATCTGGCCGCGTCAGGAGACCCATGGCAGCGACGGTTCCATCGGACTTCGAGCCAGCAAGGAAAGCTCCGGCAGGCTGCCGATGTGCCCATGCCAGGAGTGTGCAGAACGGAGGACGCTGCTGCACGTACTGAAACACACCGATGGCCTTCGTCGTCTGCAGCACTGCTGCAGCGGGCACATCCGTACCTTCTAGTGAGGGTCCTCATCTGTTGTGAGGCTGAAGAAGCAATACTCGCAGAGCCTGAGGGGCTGGGGTGTGGACTGGCTGCTGTGGCAGCGGGGTGTGGCGGCAAACGAGGAATTGATAAAACATGAGTCTTTTCTTGTGAAGTGCCTTTGCCTTTGTTGCACCTCAGAGAAAGCGCTCTGGCCATCCTCATCTCAGTGCACTGCGGGACTTGGCTATTGGACCTGGTCTGGAAGCCTCTTTTCCCACCCAAGAGTGCCTGCTGGGTCCAGGAGCGGCCTGGGAACCAGGAAAAAAGGTCCCAGGAAGGGAAGCAGCTTTGGCAAAGGCAAGAATTTAATTGTTCTTTGCTAAGTGGGAGAGCTGGAGGGGGGCACCATTGCTGGGATCTGTTACAGTTCTGCATCTGCTCTGCTAGCCCTTGCCTCAGAAACTGCCCCGTGTGATGTAGTCACTTGTGAGTTAAGATTTAGTTTCAAATGTCTTAAGTTATTATTGATGCTTGAAAAGGTTACATCTGCAACTGATTTTCTATGTCATTGACGTTCTTTTCTGACAAATAATTTCAGAAATATGCAGCAAAATGTTTTGGCCCACAAATGCTGCAGCTCACCAAGTGTGCAGACCACATCTTTACACATTTTGTAAGAAAAAGCTTAACTCCTCATGTGCTTCCCCAGCTCTGCCTGCCTCAGCAAGGCACGAGGGTGATACGAAGTGCTTGTTGCTGACCAGACCTTGCTCCTAACACAGTGCCCATGTGGGTGACGTGATGTGTGGTGGTGCAGAGGGTGCAGGGGCAGGAGTGCTGCCCCCTCCAACCCCTCTCTGCCGTGTTTGGCATGGGTTGGGGCTGGGGAGGGCTGGCCACGTCCCTCTCTCTCCAGTGCTCGATGCACGATGGAAACCCAAGGGAAGAAAACAGGTAGGTGACCCGTTCTAGTGACAGACACATCCCTGGTTCTAGAGAAACATGGTTTGGGAAGGGAATACTCTTGGGTGTCAGTTCTCTATAGGTTTGTTGACACCCAGGCTTTAAAATGCAGGTGTTACATCACCATCAAGACCTGGAGGAGTTTGGACATCCTGCAAGCAACAAATCTGAGAGAGAGACTGTGATCATTTTCCTGGGATAGTCCAACGCTGCGTTTGCCACTGCATCCCAACGCGCTGCTTGTGGCCGTGGCCGGGCCACGCTGTTGCTCGGATCGCAGTCGTGCTCCTGGCAGCTGTACAACGGCGGAGGGAAGTGCTTTCACTGGGCTTCCCAGCTGCTGTCACAACGTGGTAATGATTTCAGGGAGACATAATCCAGATTGTTTGAATGAGAAAGCAATAAGTGACCTTGGCTTTCTGGTTAATGCCCAGGTGTACGAAGGGGAAATAATAGAGAGTTGCCTCCTAGGAATCATCATCAAAGCCAAGCAGCATTCATGTAATTTGCTTCGGAAGGTGGAACTTGTCTTTTTATTTACCAAGCACTGCTGATGTCCAAGATAACATTTATATCAGATGGGAGCTTTTAAAGTGCTGCTCAGACGGGGCTGTTGACCTTCTTCTGGTGTATTAAATGTTATGCATTTGACACACTCTCTTCTGTTATCTAAATTACCAGCCTGGCTGAGAAAGGTGGCTGCTGTAGCGAGCTGGGTGAGGTTAGATGTCATCTGAGTGTCTCTGCTTGATGTGCCTTTGCAGGCAGAGCTCAGCGGGAACTTTGCTATTGGGATGAAAGCCGTAGCTTAACCTATGGGCGGTTTGAAATAACTTCATTGTAGAGTGGTATCCAGAGTGAAGATGGGACTCCACAGGAACGCTTCCCTTTCCCCAGCTTGCCTTTGTTGTTGCTACTTTGGTGAATATTAAGAGGGGTTGCTGACCCTTGCAAGCCCGCGACCTCTGTATCTGAAAGGCTGGTAGAGGAAAGCCTTCTTCTCAACCTCGTCGAGCCAGTCTTTCCCCAGCGCTCTCCTTTCTTTGCCAGTGTGACACTATGGAAATGCAAGCTATGGAAATGCACCTTCAGCGCTGCCACCCTTGGAGCAGATTTGGTGCGCTCCCACCATGTGTGGCTGACCGCTCGGCTTTGCCTCCCCCAGGCAGGGTCATGCTTTGTCCGAGAAGGGGATCGGCAGGCGGTCTGGCTGACATCCTGCAAGTGGGGCCTGGTGGATCATGTGGCTGATAAGAAGGTCCAAAGAGTGCAGAGGAAACTTATCTGGGAAGAATGTGGGAGGCACACAGCCAAAGGCTGCACGTTCCTCTAAGGAAATTGCATACAAAAGTCTGCAGTGACTCACCTAAATGGCTTATCAGTGCGGCAGCCTTGCTGTGCGCCATTACGCTTGGCGTGCATAGGCTGCCTGTCCATCACTTGCCATCTTAGTGCCTGGTTCTTCTATCATAAAGGATAATACTTAGAATATCATTCTCTAGTTTTGGAGAAGGCAAAGCGGGGAACTGGATTTTAATTTTACAATGTCTTGCTGTTCCAGGAGCTGTGGCACCCTGTGAGCACGTTTGGAGCTGCGGGTTCTCGTTTCCCAGAGGTAGTACTTGCTGACGTTGGGCAGGGAGGGCACAACACAGCACCCAGTCCGATTCTCACTCAGTGCGCGATCAGGCACAGCACCGCTCCTTCTGCAGCTTTGGGAAATTTGTTCCTTCCAGGAGCGGGACACTTGGGAGGGAATCTGATGAATTCAGTGGAAAGGTTCTGGTTCACTGCACAAGGAGGGGAGGGTTGTGTAACTAGACCCTGCAAAGTCCACTAATGCCATGGAAGTTACTATAATGGGCCTCGGCTGTATTGTGAGAGCAGTGAGAATAAAGCTGTGGTTTTTTTTTTGGTTGGTAGCTGCTCCCAACACAACTTTTCCTGCAGGTTTGGTGAGCATAATCATTCAGAGTGAGCTGTGTCTAACAGTTAGGGCTAAACTTATGTCATGCACGGGTTAACCAGACCATAGGCAGACAGTTCAGAGCGAAATCCTCCCCACTGCTTGCTTTTATTTCTATTTACACATGCAAGTGGAAGTTCTCCACAGAAATTAGTCTTAGGAATGCTGACGGTGTCTGAGGGGAAGCCCAGCCAACACCCCCTGGGAAGACGGGGCTCACGCCGTGCCCGGGCGGGCTCACGTACGTGCTGTGTTCCACCGTGGATGCAGTGATCCTTGTGCCTGGGGATGGCTGCAGCTGGGACTGTCCACATCAGCCCTCCCTTGGCTCTATGCAAACCCCCTGTGAGGGGCTGTGTTGTGCAGTCCTGGATAGGTTTTACTTATGCGCATTAAAGCAACAGCTGGCTCCTAGGTGACTCTGCAGAGCAGTCCCCTCATTAGCGGCTGGCCCATTGTCACAGAGCAGCATTTGGAGAAGATACCCTTACCTGGAAGATGGCCAGGGTTCATGAAAGTTAAGCACTGTTGCACATATTTGCCTTGTTCTTGTGTTGGCACAAGTTTTTGTCCTGTAAATTTGGGGACCCTGTGCTGGGGAAAGTTATAATGGCAGCTGTTAACTTTTATTAATTGTGTGAATTGCTTTTTTCCCCCGCTGAGGCATGGGTATCGAGTAATTGCATTGTTTATTGCACTTAATGGGACATTAATCAACAGCCTTGAAGGAGCCAGTGCACTCCCAATGGGCTATGCATTCTGCTTATTATCTTAATTCCAGGTATGATATTAATTATCATATAAGCCCTGGAAGCATCCAGTTTCTGTAACACCCATCCTCACAAGGTGTAGCCTCACAGGAAGAAATTGAAATGGTACCCTTTGGTTCCCCTCTCCCCGTGCACTGCAGCAGGGGCTCCCATTCTCCCATTGCTGTTCCTTTATGAAACTAAACTTCTGGGCTAAAACCCAACTTACTCTTTTAGACCAACCTCTTAGAAAGACCAGAAAAACAAATTGTAATGCCACAGCATTGCCTGCGCCAGCCCAAGCTTGTGGGGCTGATCAGGGGGCAAAACACACAATTTGATTGAGATTGAGCTTTGAACTCTGCCTTGCTTTCCCTTCATATTTTGTGCCGGTCATGTGTGCCCCTGTGCATTGTTTAAGGAAGGAGCAGAAAGCTGCAGGGTTTTACCTCATGTGACAGGATTTTGCTATCGTATATGGTATAGGGATGGCTGGTTCCAAACTTTCAAAGTGCAAAGAACTAGCAGCCTTCTAGGTGATCGCCCATGACTTTTCAATCTAAAGGCATCTGTATGCTGCACAGAAAGTAACCGTCCTTCCAAAACGTCTGTTTTGAACCAGGAATTTTCCATTTGGAAAGCAGGACAATGCAGGTATGGAGAGAAGGACTGCTCCTGAGCTGCAAAGTGCCTTCAGGAAAAGGAAGGATCAGAGCTGGATGTTTCCCAGAACCGGACATGGGTGTCTTGTATCAGAGCCAGCCTGTCCTGCAAATGTCATGGGAAAAGCAATGGAGAGCGGAGCAAACCTCCTGCCCCTCCAGCCCTGCTGTTCTCGCCACTAATGAAGCAGGAAGGTGCGAGGTCGATGTACCTTGTCATCAATAGCCATTGCAATCTAAGACATTTACTGATATGCCTTTGCAGAGGACTGGGAGATGGAAGCTCTGGCTCCAAACCCTCTGCTTTAACAGTTAATTCTTTTCATGGTTTACAAGAAGGTGCCTGGTGAGGCAAGACAACAGCTTTAAAAATGGGATCTTTTTTTGGTTAACACAGCTGACGAGCCCCCAAAGTCCTTTTCATGGCTCTGAGAAAACACAACGTAAAGGTAGATTGTAACATAATGATAGCAGTCTGTCTCTTTCATCTGTATTTTGAACGCTTTTCTTAATGACAGTAAATATTTGTCCTTCAGCTAACAGAGGTTTCTTTTCTTAAAATTTTCTAGCATACTGGATTACTGTAATTTAGTTCTTGTGCTTGTATTTTACATTTGTATTTTTTCCGTCTTACTTTTGTTCTCGCTCTGCAGTGCTGAGAGTTTGACATTGTACCATCTTCTTTTCATGTGGCATCACGTCTGCGGAGTGGAAACGCACCTCCTGTTCTTGCAGCTCCAGCTGTGAGATCTTTTTGCAGAGAGGAAGGCATGTCACGAACAGTCTTTCACGAGGTCCCTGCCCCATCAGGTCTGGAGATTCTTTGAACTTCTCTCCCTTTGGGGATCTGTGCTTTGCTGCCTAAGAACTGTCAGAGGACGTTACTGTTTTCCTCTGTTTGGTGAGGATGTTCCCTAAGATGTTTTTCCCATTAATCCGGCCGCATTAGGAGGCGCAGTGCAGGCTCACACTGCTTAAGTGAGTCTGGTCTTGGTGGTGGAGCCCTCGTGATGGACAGTAATGAGATGCTGAATGGATTTGTAATGAAAACTCAACTGGCTGAGTGCGCAGGGCAGCAGTATAGCGGCTGCCATAATCTTTCTGCCTTGCAAGTATGGTAGCAGCCATGAGGATTTTTTTAAATGTTTCATGATATTTAGGAAAGTTTTCTTTCTAAAATCGGGCAAAACGTCTCCCAGGCTCCCTCCTGCACGGTATCTGTGAGCCTTTTGGGACCAGTCGGTATCAGTTTGAGACACTTGGGAATTTGTTTGAATATTATGGTGCTGAACACAGTCTGATGCCCAGACAGACAGATTTACTGTGCAAATTCTCCTTTGTGAAATCACAGGTGTTTGTCTGCCCAATCTGTCTTCTTAAGAGTATGGCGTTTAGTGGATGCCCATAAGATAAAAGTGCTAACGAAGGGGTACGACTGTTCAAGGAGAAGGTGGTGGGGTTGAATTCCTCTTCTGAGCGGCTGTGTCGCCGGTCACCTCGCCACCCCCTCACCTTCTCCACAGACGCCCGACGCCATCTTGTCCAAGATGGACGCAGTGTTCCACTCCTCTTGGCTCTAGGGGCGGGAGGGGGCTCCTGGGCTGCCATTGGGCTGCACGCCGGCCAATCCCGGCTGGCCCCGCCCCCGGCAGGTATATAAGGCCCAGCGTGGGGGTGGCAAGGTTTCCTTCTCGGCCTTGTGCGGCCCTGGCGATGCCGCCCCGGCGCCGCCGCTCCCCGCAGCCCCCGGCCCGGCTGGGGAGGGGGGTTCTAGGCCAGGCCTCGGCACAAGCGCCCGAACGGGTAAGCGCTTGCTGCGGTTCCTCCGTCGGAGCGCGTGGGCCGGTGCCGAGCCGCGTCAGGAGGGCCCGGGCCTGCTGGCCTGCACCAGGCGTCGGGGTCGGCGCTGCTTAATCAGGAGACGTTAAGGTGAGGGGCTGCTGTGGGCACTGTGGTGTGGCTGGAGGGCNGACCAACAGGTTCAGAGGGTCCTTAGGCCCACAAGTCCCGTGTGTCCTGCCAGGGGTCTGTAGCTTCTACTGACAAACTGCACAAAGTCTGTGTGGAAAGAAGGGGCAAAAATGACGGTCTCTTCTGGAACGTTCTCGTTGCAGTCGCTAGAAGCTTCCTGCTGATCTCTAGCCTGGGTTTATTCCTGGCCCGCTCCTCCCTCTGTGTTCCCATGACAGTTTCCCATCCCTTCAGTTTCCATAAGGCTTCTCTTTCCCAGTGGTTTTCTTTTTCTGTACTGTCAGTGAAGCGTCCAAACGCACTCATTTTTGAGGCTGGGCAATGCTAGCGTCTCTCAGGGGGTTGGTTCTGCAGCGCTTTGTCAATCCTAGCTGCTTGGCCCCTGTTCTGGTTGGGCTCATCTTTCCCAAGTCTGGGTGAGTGGTCCTCTGGTGTGTTGCAAGCTTTGTTACCTGCAGCTGTAAGTAGATGAGGAAATATTAAAAAAAAAAAAATATTGTGAAAGAAGTACAAGGAAAATTGTACAGCCTAGTAAAGGGAGGAGCGATTCTCTGTAGGTGTTCTTCAGTGCGATGTGCTCTGCCCTGGCATGTTCCTGCAGCCATCCCCAGTGTAAGACATGTGGGAGAGTCCATGCCTCGCTTTATTCTTCATCAGCCTGAAATGGTCCCTGCGGCCAAGGCAGTGGTAGGCCAGGGCACAAGTGTGGCCATGTGCCCTGTCACCCTGTGGCCAGCAGCTGCCAGGCAGAGACTTGGTGTGAGCCACGTGGCAGTGCTCGCCCTCCCTCAACCTGCTGGCGATGCTTTGCCTAATGCCGTCGGGGTGCCATTAACCACCTTTGCTGTAGGAGTGTGGCGCTGGTCTGGTGGTGCAGCTGTGGGGACCATCACTGCCCTTTGCTGCAGTGCTTGTGGTCAGGTGGCTGCCAGGTCCTGAGCTGGAGGTGCTGGGGGACGGAGCAGGTGAGCAGACAGTGCTTTCTCACAGGAGGGTGTGACCTTTCCAATCTGCACACAAGCATTTTGGAGGAGGGAAATTAATTAAAGTGACTTGATAGATTTCTTGCTTGGATGTAATATGAACTGTATCCTCAGAGTAAGAGGATTTGTGATCTGCTGGTGGGCTGTGCTCAGAATCACCATTCATTTCCTCTTGTTTTTGAAGGTCTAAATGAGCTTTCTGGCTGTAATGAGGGCGATGTGTACAAGGGTTTGATAGAGCTAATCACAAAGAATGCCTTTTCCTACTGGAGCAAATGACATGAAAATGAGTGTTAGATTTTAGGGCTGACCTCAGGTCCTGGCAGGCGCCAGTGAGAGCCGGGCACTCGTGGATTCTTAGCCACGGTGCTGCGTGGAGCTGTGGCTTGCATGAAGCGGAGCAAGGGCAGTGCTGACCTTGGCCATGCGACTCATCCGCCTGCCCCAGGGGTGTGACTTTGTCCCCAGAGGGTCACGGGGGGATTGCAGTGAGGATTTGCCGAGTTGAGGAACACATGTGGGAGAGCCTGTGCTTGTGGAGGAAACTTCCCACCAGTTTCAAATTGAACTTTTACACTTTTCTGAACAACTAATTATAATTTCCCTGGTATTCCCAGGCTACCTGCCTGCACTGTGTGCTTAAAAATGTTGTGATATTTTTCTCAATAAGATAATGGAAAATGCTGCTTCTACTGTAGGTTATTTTTGTGCTTGTGAGAAGATCATTAATTCCAAGCTATAAGCACAGCTAAAAAAATATATTGCTCTTTAGACCTCCACTTCACAGCCCAAATAAAAAATGGCAACATGCAGACTTTCTTCCAGGGAGACTTATGGGAAGGGAGTGCGGTGCTGAGGTGAAGTGGACCTGTGGCTTGGCTGGATTTCGGTGGCAGCTGGGGGCTGTGGGAATGTGGCTGGTGCCTTGATGGAGCAGACATAGTTGCCGTGTTTTTTCTAATTGGTCCCTTTAATTGAAATTACTTCCTTGGCTGGCCCTGACTTGGTTTTGTAGCCTCCTTCTTGGCTCCATGTCACAGTTCCCCAGGGTGGCTGGTGGGACAGCCTTCCATGGGAGCCGGTGCCTACAGACAAACCTATTTTTGGTGCTTTGCTTGCAAGGACCCAGCCAGCCCTCCTCTCTACTGGGGGAAAAATCTCCCTCATGGATGTTTGGTTTTTAATTCTGGTCATTTCTTCGTAATTTGCAGAGTAGGGGCAAGATCAATAGAGTTGCTTTGTAAGTTGGTGATAGGAAACATAATTAACAGTGTTAGGGATTTAGCTAATAGTGTTGGTTAGGAATCGTAAAGAACCTCATTTCTGATGTGGCTTTTGACTGGGGATTTGGCTGACTCCATCGGGTGAAGGTGGCAAGCGAGGCTCTTGTCACTTGTTCATAGGTGGGAATATGGATTAACCTGAAAAAAGCAAACGTGTGTGAAGTGTGTGAGGTGCTGCCAGTACAGGAGGCTTTGAGACATGAGTCACCTTCAGAGCCTTCAGGCAATGAGTTTAAAACCTGCATGGAAGTATGCGGAACACGTGGTTATTTATATTGGGCAAGTTGTGGACAGTTTCTTGGGCTGATGATGATCCTTGGCAGCAAGTAGGTGTTTCCAAGAGGCCTTCCCTCTGCCTGGGGCCTGGGGGTGCTGATGGCTGGAGACTCCCAGGAGGGTGAATGAGGAAGGTCCAGGCTGACATGGACGAAGTGGAGGGCTGCAGTGCTGTACTGGGGAGGCGGTCACTTTCCCTGTCCTTGGGGTTCCATGCTGCAGGGGGAGCAGAGCTGCTGGCTGAGGCAGGCTTGGGGCGGCAGTGCACGCACAGCTCTCCTGCATTGCCCCAGCCCAACAACTCACTTCAAAATGCCTTTGGTGAGCCCTGAGCTGCTGCCTTGCTGGTGGAAGGACCTTCAGGTGATGGTCTGCTTACAAATTACTGTGCAGCCCACAGTTGTCGAGAACAAGCTCCCCAGTGTTGTTGGACCTGGAAAATGTGGTCTAGTGTAACAATTACATCACAAGTCACTTAAACTGCATTTTAATGTACGTGAAAGCAGAGCAAGGGAGGACCCCATGGGTGCTTCTGGGCTCCTACAGTGTCTTCAGGCCAGGAGTGTTTGAGCTCCCTGTCCCTGATGGTGGAGCCGGTGCTCTGAAGGGGTCTCCTCTGTCCCCACAGCCCTGCAGTGCCTGGCTGGGGGCTCCCCAGGTGCTGTGCTCAGGCCAGGGCTGGTGTGAAGGGGAGCTGGTCACTGAGGAGCCCTGTCGGTCCCTTCCTGGTGTGTGCTGCTCCATTGCAGGCGAGAGGAGGGAAGGCCAGTGTTGGTGGCTGTTCTTGGTGGGCATGTGAGCCTGGGGGAGGCCTCTCCCTGCGCATGGCCATTGCCGATGGCTGGGAGAGCAGGTGGGGGTCTGGAGCTGCCTGAGTCCTGCTCGGCTCCTGCCAGCTCAAGGGCCAGGGTGGGTTGTGGCCAGGGCTGGCCATGCTGTACCTCCATGGCTCTCCCGCCTGCTCTGGAGGCAGCTCAGCCACCTGGCCCCGTGCCTGTCTCCTGTCATGCCCCCCAGTTTTATTGGTGTTGCAGTTCGACTCTGGCTCCTCCACGGAGGGCGGGCAGCGCAGCGGTGGGGGCTGTGCCCATCTCACCCATTCTTTGGAGGCACGGTGGGGGACAGCCCTGGTTGCTTCCATGCTGCTGCCTGCTGGGCCTGGATGTGACATTTGGCTGGTGCTGTGAGGCCACCAGGACTGTGGAGCTTTTTCTCTGCAGCTCGTTCTCCTGGGGCACAAATTCCATCTCTTAAAAAGCACTTAATAAACTAACAATGGCTTGAAAGGAGGCAGCGAACAGAGCGACACCCCAGGGAGGCAGTGAAAAGCTGGAGGAGGAGAACCTGTGAGCAGTGCAGGCACAGAGCAGCTTGCAGAAGGGTGCTGGCCTCACCTTCTCTGGGTGAGAGCCCCAGTGCCACTGTCGCCCTGTTGCCTCTGCTCATTCCGAGTTGGTGGTGGTTAGCAGGATGCTTGGTGCCAGCGGTTCGTAATCCTGTCGTAGATCGGGAAGCAGAACCTGAGGCTCTGATTTATTTGCATGTTGCAGAGCAAGGGGAGGGAATGTACTCGAACGCTTCCACTGACTGAAGCGGGATGGGGACTTTGGGGAATAAATAATGTGATGACACCAGGACTTAGATGCTTGTTCAGCTGCATTGATTTCATTCAAAGGGTCTCGCAGTTGTATTGATCTGAGTCTTTCCGTTACCTGCAGAGCCTGGGGAGCAGCAACGCCAGTCCCAAACATATGAGTGCGTGTATGATATTTTGCCAAAGCCTCTCGGTGCTTTGCAAACAGCTGCTCAGCAGCTCTGGGGTGTTTGCTCAGGTGCCTGTGTAGGGGAAGCGTCTCCCCAAAGGGTTATGTAGTTAATCGTTGTTAGCTGCCCGTTATGGATGGGAGAGCAAGAACCTCTGTATCTGTTTATATACTTTAATTACTCCACTGTAAACGAGTCAATACACAGGCTAACCTCACAAAATTAACAAGAGTAAAAAAGACCCTAAACACCCGCATCCCCAGACCAGTCTGTTTTTTCCAGGCGCTCGCCCCATGCCAGAGCTCCTTGCCCCTGTAATAAGGGAGGAAGCAGTCTTCAGGGTCACTTACCCTCCCTGGCTGTGCCAGGCCCTGTTCGCCCCCGACCCTCCTGGCTAACCTCCTCATTCTTAACCGGGGGCTCTGCTCTTGTCTCTCAAGGGCTAAACTTGTTAAAATGAATCACATTTGGCATATCTCCCTGTGGTGCCTCTCCAGATAAAAGTGGTCCCAGCTCGCATGCTCTATTTTTGTTTTGTTTCTGTATGTGACAATTTTCTCTATACAAAACCCTCTTTTGTCAGTTTGTAGAAGAGATTATGGGGAAACAAGAGCCCGCCTTTTTTTATATCCATCTTGCGCTTTCTCATGGCTCCACGAATGGCATTGTTCATGGCCAAGGAACAATGACAGTTTTCTGTTCCCATATCTGATGTGATTAAAGGAGCTGCAGAGCAGAAGTTACACTGAAGATTATAATGAACAGAGGAGACCTTGCTACTGGACATGAGATGCAAGGGAAGATTTTGGCCCAGGACTTGCTTCCTGTGAAATAAAATGCCCTTTTTTCTAATCTGCAAAAACATCTGAAATTATGCCCTTGATAAAGACTAAGTGAACAAAGTGCATCCTTCATGCGGTCTCCCCGTCCCAGATTGCCTTCACGTTGGGCTCAGTGTGAGAGCAGCCACCCTCGCTCCCCGGGGTGCTGCATGGCTGCGACGGGAAGAGTGCATTTAGATCAAAAAGCACAAGGAAAAAGCTTGCCAGCAAGCTGTTAGGTGAGGGGCTACAGCCCTTTTTAAAAGACCAGAGAGGAACTTGCATTTAAAGATTTTTAGCTGAAAGGGACCTGAGACATCTGTAAAAGAGCGGGAGGTGAGAGAGCTGGTTCTTTGTGGCTGGGCTCAGGCCTGGCTGCCTTTCCTTGAAGTCCTTAACAGCAAGGAGGGTCCTGCTGGGGGGATGTTGAGGAGGCTTGGAAGCTGCTGAGGGTTTTTTAGCCTTGTTTCCTGAGGAAATAGCCATACTGAGTATGCTGTCTGCTCTTCCCCTGTGAGTGCGGGAGCCCTCTTGCCAGGTTGCAATCTGATCTGTGGAGGAAGAGGGGCTGGAAGGCCGAAAGAGGATCGGGCTGGTGGTGGTGTCAGCCTTGGCAAGGTGGAGGAGCACGCTGTGTCCTGGTGCCTGCCCTCGGATGGCCAGCACATCCTGGCCGGGCGCAGGGATGTGTGTGGAGTGGCAGGTGAGGGGCTGAGCTCCAGCCCCAGTGTGGTGCGGGGGGTTCTGGTGGGCAGGGTGCAGCCAGGAGGGGTGTGCATGGGCCAGTGCCCTGGCACTGGGGTTGGGGGAAGATGGGGTGGTGCATGCTCTTCAGTGGGAATGACCCTTGTCTGCTGACAGGCAGAAAGTCCTCTGAAACTGTCTTCTTCGTGCTCCTTGCACCCCTGCAAGGGGAAACTGCCTTTGCCCTCTCCGGGCAGGAAGGCTGCCTGGAGGGCAGCCTGAGTTCTGGAGGGGAAAGATTAATTTCCCAACTCCCTGGGATTTGGCCATAGCCTCCCTTGTCTGCTGGGGGATGCTCAGCCTTCACATCCCTTCTGTCTCTTTTCCTGCCATTTGCATTGTCATGTGCTTTGTTATCGATATGTAAAGTGGCCCCTTGGTAGACTCCCAGGAACTTACATGTGTGCCAAAAGGATGAAAGTCTCAGTTTGTGGCTGGGTAGGGCCCTGCAAGCAGATGCTTTCATCGAGGGTGGTAGGAGCAGGTGTGCTGTGCAGCAGTGGTCACAGCCAGGGACCACCCTCTGGGCTACCCCAGGTGCTGAGCACAGGTGTGATGAGTCCACAGGGAACCAGGAGACACCAAGGAACCTGGGTGACTGGGATCTTCCCAGGTACTGGGTCATCTGAAATCCAGATGCGGACAAGCAACAGCTCTTGCTGGTTATGGTAGCAGATGAGGCAGCCTGGTCTGGTAACTCCATGTGGCCAAGTCCTCATGAGGGCCAGTGAGACCTTGGGGAAGCTGGAGTGGCAAAGCTTAAGCTAAGACAAGCCTAACGTGGGCTCTTGGCAGCAAGTCTCTAGGAGCTGTGAGCATAGCTGGTGGAGGGGTGGGAGCTTGCCAGTGGTATATCTATCTTCCTCATGTTCTCCTAGATCTTACTCTCCTTGCACAGAGCTTTAGGCTGCTGTTGGTAACTTGGACAAACACACACGATGTGCAGAATTCCTGGCCAGGAACTGATCTCAGCATTTGTCCCCCACTGGCCCTGGATTATCACTCCAAAAGCCTGGGGTTAAGCAGCAGCCTGGGGAAGGACCAGTCTGTCTGGAGAAGAAGCATAGATCTGCTGTTATAAACAAGTGAGGCACAGGGGAGGCTGTTCGCAGCCCGGGAGTGCAACAGTGGATGGCGAGTGGGGCTTCATGAGAGCTGATGAGTGTTTGTCCTGAAGGTGGGCGAATGCTGAGTTAGTGTGAAGAGCAGTGACAGAGGGGGGTACACAGGAGCATCTGGGTCTGCAGGTATCAGATTTGCAAGACAGCCTCTCTCATACTTTTATTTCAGCTTTCAGAGTTGTGGAAGAAGGGCGTCTAAGGTCTTTCAGTGACTGGCATCCTTGCACAGAATTAGTCATCCTGGAGCTGGCGTCAGAAGGGAAAGGACATGCTTTGTATTGCAGTTGTGTTCTCCAGTGCACTTACTGTTTGCTGTACACATTTGCCTTTCCTCTTGATAACTCTGTGGACTCCTGCACCAAAAGCAGTATTTACCAATGCATATTCGATCTACTGTGTGGTGCTGAGCTGCACAGCTGGAATACTAAGTGCTCTCTGTCACAAGGCATGGCTGAGTCTTGCAGGAGGCCCTGCTTCACAGCAGCACTTCTGCAGACCCTGTTGATGGAGGCCAAAGAACTGTTAAATCCTGTTTCCCAAATGCTTTCAGGTGTGACCATCGATCCTGGGGCTCGATGCCGAGTGACTGAGATTCCCCTCTGCTGTTGGTCCTCTCCCCAGGAGACGGGGCTGGTGAGTGCACAGAAATGGGATGTCCGGCAGCGATCTCCTTGGTGTGCCACTGTGGTCTGTGCCCCTGCCACTGCTTGCACTCTGCTTGGTATCGCTGTGGGACTTGGGAATTGTTTGTAAAGTTTCCAGAGTGGGGATTTGGGTGCTTAGGTGGGCTCGGTTTGGTTCTTGTTTTTCAGTGTGACTCTGGAAGTTGTTCTTGCTTGGTGTTTTTGTTTGGGTTCATGGATGTAACTTCAATTACTGCCTATGTATAAACCAGAGAAGGTTTATAAAAAATCAGGTTCCTGTTGACAGCTGCTGTTACAATGCTCAGTGTTGTATGGCCAGAACAGAAAGGATTTCTGTCCTGAGGTCCGTACGCTCTTACTAGGCAAAAAGAGGGGTGCTGGGTGGGGCAGGGCTGCAGCAGGCAAGCTGTGGCAGCAGAAGAGACGTGGTGGTGATGGGACACCCTCCTGCTGTGCTTGCCTCTGCAATTTCCTCAGATGCTTAATTGATTGCATCAGCTGTGGCAGTGGGGAAATGTGTGTTTGCTCTCCCCTGGAAAGAGCAAAACCTATTTCTTTTTTGAAAAGAAAAAAAAAAAAATCCTTGGCAAGCTCTTTCCACAATACATGTGGTCCTGTATTAGCATGGGAGGGGTTAATCCTGGCTTGAAGGGCAAAGGGCTGATGTTGGCCAAGCGACACAGTATGGAGTGTGTTAAACTGGAAGTTGTACAAGAAAGGAGAAAAGCTTTTCTACCCACAAGGTGAGGCAGGAATACAATGAATCAAAGACATAGGCATTTCATAAAGCATGTGGCAGGAGGCAGCCCTTGGATTACTAGAAATAATGTGATATATTAGCCCTTGATTTGGCGGAGTCTGCCTTATACTAAAGAGGAGGAGAGTGTAAATTGTGATGATTTGTGTAGTTTCTGACATTATCTTGGCAAAAAAAGGACCATCTATACAGATAAATGCACTTGATCGAAATTGTGCGTGTGAATTTTTATATGCACTTTTTTCCATGATTAGAGAGATCTTGGATGGACATTAGGAGATCTCTATAAAATGAGGCTTCATAACAAATATAATTTGCAATCTAGGGGGGAAGGCATCCGTATGATTTTGCTTTCCTTTAGGAAATTCTTTTGCCAATACCAAGACCCTCAGGATGACAGTGAAGCATCCCAGGCTCAGGGCTGTGCCTGTGGGTGGAAGAGGAAGTCCTCTGCGTGGCTCAGGGAGCCCCTGCTGCAGAGATCCTCAGAAGCAGCATGCCTTTCCTCCTAGAACTCCAAAGATTTGAGAGATCCCACACCTTTCCTGGGGGGACCACAGGGCAGAGGGCGAGTGTGCTAGTTGCCAGGTTCCTGTGCAGAGCAGCTTCTGTGCCTCGACACAGGGTGGGCAAGCGCTTGCAGTGGGGTGGGAGAGGAGTGTCCCTTTGGCATGCCAGGAATGGTGAGGACAGCGCTGGGGAGCTGGGCTGCATAATGACCTGGGAGAGGCTGGACAAAATGCCAAGCCTTTGGTTAGTGGGATCTCCGATGCTGTGTTTTCTCTGTGGCAATTGGCTCGGCTACTTTCCCCTGCAGCGCTACCCACTATAAATTAAGCTTGCCTGTAAGAGAGAAAACATATCCTCATTCTCCATCGTTATGAGTTAGAGCTTCAGCTGCCTGTGAGTGGAGATAAGTGAGAACATTTATGCTCCTTTTTTTTTGTCAATGGCTTTTTTTTTTCTGCAGTAGTTGCTTAATACTTGTGTCATATACCAATGCACGTTGCTCTTTTTGTCTGTGCATTAGAAGTCCTGCCTACCCATAAGGTGGATGTATTGTTAAAGTCATCACTCCAAAATCAGCTTGCTCAATATTAGGGCTTTCAAATCCAAAGGTTTTAGTTTGTGTCTAATGCTGAATTCCAGTTTGTGGCATTGCAAGGCTCCAGGTTGTTAGTCTTCTCTAAGCAAGTCAAGCTGTACTGTCAGAGCGGACTGCTAGGGTGTGATGTTTTGGACCGAGTGTGACTAGAGTAGCTGGAATTCAAGTTTGTTGATCTGATTTTGTAGGGGAGACCAGTGGCTGAGTGACTCTTCTGAAGTATCTGCCCATGAAAGTAAGGTCAGTGCTTAATTTGGATCATCACGTTGGGATTTGAGGTCCCTGGTGTTGTGCAGAGATGGCTGTGCTAGTGTGTCTGAGCTGCGTGCTGGGACTTTACAGACCAGCAAATTCTGTGTTTATGTGGACATAAAAGTCTTATAACAGCACGGACCCTGGGGAACACTGTTTTCAAAAACGGAAGGCCTTCTTCATGCCAATGCAGGCCTTCAATGAAGTTCTCTAACTCTTTGTTTAAGGATGGATCCTGCTTCTGATCCTCTGACAGCGGTGCTGTGTGTGGCCAGGACCATGGCTGCAGGGTCTGCTGCCACCCGGGAGGCTGGAGCAGGGGGAGGACCAGATGCAGGTCCCAGCACTGCTCGGACGGTCCCGGGGGAGCCCCTGCGCTGCTGGCACAGCATTCAGCTGCAGGCAGACACCCTTGGCCGGGGCTGAGCAGGTGGGCTCTGCACAGGACGCTTTGAACAGCTAATGTAACTTCCCTGACCATAATTCTTTCTCGTCCATTATTTCATTGGCTCTAAGTGTTCCCGCTTCATATAACCCTGCAAAATCAACAGTTGAATTTAATATGACTGAGTAATTCATATGGCACAGGTACTGACAGTGGTAATTCAGCCTCTAAATTATGATCATAAATTTCCGTGGCATGGCACTGCTGAGGGGGGTGATGATTTTATTGGGCAGAGCAGAGTCACTCAACTAATTAAACAGGGAAAGAAACCTTTGGCTGCCTGGGGTGCAGCACAGCCCGCACAGTGTATGTGCGGCTGGCTTGCAGGCCGGGTGTGTGCCAGGGCGCGCTGGGGCAGCGTGGCACGAGCCCACTCAGGCCTTCACTAGAAGTTGCTGTGCTAGCTCTGGTCCTCTGCAGAGGTGGTGGTGGCTCTGCGAGCACTGCCCGTGTCCGGCCGAGAGTGAGCAGCCAAGCGCTGGGGGGGTTGAGAGTGGTGCTGGCGGCTGGTCTGCCTTGGGTGAGGGTGGAGGGATGGAGGGTGGATGTGCCTCCTGCTCTGGCTGCAGCAATGCCCAGCTGTGCGCACCATTACCTCTGGAGCCAGACTTCAGTGCTCAGATTTACAGGGCTGACTTGGTAAGATAAGGGATCTGAATTTCTGTGTCAAGAGATGAGTTGTGTCTCTTAGTGCTCCTCTGAATTGTAATAAAAGGAAGTCTTTAAACAACTTATAATTCAGAATTATTAAAAGACTAAAACATACCTATTGCTTCCTGTTTCTGTATTAGGAAAGACCAGCTTTGGCTATTGTAGTCTCTGCTGACCTCAATTGTGGCTTTATGTAAATACAGAAATACTGTGAGCAGTGAGCACCCCAAGCTGTGAGCGTCGGGCTGGGAAACGTGCTGCCTCTTGGTGCCTGGTCTGTGAAGTGGAATGAGGGTGAGTGTGTAGAAGCAGCGCAGGTGCTGCTTGTGTGTGGGAGCCAAGTACCTGCTGGTCTCTTGGAGGTGATGATGGCACTCCAAGCTTCTGGAGAGCCTGACCCTCTTCAGCTCAGGGCTGGTGCTGCTGTGGATGCAGCTGGTTAACCCTGCCATGGGTATTGCTGGGGTTTGAGCTGAGAGGAATTTTCTCTGTGACCTGAGAAGTGGGAAGTAACAGGGGGTGCCCTGGGCACAGGCTTTATGGGGTACGTAGGACCTGCCAGGCAAGCAGAGGCTCCAGCGTGAAGCATGGGAAGCACTCTCCACTGCTCAGCCCAGGCTGGTGGAGGCTGTGTTTGCCTGACCAGGGCTGGCTGCTGCGGGAGGAACCCCTCTCACCGGTCACGGCATTGGTGCTGTTGTGCTGGCTGGCATGCACAGGGCGTCACGCCGGGGCCCCCTCCTTGGGCTGAAAAGTACAGGTAGGCTGTGAGTTACTGAACCGTGGGAGGGGTTTATGAGCCAGACATGCAAGAATGGTCCAAAGTTAGAGAAAATGTATTTATTACAACACTTTTCATGGGCAAGTTATCATTTTGTCAAACTTTATTAGAGAAAGTAATTAATGGGCTGTAAAAGGTGCTAGTGCGTAGCCAGTAAAAGAGCTAGTCCTGTGCAAATTGGCAGTTCATAGATTTATGGTTCCTTCTTTCCTCATTTATTAATATGGAGAATGCGCATGAAGTGTGTTATATGTACGGGCTGGTGAGCCCTTGTGTTCCTGCACGGGGGCCGTGCTCCTGGGGCTGGGCTGCAGTGAGGGTGGGGGCGAGCAGAGGAGGCGGTGGGGGCTGCTGAGGTGTGACGGCACCTTCATCCCTGTTGTCCCCCCAGGTTCTGGTGTGTCTGCATAGCGAGCAGGATTAAATACGTGGTGGCTGTTGTGGGTGGGCTTTGGCCCATGCCCTGCAGTGAGAGTCAGTGTGGCACGGGGGGTGCTCAGTGTGCACCCAGGCAGGGTGTCGTTTGGGCCCAGAGGGGAAGAGGTGCGTGTCCCAGGGGGAGGGAGAAGACATGCTGCATTATGAAGAAGTGAGATGGAAGCTGTCTGCTCTGGAGGGTGATCCGAGCCTGCCCCAGGCTGAGGGGCTGGCAGCAGGCTCTGCAGCAGGCTCTGCTGCCCGTCACGCTCGGTGGCACAGCCCCAGTAGACCTGCTGTTTGCAAACACCGTGTGCTGTGGGAGCTCGGTTGCAAACCACTCGTTGTTACGTGCCGGTGTTCTGGATGCTGAGCTGCACATGCTGATTATACAGGACTGTACGTCTGTGCTCCTCGTCTCGCTATTGTAGGGTTACTTGGGAGTTTAACTATGCCAGGGGAAAAGGAACCTATTGTTCACAGCAAAGTTCTGCCAGAACTGCTTCAGGGACTTCACAACCAGTAACAAGGATCGGAAGAAATGGAGATACCCACCGCCCTGGCCCTACCGTGTCCCTCTGAATTAGCTCTGTGCCTGGACGATCAGGTCAGTGATCTGGCACTTACCTCCATCCAGTGCTGGTGCTGTCCCAAGTACGATGGCTGTCATCTTGGCTGGCTTGATGCTGTTAGCAAATCCTTTAGGATGTTCTTGCATTCATGAGCTGGGTGTATTCAAAAGGGCTACAACAGCAAAACTAAACTATTCTGCTTCAGATTGCTGGTAAAGATGCTCATTATAGATAGGAAGCAAGCAGACTCAGTGCCCAGCTGTCCTTTTGCTGAGCAGTTAGGGCAAAAGATTTGGCAGCTTTCAAGAACTGAGGAAAATAGTGAAAACTGATGTAATTTCCCCAATTATTTCACCTTTTGAATTGTAGGTCAGGATCCTGGAATATCAATTTCTAGATACCTCCTTCTCGGTGTTTACAAGCGAGCTCCTTGCCTTATCTCCCGGCAGCACAACCCCAGCGTTAGCAGTGGTGATGCCTATCCTCTCCGCACGGCTCTGCGTCCCTGGGTGGGATGTGCTCTTGGGACAGTACGGTGCTGATGCAAGGAAATAGGAAGCGACCCTGTGTGCTGGTCTTATCTAAGGATTTCTCTTTCAGATGTTTACAGGAATCCCCAGTGATACTTACCTGCTGGTCAGTTGAGGTGAAAGATTTGTGCCAGTTACTGAAAAGGATAAAACAAATAACAGCCAAGAATGCTTTTACTTACACTGTGAATGCAGAAAATATGATTTTTAGTTTTAAGCAGCAGTAAATGTCAGGTATGCGCGTGCAGATCTGAGCAAATGGTGAATCCTCTTCCTGCCTTGTGGCACCCTGAGGGATGTTTGGGAGGTTCCTGATCTGCCCGGCTGCCTTTGTCACCCTGCCACGCTGCCTCAGCACTGACCTGTGCCTGCATGGGGTGTAGTGACAGGCGAGGGCAAGCCCCTGGCTGTGGTGGGGTGAGGACAGCTGGTGGTGATCATGGCTCTGCCCCTGTGCTGGGCTGTGGCTGGTTGGAGCTGTGGTCCTCTCTCTCGGGACCCCCCACCATCACTGCAGTGCCTGAGCCCTCCATGCAGGGCCAGTCCTGGGTGGGCAGTATGGTGCTCGCAGCAGCGCTGGGAGCTGTGCTTGGCCAGACCCTGCCTGCATGTGGGGAGGCACATGCATGCGGTTGGCATGTGTCACTGCACGAGCCAGCACCAGCAGGACACGGGCTGCTGTTTATCAGCATCTCATCATGCAGATGTGTACCAGAGATACCCCTTGTCTGTTTTGGAAGAGGAGAAATAAGATGGAGAGTGTAGGGTGCAGTCTCAGTGTTGAGGGGAGCTCCGTGTCCTTGCAAAGGGGTCAAGCCTTGGTGGCTGATGTACAGGGACACTTGGGATGCGGGGTGGCCCGTGCCCTTGGGCAGCAGCCAGTGCTGTGCAGTAGCTGTCTGCCTCCGTGCTCGGGTAGGGTCTGTCCTGGGAGAGGGAGTCGGGCTGCAGCAGCTGCTGCACATGCGAGCCAGGCTGGTGGTCTCGGTGCCAGCCCTTCCCGAGGCTGCGATGGCTGCGGTGCAGGGGCCAGGGAGGTGGTTTCTATTCTGTGCTCTTGGCCTGGCCAGAGCCCCTGCCTGGCCTTTCCGCACGGGGACCTCTCCTTCCCCTGTGGCCGACTGCTGTCCCAGCCAAAGGTCCCTTTCTCCTTGGCCTGATCTGCTCCTGTCCCAGCTCTGTGCGTGGTGTCTTGTTTTCTCCTGGGGATTACGTTAATACCATTGATTGGTTTGTTTTAAATAGCTCTGGCTGCTAGGTCATTATTACTAGATGCTGATGCATAATTTATTGATAGAAATATTGGCTGCCTGGTAGAGGGCCATTGACTTCCACCTGTTAACCCTTCACCTGCCCGCATGACCTCTCATCGTTTCTGCGGTCTTGTAACACCCAACTTTTTCCAGGCTGTAGAGGGTGATTTTATT
Organism: Anarhynchus alexandrinus; assembly: GCA_008711295.1. Taxonomy (NCBI): domain Eukaryota; kingdom Metazoa; phylum Chordata; class Aves; order Charadriiformes; family Charadriidae; genus Anarhynchus; species Anarhynchus alexandrinus. Next base: position 1,724,812 of record VUYV01000156.1, on the reverse strand, counting down.
TTACGCAATCTCCCTGCTCCCTTCCCCCTTTGGAAGGGGAGACAGGCAGGTCTGTGTTGGTGGCTGCCTTAACAGCCAGGAAAAAACAATGTGGTTAAGTGGCTGGGCTGAAAGCAGAGCACGTATTAATGCCCATGGCTGGCACTGGTTTATACTGGTCTCGTGTCTCGCCGTTGCAGAGTGCTCCCCATGCCTTGACTGCCACGGTTTGGGATACTTGTGGGTTTACTTGCAGAGATAGGCTGGGAAAAGTAGCTTTGCCTGTTGTGAGCCTTGGCCGGAGGAGGGTGGGATGGTGCGGCTTTCCCCAGGGAGCTGAGCCCAGCTGCTCTTGCTGTTGAGGGATGCTCCAGTCCATACGCAGTGGGGCTAGAGCTCCGTCTCCAGCCTGGAGCTGGCAGTTTGCAAGAAACCTATTGGCACAGGTCAGGCTACTGGCAGAGTAGAGTGCTGTGTTAGGGAGCTGCTGGCTGGGCTCGGCTCGGGGAGTGCCTGATGTTTAAAAGATCAGAAACATGAAACCAGAACTAGCCAGTGAAAACAAGGGATTTTGCTCAGGCTCCACAATTGCTGCCTGCTGCTCTGCTTCTGCTATTATCGCACTTCCTACAGTGCCAGGAGCTAATCCAGGCTTCCCTCTGTGCTGGACTCTCAGCTGCATGGGGCTGCTGAGCCTGCAGCCAGCGTGTCACTTGCTGGCAGGGCCCTCGCCCCCGAGGACCCAGGACAGACTGCTCAGTCACGTTGGTGGAGAGGCATGCCAAGGCAGTGCCTTTCCATCACCACCCTGCGCCAGCCGTCGAGATCTCTGCCCCAAGCACGGCACACCTAATGGACAGGCTTTTGCATTTGCGTACCCAGTTCCAGCGGCTCTTCAGTCATGGGCCCCTGCAGATGCGGCATGCAAAAGCCAGCGTGGTAGGGGAGCCACCCAAGGTCCTCAGCAGAAAACCGTGGGGCAGGCACATGTCTGAAATCTCTTTGGGACTTGGTGTCTCCCACCAAGATCTCACAGCCCTCAAACCTTTCTCTGAATTGTGCCTTGGCTTTCAAATCAGACAAGCTGGCTGTATGGAGTTACTTTATGTGAGTTATTTGCAGAACAACCCAGGATCAAGATCTTTTATTTTCTAGAAGTCTTTTTTTTTTTTTTTTCCAGGCACACTGAAGTGTGTGCTCTTGCTGTCTGTCTATCCTAGGGAGCACGTACCTAACACCCCAAAGAGGAGGAATAAACCTGGAGCTCAAGCCCCCGCAAAGCAGGGAATGCCCTGTCTGCCACTGTGTTCCTGGGTGAAAGAGGGGTGTCCTCGCCTGCCTTGGGTGATGGGAGTCCCACATGGCAAATGTCCCTCAGAAACAGTACCGGGTTTCTGGTTTGCACGGTAGTTTTTTGTGAAAACTTCTGTGGAAGAGACCTCCTGAGCCCTTCTAAGACCAAGCACAGACTGCGGGGTGTTGGGTTGCTGACTCTTGGTTTATGGTCCTGCCTTCCCATTCAAATCAGCTGTAAGCCCAAGTGCCTCCCTGTGGCACACCCTCTGATGTGGTTAAAGCCCCTCTGAGCGGATGCTCATGTCCTGGCAGGGACCAGGAAGCGTCTTGCTGTGAAGTGCCATGGTTGCTGCTTTAGTCTGTGGAGACAAGGAAACGGATGGCTACTTTCTCTGCAGGCCATGGTCAAATGTCTTTTATCTCGCATTATCCTGGTTTTCTTTGCAGTGCTGACATTCACGCAGATCCTAATTTCTGTGTCCCTTGCTTCTGCTGCCAGCATGGCAAAAGTCTTGCAGGCACCTCTCCAAGCACGTCCTTCGTCTTGCCTCATCTTGTGTTGATCAATAGGCTGCTCGGGGTGTGCTGCTAGCTGTAGCCTCGCTGTTGTCAGTGGAGACCCACCCATGCCCACCCTCTGCAGTGGAAGGAAGGCAACCAGATGTTCCTCATGGACTCAGGAGACAGGAACATGGAAACAAAGCTTGGCCAGCGTTCATGTCTCATACTGCTGGTGTGCTCTTCTGGGCCAAGGAATGCTGCTGAAGCACAGCATGATTAAGGGCCTTACAACACTATTGTGCTAGGACTTCACTGAACAGGCCTGGAGTAATCCTCTTGTGGGTTCAGCGGGAAATGTATGTACGTCTTCTACACTAGACTTTGGCTTTTGACTGGGACATGCATGTTGATGAGATGCAAGGGTATCACAGCCCAGGTCTGAATGCTTTCAGAGCTTCCTCTGAAGACCCTCGGTACTCTGGTGCGCCAAAAAAATACTCAAAGAAAGGCTGTTTGCATGGTGTCCGGTGCTCCCAGCCAGAAGAACGGAAGGAGGATATGAAAATGAGTAATTAACTTAAAAAGTTATCCAGATGTACTTGCTGGCCTTTTTTTTGTGTACCCCAAACTGGTTTCCGTCTTCCTTGCTGTAGGTTCTCAAAATCTTGGAGAAAATGGATTTTTGGAGGGGGGGGGGGAATCAATGAGGTCAGATGCTAATTTCACAACTGGAAATGTGAGAAGTATGTCTCATTTAAATGGCAGAGCAGCAGCCAGCCCATTCCTCTTGGTGCGTTTCTGCTGGTGGTGATAAAACTTTGCAGTGCAGTGGTGGTGAGCACCAGGTGGGGCCTGAGAAGGGCAGAGGGCATTAGCCCCTTCCCTGGGTTGGTTGTCCTGGCTGCAGCACGCTCAGATCCTGTAACCCTCGCTGTTTTTGAAAGAAAGATTTAAGCTTGTTTTGTTTTTCAAATTGTTCCCATTCCCCAGGAAAGTTTAATTTTAAGACCTTCTAAGGCTTTTAATTAGTAGGTTTGTTAGTGCTGGTTCAGTCTCCCATCCTTCACCCTGCAGAGAGGGAACAGTGCTGTCCTTGAACTGCGCCCAGGTTGGAGGATGCTCAGAGGGTGGTCGCGGCTCTGCTGCCCAGGGGCTGGAGGGGTTATTGGTCAGACTGGCTGCTGGTGGAGGGCGATCCATCCTTCCTCTGAGCTGAGGCCGAGAAGGCAGGGGCAGTACTGCACGGGGAGTGCAGGGTATCTGGTGGGTGTTAGTGTGTGACCGGCGTGTGAGGCTGGGCTGAGGGGGCTTCTTTAGTGACAGCAGAAGTAGTTTGTGCAAACTCCAGAGGACCGTTCTAGATTGGGGTTTGCTGCAAACTGCTGCCCCTGTTCTTTGTGTCCATGTGGCTTCCTTCAGAGATGGCACCGGAGGGACTGAGCTTTGGCTTTTCATCTGTCCCCACTTAAACCTCCTAGCCAGCTTTCCAGCTCCGTGTCAGGCAAGGGACTCCTTTAGCACACAGCGTTCATTCGCAGTGAAGCCTCTGGCAGCTGTTTTCCTTGGATGCGTTCCCTAGATCAAGAGTCAGCACATGTTCACCACGAGCCAGTTGAGAACAGAGATAATCTTAGACTAGTTTGGTTTGCATATGAGGACTTGCACAGGCTCGGTTTGTATTGGAATACTGCTTTGGAGTTGAAGCCTGCTGTTAGGCTCAGTCATTGTGGCTCCTGGTCAGATAACTGTCATGTGAACATGGATGTGCCTGTTGTCTGTGTTAGGACAACCCTTATACCATGGATGGGGAGGAGAAATGGAAGAAATTAATTCGTAAAAGTGGATAAATGAATCTGTGTTTAATGTGTACTCCAAGATCCTTATATCTATGTCTTGCTTTACATGTCTTAGAGAAACAAACCTCTGTGCCCAGCTCCTCTGAAAACTTCTGCCTTTTTCCCAAAGCCCGTCATTATGAAGAGCTTTGGATTTTCTGAATGAAGTCAGAGCGTAAAAAGTCTGGGAGTGAGTTTGTCTAGTATAGATGTCCCCTTTTCACAAAGCGTGGACATCAGTATTGGAATACTGCAGCTGTGTTTCTTTGATTTTTGCCAGCAACGATGTTTAAATTGCTATCAACATAGAACTCTGCTTTACCTTACTCAAAAGATCACATTAGGTGATTTAACCCGATATTCCAGGTTTAGCAGGAAGATTAGCAGCTGTTAAAATGCAAAGTCATATGCCATTGATAATCTATCACCAGTAGTGATTCCGGGGTAATTGTCACTTAGTCAACATAACGTGTCAGGTGCAGAACATGGGGTGCCACCGGTGGCTCTGCTTGGAGGGAGCACGCGCCCTGGATGCAGCGTTCCTGCTGCGTCTGCTTTTCTGAGCTTTCAGACTAGCGCTGCTTGATGCGTTTCTAGCTGTGATGGAGATGGTGGTACAAACCAGGCTGAGCCCTGTCTGGCCAGTTTGGGACCTGGCCCTCATTACAAAGCGGTGTAGTGGTGCTGTTTCAAAGGCCCTTCTTTCCCTCATGCTACTCAGATGTAAATTAATTTTTGCCGGAGCTGTCTGAGCACTGTGACTGCCAGTTAAATCAATTGAGATAAATCTCCTTTATCTTACGGAAGAGCTGAGCTGGGCTGGATGTAAAGTGGAGGGAAAGGGAGGTTCTGCTGTTCGCACCCCAAGCCCACGCTGTGTGCTGGCTGGGGAGGTCAGGACGGAGGTGCTGTGCTGCCTGCTGGCTCTGCTGGCTCCGCACCGCGGAGCACTCCTCAGGTTTTTGGCCTTTGGAAATGCAGCTGCAAATTGCTGGGCACGCTTCTAAAGCTGTGTGCAGGAATCACTCAGAGAAAATCCAGCTCCAGGAGTTGGTTTACAAAACGGAAAAGGATTTGTGCCTGAACGCCCACGCAGTGTGTTGTGCATTCACCCACTCTGATAGCGGGGGATTGGGCATCCCATCTGAGCAGTGCTGCAGCTCAGCTGTGTGCTGCCTGGGATTTGTGGGTGCTTAATAGCAGGAATCAAATGCTCCTGTATCGGCAGAGATAGATACAATGTGGAACTGAATGCATGTTGTCCTTACCGTGTGCTATTCGTATGGAAGAATAATCCATAAATCAAGATATTACAAGGTTATTTAGTGATTCTTCAACTGTTATATATGTGTCAACAACAAATAAAAGAAGCATTTGATAGCATTAGTCCATGTGCCAGGAAATCCTCCTGGTTCTTTTCCTTACCTAAAGAAGGGGAGACCTAAGGCTATTTGGATTAGCACGCTGTGCTGCGATGCTCCTGCACAGGCAGTACGTTCTTCCTAAGCACTGCCAAAAATATGCTTGTCACAGAGATGTGTAATGTGATTGCAGTGGAAAATACATGCAAATGTTTAGCTGCCTCTTTTTTTTTCTAGAGGGGAAGAGATCTTGATTAAACAGTAATTAAGAGTGTTTTGGACAACACGAGGCAGTCTCTCTCCCAGGTGCTTAATAAGTGCCAAGACTGTTGAGTGAAGTGTTTATTTAGCATAGTAATAGGAGGCAGTCATTGCCAGGCTCACCAGAACCCAGTCTCTATTGTACATGTAACCCTGGGTAGCACGTGCTGCACGCTCTGCCCCATCGAGGGCAATGCATGGGCAGAAGAGCCTCCTGCCCGCCTGCTGCCTGTTTGCATTGCTGCCGCTTCCCTCAGGTGAGGTGGAGGACGAAGCGATCCCTCCTGGGGAAGGTGGCTGTGGGCACTCGGTCTCAAGGTGAGCTCAGCATCGCAGGTGGCAGCCCCTGGGATCAGACTGTGGTGCTGGGGTGATGGCCAAGTCTGTCCCTCAGTGTGTCTGCGGGCAGGGAGCAGGCAGCGAGCTGGGGTCTGTCTGCAGTGGTCTTCCCCAAATACTGTCCCTTGGTGCTGCCCCTCGCGGTGGGAAGGCATGGAGCAGCCTTGCTGACCTCTCTCAGCCATGCCCTGGCGTGTCTCCATCACCCACTGCTCCTGGGTGGGACGCCCTCCCCAAGGCACCGTCCCCACTGAGCAGGAGACACAGGCCACAGGCTGCTGCGACGTGCACTTCATGGGTCTGCCTCCGGTCCTGGCCGTGCTGCTGTGCTGAGACTGACGCTGCTAGAACAGGTACCGGCAGAGGGTTTTCTGCAGCACTGGGGTTAAAGGGTGGAGAAAGCAGCTTGTCTTGGATTGCTGGTATTTTTTTATTTTTTTTTTTTCAAAGATGCTGTTTGCATTGATAGATTTTCGGATGATGCTCTAGCAAAAAAAAAATCAATGCCCCAGTGATTGTACCAGGAAGGGCAGTCGATTGGTGAAAAAGCTGCAGCAGGCGTATTGGGAAATGGATTTTTTTCTGCCCTCCAGACATTAACTTGAAATTCTTTGAAATGAGGAGAAAACAATCTGTGTCAGAAATGAAAAATTAAGGAGGTTAATGTGGTGCCTTTTCCACTTTTAATTTCTTTGAATTCCAGGATGTCCTTGGAGGCTGGTGGGGAGCGGGGCGGGAGAGCTCCATTCCCGTGGCTTGCCCTGCCTGCTCCTGCTGCCCCTGTGGGCAGGACCGCCGGGTGCTCGCCGTGGCTGTGTCACCGGCGGGCCAGACAGGCCAGCAGCAGGGCCAGGACGCACGCAGTGCCCAGGAAGGCTGTTGCCCTCACGGTTGTGCAAGATCATTGTTGCTGGGTGTGTAAGAGCAGACGGGGAGGACACATTGCGGGTAAGCTTGCTCTGAGTGTTGCAATAGCTGGATGTCTTTAGAGATCAGCTGCTCGACTGGGGTCGTTTTCTCAACAGCGTTAATGAGGAATAATTTAGGGTCTCTGAGGGGGAAAGCGGTGTAAAGTGTTAGGGCAGGGAAGTGTTTCCCATGCCCGAGATGCTCCCTGTTTTTCTGTAAGGACACAGGCTGGTGTGCACACACATGTGCACGCACACATACACTCCCTGGTACCCGCTGGCGTGCAGGCAGCTCCTTTGCCAGTGGCACAGCGCGGTGCCGGCCAGCGCTCCTGGTCAGGGCTCTCGGAGGGGAAAGCCGAGCAGGAAACTTCATGCCGTTGTTTTTCTGCTTTGGGTAATTGTCTGCGCTTCAGCCTTTCTAAACAAAATGCCTCTTTCTTTCCTCTGGGGACTACTTTTCCCAGTCCCTTGGGTGGTCTTTTTATGCAGGTTTTTATCTACTCTGTGGTAGGCTATAGGCAGCTCTCCAGAGAGCTGGAAAAAACCTCTGCTTGCTTTACCCTATTGCAGAGGGAAGAAACGAACTCCCAGAGTCTTGGTTTTGGGAAATGAAAAAGCAAGATGAACATTAAAAAGGAACGTAAATAACAGGAGGCTTTTCATCCCCACTGAGCTGTGGAGGGGTTGATTTCTCCATGCCCCTGGAGGCGGTCTGCATGAGCCCCCTTCTCCCTGAGCCACAGCAGCCTGCCGAGGCTGGGCGGATTCAGACATGCTCTCCTTGCAGAATGAGTGCCCTGCCCTGGGCTCACCAATGGCTCCTGCTGCCTCCATAGAGGGCACTTTCAACTTCCCGGAGCTGTTTGCAGATGCTCCACTACCAGACAGACCCTCCGGAGACACCGGCTGAAAAGCTCGGGTCCTGCCTCGGCAAGGGGCCAGGCGGAGCAGGCAGCCTGCTTGGGGAATGCTGCCTCTTTTGCTGGGCACGCATTATCTGTCAGCAGACGATGAGTGCTTCAAATGCATTTACCATTTGAAATTATTGCACAGGGTGCAGCATGAGTCAGCCCAGCAGCACGCACCAGCACCGCTCACCTCCAGCCCTTCTATAAACTTCCGCATCACTGTGTGGGGCTGGCCATCGAAGCCCCATGGTGTTCATCCAGATTCCCGTGTGCTTTTCAAGGCCTCCTCTCCCCAGGAGGCCTGTAGACCCCAGTGCTGATCATGGGGAAGACCTGGAGGTCCTGTCCCGTTCCACCAGTGCCTTTCTCAGCCCTAGGCTGGTCTAGCTAGTGAGTGACTAGCCAGGACTGGGGGAGGACACGGGCATCTTCCTTGGGACGGTGGCTGGGGTCAGGATCTGTCGGTTGTTTCCTCATGAGAGGCGTAAGGGGGCTGTAGTGTTTGACAGCCATGCGTGGCCAGAGAGGCTAGAGGACCAGGCAAAATTAATTGTACTGTTAAGAAGCTGCAGTGATCTTTGCACGTGCATTTTAAACAGTGCTGTTCTAGTCAAACCCTGTCTTGCAAAAAAGCACAATAAATCTCTGAAGAGGGTGAGAGGAGGATGAAGGTGGCATGAAACAGCTTCTGTGCAAGGAAGGCTGGGAGAGCAGGCCTGTCCAGCTGGGAAAGGAGCGTCGGGTTGGTCCTGGGGGCGCTAGCCAGCTGTGTGTTAGTGGGGTGTGGATGGCAAAGCGTGGTTAGAAAACAATTAATTGCATTCTTATAGTGCAAGAGATAGGGGTACGTAATGAAGTTAGCCAGCAGTTTTGAAACTGAAGTACCTTTTATATCATGGTGTTTAATTAAGTTACTGAAGTTAATGGTTATGGATTGTTGTAGAAGCCAAAGCAGAAATGGATTCAAAAGGGAAACGGGTGAGTTCATGGGACAGAAGTCCTTTTGTGGTTACTGGTGATGATGGTTTGATACATGGTTTGGCTCAGTCAATCCCTAAATAGGTAATCACAAGGCAGAAGGGTGTTATCCCATCCTGGGGAAAGGAGCAATCTCTTGGATCCAGTTTCTTGTATTTTTTTTTCCCTAAGCATTGGGAAGGGCCACGGTTGAGGCAAACCCCGGCTGGACAATCTTCCATCGGCTGTGGAGCAGAGGCTCCAGCGCGGGAATGCAGCTGTGCTAAGGGACTTACCCTGCTCCTGCTGTGAGCAGCCAAGGTTTGGCAAGGATATGCTTAAAGAATGGGTCTTTTCTTTCTTCACCTGGGTTGGCTGGGCTATGTGGGTGTAAGCTAGGGCAGGATTTGGCACATTAAGTTTATAACATGGATCTAATTGAGAGAAGACGTGTGTTTCCTCAACTTCCCTGTCATTATTTATTGTGTTAACTAGAAAGCAGAGGCAGTGGCCACTTCACTTGTTCCCATCTGCATGAAAGTTTATCATTCGATTCATTTCTCTCTATTTTAGCTTTGCAGAAGTGAAGAGGAAAATCACCGAAGTTAACAGTGAGGTAGCAGGGAACAGCGAAGGACATATGGGTATGTAAGGGAAGCAGATGGCCTATCTGACTAAACCACATCATATAAGTTTATGAGTCAGGCAGGTGCTCTTTCCTGCTGTTTTATAGTGATGTCTTAAGGATTTCCCTTTTGATATACGAGGGCAAATCGTCAGCCGAGCCCTTCTCTATCAGAGGCTAATCCAAAAGTAAATCACTCTAAAGCAGCAGGAGAGAGGTCTTGCAAGGCACCCACTATAGAGATATTCTTTTGTTATAAATCATCGGAGTCATGTTCTTAAGAGATTATGCTGGAAAAAGCAAACAATATAAAAAGGTCAAATACAAATAGTAAAAATGAAATAGTTTGTTGCCTTCTGTCTACTCACAGAGGAGAGACCACTCAGCCTGGGAGAAGAGATGGCTCTTCAGTCTCACCAGAGCCAGGGATGGGGCTGCCTGGCTCAGGCTGGGTGGAAGGGCCAGCAAAGGAGCTGTGCCGAGCACAGAGCTGCCGGTGGGCATCTGTCTGGGGAAGGGCTGCCCCCCGAGCCTGCCCTCTGCCCCATGCTCTGGCTCTGCTCCTCTGAACACTGGGGGATCTGTTCCCTGGTGTCCGTGGGAGCATCCTTGTGCTGTACAGCCTGTGCTGGCTGCCTGCACCCCCAGGTGCTGGTGATGGAGAGGGAGCCAGCCACACAGCCAGCCACATTGTGGCTTTGCTAACGGGCTTGTGTTTGCTTTTGCTGGGAGTGTGCAAGGTGTGTGTGAGGCAGGGTGGGGGTACGTGTGGGTGCCCCTCATTGCATGGGCTGGAGCAAGGCGAAGAGGTTTTGCTCAGACACACGTCTCTGGATTGAGCCTAGTAGAACCTGGTTAATGGGTAATGCTGTCTCTCATCGCTGCTTGTACTGCTGTTGGGGAAAACCCTCTCACCGCGATCCTGCTACATGATCAGCCGAGGCATTAAACTGCTTTTCTGCAGTTCCTGGTATAATATCAAAACTTTAGGGAAATGTAAGTGAAAGAACATGCATGCTGCCGGCCTGCCATATGGACGTGCTGTCTGAGAGCTGGTGGTGATGTGTCAGCTCAGTGGCACATCCCGCTGTGCAATGCGCAGTGCTTCATTTCGCAGGAGAGATTTATTCCTTGTGCTTTAGTGCAGCCTGAGCCCCTGCCTCACCAGGTAGGCAGCACAAATCCCGGCCCCAAGCTCTCCTGCTGGGAAGGTGCTTGGTAGCAGTGCCCTTCAGGGCTGTGGACTGTCTCCTCAGCTTTGTGTTTGCCCTTCAGCGTGCCCTGGTCGGAGCCCTGCGATGTGTGGCTGGGGAGTGGGGCGAGTGCCCTATTCCCTGCGCTTCCAATCAATTGTCTGCAGTTAATGCTGCTTCCAGAAAACTGGTTTTCTCATTTGGAGGATAAGATGGCAAACTGTGTTCCTGCTTGTAGATGTTAGGAATCCCAGTGGCAATCTGCATGAGTCAGGACAACCTGGGGCACTGATGTCTGCTCTCTCGCCTCTCCCTCCTGTTGCTGCTGGCCCCGAGTGGCGTTTCCCACGCAATGTCTCGGGGGAGGCTGCGTTTCACTGTGAGAGTGGAGGTGATCCTGGTTTTGTACGTTTTACACTCTGTCATGGGAGCAAGGTGCAATTTCTCAGCAATGCCAGTAAACAGCTGTGCCATTTTCTTCTCCAAATCTCAAAGTGTAATTATTAATGATGCAAGTAAAAACACCATGGCTGCTGTTGGGGGCTCTGACACACTTTGGCTCTTTAACATGACATCTCCGCATGGGCAGCCTTGAGCTCCGTCTGGCAGAGCAGTGGGTACTGCACACCCTGCTGTTGCTTTAAAATAGGTATAAATACTGCTTGGCTGCCCATGGGCTGAGGCAATCCCTTTTCTGTGGCATCCCTGGTTTCCCTGCCCTCTGAAAGAGAGAGTGCTTAATTATAGCAAGGGCCTGGGCTCTGCTGGGGTGTGCCCTGTCCCCCGGCTGCCCGCGGTGCGGGGCTGCAGGCTGACATGGGGCTGGCGGACAGACGGGGCAGCTCCGCCGGCTGTGGGGCTCCTCTCTGCGTGGCAGGTCGCAGGATCTGGTGCCCAGCGCCGGTGGCTGCTGCCGCCTTCCCCTGCTCCGTCATGTCAGATCAGTAGCAGCATCTCTGCTGCCAGATCATGAGCATGTGCCTCCCTGCAATTATATTTAGGCCGTTGGCCGTCCCTGACACAGACTCGGATTAGGAGTCCCCGTGCTGACACGCTGACAGGTCGGCCTTGTTTGGTGTCCAGTTAAGTGTGCAATTCATCAGCGCGCGAGTGCAGCCTCTCCCGCGTGCCCGCTGGCAGGCTCGGCCCGTGCCCCGCAGCCCTGCGTCTTCCTGCAGCTCTGCAAAGTGGGTCAGATGCGCAGCAGGGTTCATCCAGCCCGCGGCAGAGTTCCTGTGGGGTTGGGGAGAGCTGCTGGCTCTGCAGGGCTGTTGCGCTCTGCCTCCCAGTGAAGCCCTGTGGGCTACGAGGTGCTTCCCTGGGTGGTGCCAGCCTGTCGCATCCCCCCCATCTGTCCTTGGGGTGCCCCTCTCTCTCCAGCCCCATGGGGCAGGCTCTCAGAAACCTGGCAGCAGTGCCTGGGTAGCACCATGTATGAGATCCACCAGTGGTGAGTACAGCAAGTAGTGTTCTGGGAAGGGGCACATATAGTCTTCTCTCAACCAACCTTTTTTTTTTTCCCCTGCCCCATACATGCACCTTCCAGCTCCAGCAGGTACAGCTGGACTTTACCAGCAGTGGTGTCCACCGCTCTACCTGCTGTTGATGCACTGAGCAGCTCCGGCACCCGGTGCACTGGCTGCACCCAGCTTTGTGGAGGAAAACCAGTGTGACCTAAGTCTGTCGCAATCCAAACAAACAAGAAGGTCAAATGCAGGTTGCAGAGGCAATCCTAATTCTGGCATTTCCTAACTTCTGAGTGCTGGATTTGGAATGTAGAAATAATGTCCTTCTAACACAGTACTTATGTGTAATACAGTTTTATGAGTCTACGGGAGCACAAATGGTCCCCTTGCTGAGTTTAACATTTATAACTTTAAAACTGATGAACTGATTTTCTTTGAAATCGGCTGCACTTTAAAGCACTGTTTTCTTCAGTCTTGGCCAGCTCTGCGGGTTTCTCTGAGACCTCGGGAGCTCTGAGCCTTGAGAGGAAGCGTGTGGCCAGCTGCAGGTGGGTGTGTGCTGGAGGCGGCTGTAACGATGCTACTTTGGCTTCAGCTATGTTTTACTGCATGTTGTTTAGGGCAGTAACTGTCTAACAGCAACATCTTTGTAAGTCGAACTCCTGTTTTCAAAGTGATCCAAGGCTCTCCCACACCCCCCCCAGTACATTGCAACCATCTTTAGTAAAGTCTTGTTTGCCACGCTACGGCTATGTTTGTAGGGGCCAACCCCCACCCCACCCCCTCGGGTTTTATGGGTTAATGTGCCCAAAGTTAGAAGAGATAATTTTTTCATCTCTGCCAATATCACAGGTTCACCAGTCAGTCGAGTCCAGAATGGACTGACTGAGAAAGTCATCCATGTGTGCTTGCAAATGGTCAAGATGGTGCAAGTTGGCTGGGCAGCTTGCCTGGCGGTGGCCAATGCTGGGCTGACCCATGCCCCTCAAGAGGGACAGGGTGGCTTCCTCGCCAGGGTGCTGGGTACTGGCACTGGTCTGCGTTTCCCTGGCTGTTACGCCTCAGGACGTGGACCGAAGTGGTGTTTGGGATGCTTCCAGCAGCTCAGGGCACAAGCACAGGGTGAGACCTGCTTGTCCTTTGTTTGGGGCATCTCAAAGTGGGCTTGAGGGAGTTTAGCTGCTAAAATCTGAGAAGGGGAAAGCGGTTTTGGAAGGCAAAGCAAGTTTGTGCAGTTCTTCACAGGGTGACAGAAAAAGGCTATTGCTGGTATTAAACCTGCCAGGGATCCTTAGTCCTCTTGGATCTTGACTCTTTTTTTCAAAACACGGGAATATGCTTTTGCCTTGTAAAGTGGAGAGAGTGGGAGAGATGGAGAGTTTACCTTAGAAATATTTCTCAGAAATAACCAAGTAGTTCTGAATTAAGTCTTCAAATCAATATATTCACCCCGGCTGATATATTTGCCATGAAGAATTGGGGCCTGATCAGTTAACCCTTGGAAATTTATAAGCCACTGAAAATGAGGCTTTCTAGTTGGATGTTTCAGGCAATCGTACTAAGGAATGGGACTGCTGCCTCGGCCAGAGGGGGTGCGGGGTGGGCACGCTGCGTGCAGCTCGGTCGGACCCGGCTGCAGCCTGGCGAGGATGCGAGCGCTGGAGAAGGCTGGGTTGGGGTCCGGGGGTGCCCGGTGGGCCTTATCCTGAGCACCTGATGGAAACAAAGGAAATCCTCCTGTAATGTTTCTTTTTCCTTTTAAGAGAAACAAAACCAACAAGCCTCCTAGGAAATAAGATGCAGAAGGTCAAGTTAATGAAGCAAGACTGCACTGCTAAGTGTTGAAAAGTTAAAATATGCAAAACTTAACCTCAGGTGCACAACTCTGACTCTGCCCCCTTGTGCATATTCATTAAAATACAGTCTCTAATTACATGTCGTAAGTTGTCTGAGCTGCATGTGTCCTTAAGCGCAGAAGTGAAAATTCGGTTGTACGGTGCGCTGTGATGCTGCGGGTGGGTTATCGGTTTGAGGCCATGAGGCTGCTAAGTTAAAGGCTGCTGCTGCGACGTGAGCTCTGCCGAGTCAGACGTGCGAGCGCCTCGCTGTGCCGCCGCGTGCTGCTCTGCCTTTGTGTGGCCACAGATTAGATCTGTCACCGTGCTGGTACACACTGATGGAGCTACTGCTTGCATCCATCCAGTACCCACAGATGTTCACTTTTAAGACTTGGTTTTTTTCATTCTGACTATTTTGGTGCTGTTATAAACCTGGAGCAACTGGAGTGAAGGCAGTGGGTACCCAAAGTGAGCTGGTGGGGCTGGACCGGGGTCTGGCCGAGCGCTCTGCCCCTACCCCAACGCAGCCGGGGGGTCAGGCTGCAGACAGACCTTCTGCTGCCTCAGCCGGGCTCCAGTGAGAAGGGGGAACTCCAGCCCGTGCCCACCGCCCTTCTGTGGTGCAAACGCAGAACGACGGCCTCATCTGGGCAGTGAGGCACAAAGGGCTCTGGAGCTGAGCTGTCACTGCTTGCCATGCGTGCCTTGCAGGCTCAGCCACCCAAGAAGTGCCATTAGGATGTGGCGATGCGTTCTCAGCTGGACTTTCTTGGGCTCAGAAAATGGATTTAGAGGATTTTTGAAAGATTTTGCTGCTGTTGTTCAAAATATCCCTCTCTGATTAGAAATAGCGCATCAGACAAAAGTGGGAGCAAATAGCTTTGATCTCTTAGATACATCAGAACTATATTGGCTTTTTTGTTTCTGATTTCCTGCCTGTGCTCTCCACTAGCATCTTTGCAGTAACAGTGATTCCTATTCATGTATAGTGCCTGCACTGAACCTGTATGCTGCTTAATCCTATTTAAAGCCATCCAGAAGTGTATGGTATCTCAGTGGTGTCTTTGCTCTTCTGTTAAGATCTCTGCCCAGCTTCTCCATGCATGGATGAATTCTGGTACCAAATTCGTATGGTGTTTCAAAAGAAATCCTGTGGATGCTGTCTGAGGATGGTGAGGGCTTGCACCTCTTCACTGTTGCCCACAAGTGGAGTTTTTGTCCATGCAAGGCAGTTTGTGACCCAGTGGACAGTCACTATTAGTTGCCCATAGCTGTGGAGCTTTGTTGGTTAGCGTTGGTTGGATCTTATCCCAGTGTGTCTCCCGCAGCTGTCCCTTTAAAGGGCTGATAAATTAAAGCTCCAGCAGCATCTCATGCAGCTCATGCATACGACCAGACTGAGGACTTACCAGTGCAATAAAGAGGCTTTTCCTTAAGTTTAGAAGTTATGATAGCCCCTGGTATCTGTGATATGTGACCTGGCGCTGGTGGCCTTGCTCGCAGGAGTGCCTGGATGAGGCATTACTCAGAGTAGGCTGTGGAAGGCTGTGTGACGGCTCTCTTGCTTCTCCAATCTGTCTGAGACCATAAGGAGGTTAATGGTGCTGGCATTTTGATATTATGGGTGGGGCCTCTTCCCAATTAATGTGAAATCAGGTGTTGTATGGGCTGCAACCAGAGAGGTAGGTGACTTACCCATTTCTGAGGACAGCTTTTAGCTAATTCTAGTTAGTTGAGAGGAAACCTGCCAGACTTATGAGCATCAGCTCTTTGCTGATAAAGACAAGAGCAGCTCTGGGCTCTGTCTTCAGGCCACCAGACTGCCCCATGTCCAGCATCAGCTTACATCCAGCATGCTTTTGAGACCGGCACACAGTGCAGGACTGACGTTAACACCTAGTGCAGCACAAGGTGGCAGCTACCCAGGAGTGGTGCCTGCTCCTGCTAAAGTATGATGATGTTTTAGCTCTGGAATCACTGATGGAGATGTAAACTTTAAAAAAGTGTCATGATAAAACATCTGTCTGGAAAAGGATGTGAAACACCCTATTTTGCTCTTCCTCATATTTTTTCATGTTTAAGCTCTTCTCAATGTCTGTTATTCCTGCCGTGGGCTATTTGTTGGCACACAGCCCTATGTACACTGAACATTTTGTATTGACAGCATCACGACAAGGTGCTGGGATACATCGGAAGGTTCAGGCCTGTGTGACTCGCCCAACACCTGCTGCCGAGCCGAGCTTGGACTTCAGTGTCTGCTTAGGAGCTGCCTTGGAGCTTGGGGTTTAGGGCAGGAGGAGGTTAGACAAAACATGCTTTTTCTTCCAAGGTAACAGTGCAAACAAAACGCTCCTAGGAAAGAGTTAATATGGGTCTGTCCGCAGATGTCCTGATGGAGTGAAGGCAAGCAATGATATTTTATATCATTTTGATATCCGGTCTAAATTAGGCCTGAGGGAACGACTGTGGCCTATTTAACCCAGCATCTGTCAGTTATCATTATTTTCAGCCAACTTTAGTAGTTTTGAGTATAAAATTTATATCTGAGGGGAGGAGAGGAAAAGAGGCCAGTAGGAGCTGGATTTGGCTACCTCAGCTTTTGTTGAAAGAGTTTGCAGTGGCCTTTTAGGAGTTCTTACCTGAGGTAAGAAACAAATTAGTGGGGACAGCACTGTGGGTGAAACTGCATGGTCACACACCGAGAGCCGTATGGAGGGTGGCTCAAAGAAGACAAAGACAAAGGGAGGATGCTAATGAGGTTTTCAAAGATTAGTCTTGGGTCTGGATAGTGTTTGGTTAATTGTGTTGCAAGAAAAACTGGTATTTGATTATGAAATTTGATGATAATGTAAAGGCATTGTTGACAGACGTGGATGGCCATCCTGATGAGCAGGCTGCAGGGTAACAGACGGGCTGGCACTCAGAAGTAGGTGGCCGTGCCGATGGGTGCTTCTCCACAGCCGAGAACATGGACTGGGGAGCCTGGGGAGGGGCTGGTTTCACTGGTTGGTGAGAGGGTGAGGGCTTGAGAGCTGCTGGTGGGGTGCAGCTGTAAAGGAGCCAAATCTCATCTTAGTGGGAGTTTTCAGTAGAGATGTGGCTGTGCCCACACCAGCCCACAAGACAGGGAGGACCTCCACGGGCATGCTCGCACCCTTCAGGTGTTGTGTTTCGCTCCATCCACCCCTTGCACAGACAGCAGTCGCTGGAGCAGAGCGGAGCCCTGGGTGAGGCGCTGGTACGTGCCAGGACCTGCCCTGCCTTGCTGGGGGAGGGACAGCCCTGTCGTAATTACCTGAACTTGCTCTTGGTGGTTACCAGAAACCAGGCATGTTCCTGTGCTGTTCCTGTGTGGCCTCTCAGGTATTAAACTGCACGGTGTGCGTAGCGTATTGCAAAGGGGACTCTGTCCTGCCCCGTGCGGATAATGCTGGCTGCAGTCAGGCAGCTAAGCAATTTTTTTACCTGCTGTCATCTGAAACCAAGCAGAAACCCTGAACTCCTGATGACTGACTAATGCAATTGCCCTTTTATTTCCTGATACTTCCTTGAGAAGCAGAGGGACTCCAAAGCCTACCCTGTCGTAAATCCTTGCTCAGGCTGCAGGCATCTCACTCGGGTGCAGAAAATGGAAACTTCAGCAGCTGGGAAGAAGCCAAAACCTCATCCTTCCCAGCAGCCTTCTCCTTGTGCTGCGTGGTGTGGTAGATGCTTGGTTTTTTGTACATTGGGATTTTGTCATGGTTCAACCCCAGCCGGCAACTAGAACCACGCAGCCCCTCACTCACTGCCCCTGACTGGGATTGGGAAGAGAACTGGAAAAGTAAAAGTGAGCAAACTTGTGGATTGAGATAAAGACAGTTTAATAAGTAAAGCAAAAGCCGTGCATGCAAGCAAAGCAAAACAAGGAATTCATTCACTACTTCCCATGGGCAGGCAGGTGTTCAGCCATCCCCAGGAAAGCAGGGCTCCATCGTGTGTAACCATTACTTGGGAAGACAAACGCCATCACTCCAAAAGTCCTCCCCTTCTTCCTTCTTCCCCCAGCTTTATATACTGAGCATGACGTCCTATGGCAGGGAACATTTCTTTGATCAGTTGGGGTGGTCTGTCCTGCCTGTATCCCCTCCCAACTTCTTGTGCCCTCCCAGCCTACTTGCGGTTGGGGTGATAGGAACACCCATGTGCTATCAAAAGTATTTCTCATTCCAAATCCAAAACATAGCACTATACCAGCTGCTAGTAAAAAAGTTAACTATCCCAGCTGAAATCGTGACACATGTACTGGGTGGATTTTATTGAAAAAGAGACCAGAACTTCACACCTGCTGTATGGCAGCACCTTGCAGTGCTTTTCCTTCTCGCAGTGGCTCAGAGCAGAAGTTACAAATTGATGGTGATGATGGTGCTGCCTTTGTCACAGAGCCGAAATTTGCAGATTGTGTCAAACTGCTGCTCGTCCCTCCAGCCAGTCTCTAACAAAAATGACTTTAAATTCTCTGGGAGTTAAAGAAGGAGCTCCCCTGGCCCTGTGATTTGGGGTCAAATCGGTCTCTTCCAGCACGTGGTGGATTAGCTCCTTCTCTCCCCTCCTGGCGTTGCGGCGCGCGGGGCTGTGCCGTGGTGTGCTGGGCTGCCCCCCCGGGAGCTGCCTGGCAGGGTCTGTGGGGAGGCAGTGCGGTGGGTAACGCGCCTTCGGGTGACCAGCGGTGGGTTTGCTGTCCCAGCACGCTGCCGGCTCTGGGGTTTCGAGGTGTGTCCGTCCCGTCCTTATGCAATCTGCTGCAGTGCCTTGTTGTATAATGCTGTTGTGTAAGCAGGGCACGGGCGGGTGTCAGGGTTTCGGCACCCGAGCTGTGCTCTCCGTCGTGCTCCCTGCTTTCCCCATCCGCAGCCTGGAGGGGATCCATCCTTGGGACTGCTCATCCGCTTTCCCGGCGGCATTGCAGGGGTGGCTACCCGAGCCGTTTCCCAGAGCACGCTGTCGTTGGTGGAAGGGTTGTCTTTAGGCTGGGGATGGTTGGCACAAGTGGCTGACTCCTGCTCCTGTGTTTAGGAACACCTCTTCCAGGGGCAACAGTAGATGTGGTTGGGGTCGGGGCTGTCTTTGCAGGGAGTGAAGCTGCCGGTGTGCCTGGACGCTAATGAGAGCAGCTTTGCGGGAGCTTCCTTGTTCAGGCAGCTCTGCCGTGCTCTCTGCCCTCGTTTCTAGCTGACATTACCACAGGCACTGTGCTACCTGCTACAAAGCTGTCTCACCGAGGGAATGCCGGGTCTTCCACGGCACCGGCACCTCAAAGGGGTGCTTGAAACGAGCTCAGAGGGGAAATGTATCCCCCTGCCTGCGATCACACTGCGGTGACAATGGCGCGGTCTGGAACATGGCGAGCAGGCTCTGAATGTCAGCGCATTGTTCATAGCGAGATATGTGTCATGTTGCATTAGCTCAGGCCGACAGCTACCGG
Source organism: Anarhynchus alexandrinus (assembly GCA_008711295.1). Taxonomy (NCBI): domain Eukaryota; kingdom Metazoa; phylum Chordata; class Aves; order Charadriiformes; family Charadriidae; genus Anarhynchus; species Anarhynchus alexandrinus. The sequence continues at coordinate 1,705,878 of VUYV01000156.1, read as the reverse complement.
TGGGAAAATATTTCTGCGAGTTCCTCAGAGTGCCCCCACCTCCTACAGGCAAGGACTTGTGCCTGTCGAGGCAGCAGCAGAACTGTACCCAGCCGTACTGGGGAAGCAGTGAGACCATCTGGTGCCCACATACGTGGAAAGTCATCCGAGTGTTGTGTCCAAAGGGCAAGCCTGCTTGTGCTGGTGGCACTTTCACGGAGAAAGTGTCTGGCTGTTCAGAAGACAAAGCTCAGTTTTATTTCTTGGTAGCCTCTGCTCGGGGGAGAGGAGATGGGGTTAGCGTGACTTATTTGGTCAAATTTACCGTGCCCAGACCGAAGGCAGCAGCTGGCAGCGCTGGAGCTGAGGAAGCCCCCTTGTTCCTGCCCACAGGCTACAGAGATCAGAAGCTGGAAGGGTGCTGGGTGATTCATGAGCATTTAGAGCAGGACAGAGCAGTCTTCTCTTGTGAGTGCAAGCAGCCTCTCTGTGTTGCACAGCCGTGCAATGGTGCGAGGGTGGAGCAGGAGCAGGGCTCCTGTGGGGGAAAGATGAGACACGGTGGAAGGACGTGGGCTCACTCACGTGGAGGGACTGCAACCCATGTGCAGAACTCCAGTGCTTTGCAGGACTGAGAAGCTTTTTAGCGATGCATGATCCTTCTCTAAGGTGTGGAACTCCAGTCCTCATTCCCTCACCTGCAAAAGCAGCTCTTGGTGGGGTGAGCTCATTTTCTAAAGAACTCTTTCTGAAGGAGCCGAGCGGGTGCCAGGCTTGCTGCTGAGCAGGCAGAGCTGCAGTGCGTGCAGGGGTACCTCCCCACCATTGTTTTCCGCTCTCTGGTTCCAGTGCTCTTCTGAGTCAGGTCCAGCCTCTAGTACCAGTTACAAGGTGCTGCTGGTGCAAGCCAGGAGCTGCCGGCGGCGATGGTGGGTGGCAGGGAGCGTGAGGGTCTGCACCAGTCCTGGGAACTCCTGTGCACCCCTCGCAGCTCCCTCGGTGCCCCGCCGGCCCGGTGACGGCTTGCTGGGCACCCGCAGCGCTGCATGCCGGCTCCTCCGCGCTCTCGGCTTCCCGCTGCCTGGGCTGGCTCAGCGCTGCCTGGCCTCCCCGCCGCGCAGGTGGGCTGCTGCCTTCGGAGCACTGCCTGCTCTCATTATTCTGTTACTCCAGCATCAGCTTTTCTGAGTCTCTCTCTCTTTATTTTCTTCCAATGTCAAAAAGGTGAGGAGGTCAAACGCTAATGCAGTATTTCTTTCCTTTCGTAAAATGTACCTAGCAGATGAGGAGTGTCAACACCAATTTGTTTTTCAAGTGCTTCTGCAGGATTATTTTCTTGTTAAAAGTGACAAGGAGGTGCAGAACTGTCGGCCTTTAGCCAGAGATGTCATCTCGTCTTTGAGTAGGTGAATGGGCACGAGATGACAGAGCACTTTTTTGTGGGAAAGACTAAAAGTTGATCCCAATTTAATAATTTCCTTAAAAATCAAAAGGAGAACATGCTCCTTATCTTCTGGTCCTCAGTAACGAGAGGCTGGAGAAGAGCAGCCTGTTAGGCCATAGTTAGTGCAGGGGAGTTCCCTACTGCATGTTTTTGCAGAGCTGGTTTCAGTACCGAAGTGGATGGCTCGAGCGTGGTTACTCATCAGTGGTCTTTCTGAATTTCAGTGCATCTTTTGACAGCAAAATCTGATGATGATTTCAGGAAAGGTAAGGTGCTCCTCTGTTGTAGTTGGCAGTATGGACTGTGTGGGGAAACTGTTCCGGGTTTCAGTTGTGCTCTCAGGAAGATGCCGAGTGCCCGGGAGCCTGCGAGCGGCTGCGGTGCTGCCGGCTGGCCTCGCTGCTGCTCCCGCTGCTGAGCCATCCCCGTGCAGCTCCACGGAGGTGCTGTCTTCTGCTCCTAATTGAAAGTGCTCATCAGATGCTCAGCCCAGCACACGACTTTCTGCGAGCCCAAGCGTTGGCCCCCGGCCTGTGCTGGGGCTGAGGAGCAGTGGGGGGCTGCGGGTGCGATCCTGCTCCTTGACCACCCTGGCCATCGGCTGCCCTTTGGCACGCTGTGCGTGTCCTGGCACTGGAGAGAGGAGGAGATGCTAAACGCTGCACTCCAGTCTCTCAGAGCTGGTGTTTTCTGGCAGTTAAGGAGACGAATAAATGACTCGCCACTTGACGTAATCATTAAGGGGTCTGCTGCACTGTTAAAACCCTCTCCCCTCCCGCCTCTGCGCAGCCTCCAGTGACCCTCTAGGAAAGGGAGCGCTGTTGATTAACGATGTTGGGTGCAGGACGGAGCCGAGGAAGCTGGGCTCATGTGGATGGCTGTCTCCAGTGCACGGAGCTGAGCTCGGCACACCATGGGAGCAGCCCTGGGACTGGGATTTATCATCTGGGTCAGCAGAGGGGTGGATCGGAGAACCCAGGAGGGCTGAAGATGCGTTTGGGTGTGGGAGGATTCGTACCCACGCACGGGGCTGTGCTGGTCCCCCAGTCCATGTCTCCTTCACTGGATTCATGCTGGTTCGTACTGGCCACCCTCCCTGTGACAGGGCATCTCCAGCAGCTTGAGGCATGGTCTGCTCCTGCTCTCTGTGGTGAGAGTGCCTGAGCCTGTAGACCTGTGGGGAGAAGCTGGGTGGTTTCTGCCACCGTTCGGGCGGGAGCCACTTTGGCACGGTTTTTGGTGTGGTGTTCTGGCTGCAGCAGAGGCAGGGCATGGTCAGCCCGACTCTGCCAGCCATGGCTTTGTCTCGGAGCTTCCCTTTGCCCTGTGCTGTTTCGAAGTGTTTTCTGTGACCATCAGGTGTGGCGATTAGAACTAGAGAGTGAATGCACTGAGACTGGAGCTGTGCCATTGGGACACAGGTGAACTGCGAACTCGGGTGACATCACTGAAAGTGTTTTTCTCAACAAATTCTCCTCTCTTCAGCTGGTCTGGCAGGTCAGTTTTGCGTCAATTTGTTTAAAGTAAGGTGAAGAAACACACAGTTCTAAGATTTCCACAGTGATACTTCTGAACACAGTCTGCATTTTTTCCTTTAGCAAAGCAACGCCAGGGACTAGCAATCACATCTTATTTTTTTAGTAGGATGATGAAAATAACCCCATGTGGCAGAGCCGAATGCTCCCAGACTCGGCAGCTCTGCGCAGATTCCAGAGCACCAGGATAAGAGGTGCTTAGTGAAAACTTTCTCTTTTCTAATTTCTCTTTCCTCTTCAGAACTTGAGTTCTGTAGTGCTGCAGCAGAGACGCCGCTGACACGAGCAGAGCAGCTCTTCCGAAGCCCGACTGCTTCGTGCTTTTGTACCGCTTTGAAAACAGTGACCCGTTGGACTGAAAGTTTCCCTGTTTTTTCTCAGCCCCTGTGTGATGTGTGTGTGCAGACAGGTTGTTAAAATGGATTTTTTTCTCCCCATCAGTTGTTAATACCTCATCATGAAGACGGCACAGTTTTAGGACAGCCTTGCTGAAGCATTTTAGCAGCGCGCCTGTTTGTTCAAGCTGGTAATAAACAATTTCCTTACATGTAAAAGATGAAGCAAAGGTAGCTTTTGGAAGACAGCCAGTTTGAAGCGAAAGTGGAATGCTTCTCCTGAAGCCTTTTAGTTAAAAATGTGCTCGTAATCAAACAATTTAGCTTTTCAGAGAAAAAAACAACACTGGAAAAACAAGCAAACTGGAGAAAACACATGAAATGATCCCTGTAGGGAGATGTCAGACAGCAAGAGCAGACAGAGCAGTGTGAAAGTGGGTGAATCAGTGGATTTTCTTGTCATTGCTCCAAGTCCAGAAATTCAACAACTTTGGAGAAAGTTGTAGTTAGAGGAGTAATAAAAAGGCAACTGACTCACATGGAAACAACATCAGTGGAATAAATCCATGCAAAAACAAAGGGGGTGAGGCTCAGGCTGCTGCAAGAGGGGCTCTTTGGTGGGGGAGTTCAGTGTGCTCACGTCTGTGGTGGTGGAAGTGCATGTATGAAAGCACCTGAGATGAGTCTAGCCTTGTTGAGAAATAAATTAGCAGAAGTAAATAACGTATATCCACCTTCCCATGAGTTCTGGCTTCATTAACAGTGATATGCCTTGCTTTTAACAGCTTTTGTGATCTCAGGGGAAAGTATTTTTTAAAAAATCAAGATAATTCTTTTGTTTGAAAAAAAACAAACCACAAAACCCTAAAAGCCCTGAAGTGACCTTTTATTCTAAGTGAAGGAACAGGCAGGCTGATGGCTTTTTCAGATACAAAGAGTCATGGCAAAGCAGCCCAAATGCCGGCCAGCACTCCTATACGGGAGCACTGCCGGCAGCGTACACTTGGCCCTATTGTCTCGGAGCTTGTATGGACTAGTCAGTGGGAAATGAGGTATTTCCTTTTTGCAGCTTGCTTGTATTAGAGTGCTGGGGGTCGGATCCTGCCCTGGCTTACGCCACGGTAAAGCCCGCGTAACGCTGGAGTTCTGCGAGGTTTACACTGGTGTGAGCAGCATCAGATTCTGCGCCAGGTGTCTGGGGGACTCTGACCTTCTGGGTCTGCTGGGGCATCATAAGTTAAACATGTTCTGATTAGCCTGCACTGTAAATCCAGCATTTTAATTCTTTCCATATGTAAGATCCAGTCTAATAAGCCAAAGTTTAAGACCATGCAATCTATTTGGAATAACCATATGGATTAGGAGTCAGACTGTGCTTTTCTGCTTCTTGTATTTATACTAATGTGGGGACATTTGCTAATGCGCATGTAGCTCATGCTGGTATCCATTTTTTAAAAATATGACACCAAATGGCTCGCATTAAAATATTTGAAAAGCAGTAAAACTGTGAAAGTTTCTCTCGCGTGCAGACAGACACATCTGTGAAATGAAGTGTCTCCAGGGAGCACCATTCCTGTCCCTCCCCTTATCAGTGGGGCTGAAGACCCCTGTGAGGGTGCTGGGCCAGCCCGGGTCCCCCGGCTTGCTGCGGTTCTCCACGGCCGCTGGGCCAGCCTGACGCTTCCGAGACCCCTGGGCACAAGGGGAGAGCAGCCTTTGGGGCAAGGAGGACCTGGCTGGATCCAGACCCCTCCTGCAATGACCGGGGCTAAACCAGAGGAGCTTCTGGCTGTGGAGAGCCCAGGGACTGCTTGCGGTCAGCTGGGCATGCGGTGGTGTCACCCCCCTGCTGTCAGCAGGTATTCCAGCCAGGGGTTCACCCTGCTGATGCCCTCCCACGTGCTGGAGAGAGGTCTGGAGAGCAGAGCTGGGAGGCAGGAGTGTGCTCTGACGCTGAGGCTTTTGTGTTCATCAAAGTCATTGAGGTTTGCTGCTCTTCTTCTGCAGTTTCTTGGTTCTCTTGGGAAGATCCCCTTCCTCCTGTCTTTCCCTTGTCTCACCAGTTTGATTCTTTCTCTGTCTTTCTGTTTTCCTGTCTTTATGTATCATTAAGTTATGATTTGAAATACTACTTTAAAAGAAAAATAGGAGTGCTCCGTTTCTGAAGCTTTGCTCTTGTGCTCTGCAGTGAACATCCCTCAGGAGAAGGTTAAACAAGCCTACTTGTGATCGCCTCTTCTGCAGGTACCCGCCAGCACTGGGGTTGGTGGTGGGGTTTATGAGTAGGTGCAGGGTTCCCAGCTCCCGGTGGGCTTGGCAGGCTCCAGAGTCCCCCTTGCTGCTGGCTCCCGCTTTGCCATGTGGCATTCCCGTGCCACCTCCTGAAGGTGCAAACCCAGCAGCTGGTGTGACTTCTGTGTCTGCACTTCTTCTGTTGTTTGTTTCTTGATAATGAAGTGGTTGCTTCGTTGTGTTTCCTCAGCTGATGGTAGGAAGGCACTGGGACCAAGACTGTGTGGAGGAGAGCCCAGTGTGTGTGTCCCCAAGGTGAGGACAGTCACTTTGCTCGCTGTTCGTCAGCTCTGCCTCTGTCTGGAGGAGGGGTGAGCTTGGCTCTCCCCACCTCGGGGAGCAGCTGTGTGGATGGGTGCTGCCTTCCCTCGGGGCTCAGGGTCCCTCTGAAGGTCTCGCCAAGTTCGGGATGAGCAGGACCAGTCCCTGCCACACTGGGGAGAGGGGCGGTGTCCTCCGTCCTCATCTCACAGCACCCCGTCTGTGCGGGCCTGGTGACCAGACGTGGCCAGAAGCACCAAGTATCTCCCCTCTCCTCCTGGTGTTTCTTGTGGGACGCGTTTTGGCTGAGGGTGGGAGCCTGTGCCGCTGGCTATTCCCAGGGTACCGAAAGCATCTGGGCCAGGATTATAAAGCAGTCGGCTTGTCACGGGAGCCAGAGTCGGACCTGGGTCTGTGCGAGTGCTGGAAAGCATTTCCGAGTGGGAGTTGCACTCTGCCATCCGTCATTTGCTCAGACGGAGAGGAGGGAGTCAGCGTGAGACATGGCAACTTCTTCCTCCCTGTCTCCAGCATTAATCTAAATGCCAAAACGCAGACCTTGTGGAATGCACCAGCGCTGTGGAGAGCACCAGCCTCTAATTCCATATGGCACGGAAATATCCCCCAGGTAGCGCTTCACAGACACCCAGTGCTGTCTCGCAGCTTGTAGGTTAATGCCGCCAGCTTGGCTGCTTATTGCTGCCGGTGTGAGGCCATATTGAGGAGCTGCTGGGTTGGGCTGCCGGAGGTGAGGAGAGAGCCCGGGGAGAGAGGGGAGCGCGGAGATGCTCCCAATGCTGGGCTGGAAATTGTTTATTGAAAGGAAAGGATCATATTACACTCAATTTTTGCTGAGTTTATCTTGGTTTTTATCAGATTACACACAGGATAACTCATCAATATTGTGATCCCGCTGACATGTAAGTGAGCTGCTGCATAATTCATGGCTGCTGCAGGGCTCCGGCAATGGGAGGCACATATTTAATTAGACACTTCACCGTTTCACTCTTCTGGAACAGCCCTGGGATTGCACCCACGGAGGTGGATGCTGCGGTGGCCCTGCCTGCCGCAGCCCCAGGCCGCCTTGCCGAAGCTGCGCTGGCGCTGTCCCCGGCATCTGAGCTCGGTGGCAGAGGCACTGTGTCACGGCTTCACTTTTTGGGGACATCCCACAGCGTAGCCCTCTGGGTGGCACGGTCTGTGCAGGGTGACAGCCCGCTGCGGAGCAGTTAAGTCTGTGCTGTCCTCAGAGGACCCCCGGTGTCAGGCGATGGTCTGCAGAGGCTGCCGTGGGAGAGCAAGTCTCCCCAAGCCATGCTGCCCTTGAGGTGACCTTGTGGGGGCAGGTTGCGCTTCACATCCGTGCACTGCTGCCCTCCCTGTGCATTGCACCAGGAGTGATGCCTGTCTCCGTTCCATGGCTGACTGTGCCGGCTCTCTGTGCAGCAGGAAACTCAACATGGCTGTGAGCTGAAGTGAAATGTGCTGCTGGGGCTTCTTGGTCTGCTGCCAGCCCTCTGCCGGGACGCAGGGCGGCACGTCCCGGGGAGCCTGTGCTGGGGTGTCCCCCGCACAGCGAGCCCAGGAGGGACCGCGGGAGCGGTGGGCTGTGCCGGGCTCCCGAGCTCGGGCACAGTGTCAGAGCAGAAGGGTCTGCAGCAGATGGGGGGTTCCCTGGAGCTGCTGCTCTGCCTCTGCCCTGCCAGGGCTGGTCAGCAGCGGGTTCTTTGCACCAATGGTGCTGAGGTCAGAGCAGAGCCTCGAGTCGTTAAATAAAGCTGTAATAGGCAGAAAATGCAAAGAAAACTTAGTAATGGCCTGTTAATTTTTTAATGCCTGTATTGAGTAAGAGACAAAGTAACTAATTCCCTTCCCTGTGCTGAACAGTTCAATAAATTAGCTTTACAAAGTTCAAAGCTGATCAGGGTACCGCAGCTTTGATGCCTGTGCTTCGCATTAGGGTACAGACAACTTCTACAGCATTTCCCTCCCACCAGCAATGCTTCTAGTGATGGAGTTAAAGGAGTATTATTGCTGTTTCCTCTTCAGTGCTGATTGTCGTCTGCTCTCGTGAGGCTGCGTCACAGCCCAGCTAGAGAGTGCTGCTGTTGAGACAGCCGGCTGTTGCTTTCACTTATAAAGCAGACTTGTGGGTCTGTCTGTCCATCTGCTGACTCTCCGTCTGTCCTCGCAGTGTCCATCACTGGCAGCGGTATCACCAAGAGTGTGATTTAGAAAGCTCGGTTCTGCTTCCATAGACCTGAGATGCTCCAGTGAATGAAGAGCGTGCTGGTGGTGGGAGAGGAATAGGTGTGTTGCCTTCTGCGTGGCATGTGGCAGATGTGACAGCTGTGTTTGACCTATGGAGACACTCAAAGTAAGTCAATACATTGAGAGCAGGGATATATACGGTCCATGCCGTACGTGTATGTCAGTGGTGACAGGGCTCAGTTTCCAAGCGTGGGTGAGTTGACAGGAGGCTGGTAGCAGCCGGACACCTAGGGTGGGATTTAGGTGGGTGAGCGCTGAGCTGCATCTGGCCGATCCAGCCTGTGGGCCCGTGTCCCTGGGATGCGAACCCCTGGGAACCGATGAGTGCTGTGGGTCTGTCCTGACCCCCACAGAGCTCAGGGTCTGAGCTGGACCCTCACCCCCGGGGAGGGGAAGACATACTGGTGGAGATGAGTCGTCCTCCTTCTTGGATGCACTTTGGAGAGCGCGTTAAACCATGGTGATGAGATGCGGTGTGTAGTGTCTCCTCCCACGCTTGTCAGCTGTAACGTTTAATTCTAAGAATCCACGTTATCCATAAAACCACCCAGTCCTTTGTCAGTCTTCTCAAGTTCAGATCTCAACACCCTCCTGCAGCAGTGAAGTCCAGAGCTGAATTACGTGTTTATGGAAAAGTATTCCTTAACAGGCTTGAATTTCTCACTTTGGTCTCACTCATCATCTCTTCCATCTGGGGCTTCAGGTCAGAGCCAGCAGTTCCCCCTGCCTCCCCTCTTTAGGCCACCCTCGGCTTTATATGGTCATTGTCTCCTTCCCACAGTGAGCAACGTCCAGAGGGGCGAGGAGAGGTTCACAGGGGTTCAGCGCTGGACCCCTCCCTGGCGCTGGTCTTTTGTCTGGCTGTGCTGAGGGCAGCGTGTGTCTCCCTTCCTCTCACAGGCTCTTTGAAAATGTATCAGGGATAGTGAGAATTTTTTTCCATTTTTGTGGTGCTTCCCTCCATTAATTTTCTGGTTGTAGTACATTACTCATGGATAATTAAGAGTGAGCTATTAATACAACATTTAATATTCAAGTGCAGTGAAGAGGAGAGAACAATAAGTCAAGGAATCATATACTACAAGACGTTTTGGTTTAGTGATGAAATTTTTTTTTTGCTGGCTTTGGCTATCAGAGCATAGTGCTGCTTCCATCTAAGTATGGTCCTGAGAACTTCATTTATTGATAGAATACAAATAGGACATTAAATCAGGGGAAGTGAATTTGAATTGCTGGCCATACATACAATTATGAACGGGATTGGCTACTTCTGTCTACTGTATCTTAAGTTAGGAGAATTATGGTAGAGACCGCTAAGGAGAGCTTAGAGTGTCTTAAAATTAATGAGATTGAAGTCTGTCTAGGAAAAAAAAATTAATGCTAAAATGCAGCTCTCGCATTAGGGATGAAAAAATTGCCTTAGAGAAGTGGTCATGCTTTGTCCAGATGGAGAAACGCGGGGTGGGTAGGCTGTGCACCGGCATCAAATAAACATGTCTCAGCCTTAAGAGCTCCTCCTTGCCCCGCCGTCCTCACGTGCCGGGGATGAATTAATTGCCAGCAGCAGAGAGGAGAGGGAGGCTTGAGCCGAGCCTGCCGGGGAGGGGTGGCCATGATACAGCCCATCGCCGGCTTTTCCAGCCCTCTCCCCTCCCAGTTCCTGCTGGCTGCTCCCGGCACCGCACACCCGCTCTGAGCGACCGACCCACGTGTCTGCAGAGCCCCCCCTGTTACGGTGTTTTGGAGGGTCACTGGGGACCATTCTTCTGTCCCCCAAAGGCTGTAGATTTGAGTGCCCTGCGGCTGCAGCGCAGCGCTTTCTGGGACACGTTTTCAGGCGGCCACTTCTTTGTAAGGATGTGCTGAGGCACTTCAGAGCAGCTCCAGACAGAGGACATTGCTTTCTCCGTGTGCCACAGGTCTGCCTGTGCTTTGGTGATGAGGAGGGAGGTTTGGGGCCATGAGTACACCCACCCATTTGAAGCGCGCAGTGGATGGTGGCAGTTGGCAGCACGTGCCCGGCCAGAGATCTCCGCTCCCCGGGCTTGCCGGGGCTCCCGGCTGAAGAGGGGGCAGCAGGGGTGGGCACAGAGCCACAGCCCCATGGCACAGCGGGGAGGTGGGATCCCCCAGCACCATATGTCCTGGCTGGGGGGCCTTGATCGGGCAGCAGGAGCACCAGCACCGCGGCGGGAGGCAGCTCCGCCAAGCCACACTGGGAGCTCTCCGGAGATGGAGCGCGTAAAGATGTCACGAGTCAAGCACATGTAAAGGTTGCCATTTACAAGCAAGTAATTGCAAGAGTTACCACACAGCTGTCTCCGCGACAGCACAGGATATTGTTATTTATATCCCCACCGTTCGCGTGCTGCTCAAAGGCACGTCCCTGCCAGCGAGCACCTCCTCGTTACGGTGCCCGGCCTGGCTGCGCGGCGCAGCAGCAGCAGCTCCCCGTGGGGAGGGGGCTCTGCCGCCGGAGGAGGGGGTCGCCTGTCACTCCTGCACGGGTCCCACTGTCTGGATTTCGCACTGGCTCCTGTCCCGGCATGGGGCTTCCTCGAGCTGCGCCACCCGGACCTGATCACACACGCGTGCGCGCGCGCGCAAACACCACACACATGTAAATACTTGTGCGTTGTTTTGTTTGATGGGCTGAATAATTGGTTGTTTACAGATGGGAAAGGGTAAGTGTGCTTCTGACCTTTCTTCATGTGGGGTGTTTATAGTTAATAACGATCGTGCTAACTATGTCCGTTTTCTTTACGGGGGCTGTTCTCTCCTAGAGGCACTCTCTGCTCTCTGAATCCGAAATACAAAGTCCCTAATCTCTGTAGAGAGAAAAAAAGACTGATCCCAACCGTTCTGAAATAGGGAATGTAATTAAACATAGGCACTGTATTGATTGCCAATTAAGCAGCAACAAAACAAATTATTTGCTAGTATAATAAAAATGTTGTCAGTGTTGACAGTATTCGGGCACAAAGCTTTCCTGAGTCCATTGTGTGCGCACATTTCGAAGTGTCATATAAATAGCTGCATTTTTCAATGAGGAACCTTCAGTAGAGCCGCCTATCGTAAAATTGCGTTTGCATCTTTGGACATCAGAGACAGCTCGGCAGTTAGGAGGCGGCCGCTTCCAGCAGCGAGGAGCGGGTCCAGCGCAGGAGCCGTGGCGGAGCGGGGCTCCGGGGACGCTGGGGTCGAGGCTGTCCGGCACTTGGGGCACACCGGGTGCCCGGCCTCGGGTGAGCCCTGCGGGAGAGACCGGGACCCTCAGAGGTGTTTTGTGTGTCAGCATTTCAAACAATTTAACCATTTAAACCAGACTGGACTTGAATAGCTGATGTTACACATGCTGTGCCCGCATACCCAGCCGTGCTGGGGGGCAGCGGTGCCCCGTTGGGCTGCAGCCCGCTGGCCGCTGGGTCGCTGCCTTGCCTTGCCTGCTTCAGCACCACTGTGCCTGCTCTGAGAGCTGCTCTTTGGGCTTCCCCCCTTGGTCTGACCCACTGTCGGAGGCTGTGCTGCTCTCCGCTTTTCGGCATGCGGTGGCTACGCTGAGGCGGTGCGTGGCCAGCCGTTTCCAGAGGCAGGAGCAGAGCAGCCTTGCGTGGTGCTGCAGGTGGGTCCTGCCATGGTAACCCTTCTGCTGGGGATCAGAGTGCCTTCTGCTGTGAAGCCTCACGGCTTTGGGATGATGCAAAGAAATGCAGTAGTAGATCGTGGATCGCCCGTAGGGAGGTGGCTCCATCAGGAGAAAGGTCTCCTCTGGACAGGTATTTCTAACCATCCCCTTACGTGGTCTGTGGTGGGTCTGGTGTGCTGAGGTTTGAATTTGCCCCAACGCTTGGGAGCCCTGGGGTATGCTGCTGGGGGAGCAGCAGTCCCTGCTGGTGCCGGCATGCGGAGGGGACCAAAGGGTCAGCTCGGACCATGAGTTGTCCTTCACCCCTAGCTTTGCACTGGGCTCACTTGGCCGCTCACTGGGAGAGGGGTTTGCTCTTTTTGGTGTGAAAGACTGAAAAAATACCGTGAAACCTAATGTTAGGATCTGCTCTGTGCACTGAGCCTTGGGAGTGCTGCGCAGCTGCTGCTGCAGCGGCATTTGCGGCTTTGGGACATACGTGTGTTTTCTGTGAAGAGCAGTGTCCCTGCGTGTAGTGTCTCCATGTCTGTCGGCTGGAGCGGAGCGGGAGTGGGAGGCCGAGAGCGGCGATCTGGGGGAGGGGAGGGTTTCAGCAAACATTTCCTTACCAAAACAGCCCTGACCTTTGCAGGGCTGAGCTGTCTGATGCAACAGGCTGAACCTTTCCAGACTCCAGCTCCAACCTGAAATGCTTCAGAGCAAAATTGATGGCCGCTGCATTGGCCCCAGTGTTTACATCCAGTGCTTGCCCGGCCACTGCCGCAGGGTGGGGATTGGGGTCTAAAAGCCCAAAGTGGGAGCCACGGTCTGTTTTTCCCATGCATAGCCCGGATCAGCATGGACTGATGCCGGCAGGCAGTGACGCGTACCCGTGAGTGCTGGGTGCTGCACCACCGGTGGTTGTGCTCTCTTGTGCCCTTCGCTTGGAGAGCAGCCGGTGCGGGCATGGAGGAAGGGCCGTGCAGGGCCGGGGGCACGGGGAGATGGCCGAGTTGTGTGCTCTGGAGCAGCCAGTGTTGGTTTAGAGGGATGGGTGGAGGCGTTCGTTTTGACCATAGGTGACAGAGTCTGCTTTCCCATGCCGGGCACTCAAGCCCAGTTCGTTGAGACCAAGCGGGAGTTTATTTGTGGGCACCTACGGTGCGTGGGCGGGAGCCGCGGTGCTCCGGGGATCGGCGCCGAGAGGGGTCGTCGCTGCCTGGCTCTCCGGCAAACCAGCTGTTAGTTACAGAGATGCTGTTGTTTCTGTGTCCTGTGGTGAATAAAATTAAACAACTCTTTATTTCTGAATGACAGCCCAGGGACTGCACTTCTGCTCTGGCTCGGTGTGAAGTGGCTTCATCCCAGCGCGGGTCCTCTGGGGCCCGGAGCCCTCGATTCATTAGTTGTCAGGCTTGTAGGTGGATTCTGCATTAGGCCTTTAATTTAGTGTATTGCCATGGGCTACTGACCACATGACACTGCTCAAATGTGAGCAAATCTAACGAGGATCCAGGACTGCTCTTTAATTTGGTGGGAATAACAGAGTGAGCAGGGGCCCAGAGAGTGTTAATCATGAAGGAAAACTAGCTCAAACCAGGTCAGTGGTGCCGGTTCTCAGTGCACCGTAATGGAGAGGGAGCGCTGGGGCTGAGGAGGGAGCGCCCCGCAGTACCGGCAGTCCCGCTCCACCTCCAGCGGGAAGCATCGTGGCCCCAGGCAGCCGGTGGCAGCACCGTGCCATCTTTACCGTACCCTCCCACCGCCTTTTCCTCTCCCTCCCACTGGGCACTGCGGCCCACAGACCCCACGGGGTGGCCGGCATCCTGGTGGGACTGCGCTCAGACCCCCAGCCGGGGGTGGCGTGCATGGCGGGGCCTGGCCGTCCCCTCGCATCCTCCGTGCCCTTGGGCAGGGGACGGTGGCGCTCCCTGGCTCTGGAAGGTCCGGGAGTGCCAGGCGTCTGCTGTCCTCGTGGGGAGCCGGTGGCAAAGGCCAGTGCCAGCTGCCACCCACCCGCGCCTCGGTCCTGCGTCAAGTCGCTCAGCACAAAGGCCCCAGAGCTCCTCGCGCTGAGCGGCATCCAGTCCCCACGGCTACATTTGTTTCATACAGCAAACAAATTCACGCTGCTCTCCTGCTGGCTGTTGCTGGATGGGGCCAACTCCCCTCGGCATGCATCACGCAGATTTATTGCGTTATATTGGAGCGGTGCCTGAGCTTGGCTGGTTTCTTTAAATCGTCTTTTTTGGAGAGGGGTGGGCTTTGGGAGAGGGGGCACAGAAATCCTCTGTAGTAATTCCTGTTGACTGCAGTGACCAGCGAGGCAGAACTGATCAACTGCAGGCTTCCCTGCTGCTGAACTCTGCCAACAAAGTGCTTACATCTGCTTTTACGCTAATGGGAACTTTATGGACTGGCGTATCCCCCCCCAGGAGCAAATTCCAGCAAGGTCAGAATCCAGAAAGTTGCCACTTGACACCGGCCGTGAAGCCCTGAGCCAGCCGGAGGAGGCCAGGTTGCACCGAGGTCCTTCTGGGGCAGGAGATCTAACGCTATCGGGTGCAACCGATAGCCTGGAGGCCTCCCAAATGCCGCGGCTGCTGCCCCGCTCCTCGGCTGCACGGCCCCGCTGCGTCCCCGGGGCGCGAGGCTGGAGGAGCCGTGCAGGTAGATGCTGTGCCGAGCGTGGCACTGAGACGCGCCGCTCAGCAAACGCAGGCGGGATGAGAGGGCAGCCTCCGGCAGCGCTCCGCTTTTTGGGAGACTCTGGGTGCTGAAATCGTGAAATGACTGCTTTGAGGGCGTGTATTTTCCTGAATTTAATGAATGACCGTTCCACATTAATGTTTATTAAGGTGATTAATACTTTAATTTGTGTGGAAGAGAGTTTGCAGAAACATAACTTGCTTCTACACAAGAGTTACTGTTCATTTTTCAGGAAATATAATCAGTCCAGACACGGCCTGCTGAATTGTGGCCTGCTTTGGCAGCCTGAGTGTGAAAGATTATGGACGGTCTCCGATTAGCTGTCTCTTTTTTAATCTAACATTGCAGGGGCCTAATTGCTTTGACTTTGACTAAAGAGAAGATGGTTTCCGTAAGGGTGTGCCATGGAGCTGTGCTCTGGCTGTGCGGCCGCTGGTCCCGGGCACGGCGGTCGGGGTTGGATCCCAGCCTGCCCCGTGCCAGTGCGGTTACACGATGCTGCACACCCCATACTGCTCTCCCGGGATGTTGGTCAGGTTTTGTGCGACACAGGGTGCTGGTGGACCCAAGTTCTCATTGCTCCACACCTGAACCAGGGACCAGGCAGTATTGAAGGGAAACCTGCTGATGTTCACCATGTACTGTCCACCCAGTGCGAGGTGTGGAGCCTGCGACGTCTCTCCTGCTGAGTGCAAGAGCATGCATGCAGTAATGTCTCCGTATCACTGTATCTGGGCAGATCTTTAGCCTACGGTGGTGTTTTCGTAGTGTTTGGGTTTCTCCTAGGGTGCCAGGGGTTAAGGAGGAATCCCTCTGCCTGCACGCACAGCACGGTGTTGTGCACATGGGCCTCCGTTAGAGCAGCCCTGTGCTGGAGAGGCTTCGCCTGGGGAGAAGGGCAGCGCCGCTCTGCTGTGAGGGACACGGGATGTAACGTGTCCTGGCGCCCGGCTGGCTCCTGGTGTGGGGCCCCACAGGGATGTCTTGCTCTGAAACAGCCGTGCCAAAGCCACAGCCACTCAGGTGTGAACCTGGCCCACACCCGTTAGACGTCTCTGCTCTGTTTCCCCTGCAGCGGTGGGTGAAGACCGTAATAAACTTGCAGCATTAGGAGAGGGGTGAGCTCTGGCCAGGACCGGGTACCTGCCTGCGCCAGTGGGGCTGCACCGCAGCCTGGATCGCTCCCTGCTCTGCCAGATCTCTGCCGTATGGGACCTTCAGGGCTGGAACCAAACCCACCCGTCCTTGGTGAGCTGCCGCGACCTCCCCCTGCTGAGCACCCGCTGGTCGTGGGGACCCTGCCCCAGCCACCCCCAGCCACCTCTGCGCCCAGGGCAGCAGAGACAGGGCCCCTCTGACGTGGGAGGATTTTGAAGTTTGGGAAACGGGCATCTTTGCAGAGCCTTTATGGTGGCCTTGCAGAGGCGTGCCGTCCTCCGGTGAGTCTATCCTGTGCTGCTCCCGCAGACCTCTGCCCCGAGGGTGTGCTGGAGCGCAGGGCTGTGGGGCTGTGCCGGCCGCTGCGGGGCGGTGAGCGAGGCGGGAGCATCCCTCCCACGCACGGCACCTCTTCTTCCTTCACTTGCTTGAAGTGCTGTCTGGTTTTAGCTCTTTGAAACAAAGCCCGCACCCTCCTCCACATCCCTTTGTGGCACAGGGATGGTCAGGCTGAACGCGCCCCTGTGTGATGGTGGGGGAGGACAGGAGGCCAATGCTCAGGAATGAAAGAGGCTGCGGAAGGGGGTTGGCAGTGGGAGGTGGGGTCTGTTGTGCTTGGCACCCCTGGAGTGCTCCTGGGGAGACGGCTCCAGGGCATCGCTCCTGCTCCCACCGCCCGGGCACAGCTCTAGTCCACACGCCGCTGCGCTCTGGACCCCTGACCGCAGAAGGGGGTGGGCAGCTCCCGCTCCCTGTCGCTGGGGACGTGACTGCCATGTCGCAGCCGGCGGGAAGGGGCTCCGGTCCCTGCCTGGTGCCGGGGCAGCCGGGGGCGTTCAGTGGCAGTGACCCGGAGAGGCCAAACACCGTCTGTGCCAGCCTGGCTCCCGTCTCCTCCCTGCTGCCGCTGCGGTTTGCTGCGACCACTGTCTCTAAACAAACTGAAAGGCGATTTCCAAGCAGGCAGCAGTGAATGAATTCTGTTTTTCTCAAGCATTTAGTGTTGCTTTCAGTTTGCTTTGATGATGTCTTCTCACAACCAGTGTAAACAGACTGCGCAACGGGGAGCACTCACATGTGTACAAGAAGCTGCACATGAAAGACAGAGGCATCTTGAAAGCCATAATAACGCTCTGAGTGCCAGTTAAAGGATTTGTCACTAAGAGCACTTTACAGATAGAAAGAACTTATTAACTAGTGTGACTAACAGCTTGCAAGGTTTAATTGATGTGTGTTTGTTGTCCTTTTATATCTCTCCTCCTCGTCTTCCTCTTGGCACCAATTCCAGCAGTTGCTGGTGCAGAGGCAGCAGCCGCTCAGCTGCCTGAATAGGTACCAGGATTGAAAGCAAGGGCAAGCCCTGCCCCAGGGCCCCGATCCGGGGCTGCCGTTGGGGCTGCAGCGGCCCCAGGAGCTCTCCCTGCCATCCCCTTACCCCCTTAGGAGCTGAGGCTGGGCTTATTTTCTTCCTCGGGGTTCTGTTATTCCTCCCTAAGTGACGCTGAGTTTTTGAAGATAAAGCTTTTCAATGCATGAATAGTATGGATAATTAATGTTTCTGCCAGACAGACTACTCATTGCAAGATTGATTGACTATTAAGGTCATAACGCAGAAGCCACCCACACGAAACAAACAGGCTAATGTTAGACTTCAGCTTAAGCCGAGAGTTGGTCAGCTGTCCACGGTCACAGTGGGGGCTTCCAGTCATCTGTCAACAAGTGATTGATTGATGTGGACACCTTCCAATCTTATTCTGATTATTCTCAGCAGCTTGCCTGGTGGCCATTTTTCAGGAGTTGGCAGCACTCAGACCTCCAAGACTCAATGCAATGACTGCACAGGGGTTAACCCTTTCCTTTGATCCGAAACGTCTTTGTTACGGGCAACAACTGCAGCGCACAAGGTTTGTGAGCCCTGATTACAGAATACACTGGGAAACTTCCAGAGATCACAGGCGGGAATGATGCTTTGACTTTCAGACATTTCTAATTGACTTGGCCCGAGTAAAGCTGTGATCGGGGATCTGCAGAGAATCCAGCTGGAGCAGAGCACATACAGCTTTGTAACCCGGCTGCTTTATCACGCTGTCCTTTGTGGGCAGTTTAATGTGCCACAGAGTAAACCGTGTGCGTCGAGGCCCCAGCAGCAGAAAGGCAAATTCTAATAACCCGTGTAGGAGAGAATTTCATATTCAGAGGGGGAAAAAAAGAAGGATTCGGATGTACTTGTTGTTGTGTGAGTGACAATGAGTTAAAGAGGGCTCTGCTGTTTTTAAGGATAGCTCCTGGTTCAGCGCTTTGAATTTACTAGGAGAAATTTGTTGCCTGGATGCTTTCTGTATGTGCGTGTGAAGATGACTTAAATATATCTCTCTGTAGTATTTTATGTACATGTTATACTTGGTGTGTGCCCACACACATGCCAGTGGGAAAGCGAAATTATAATTATGTGTGCTATATAGTGCACGTTTACAGTATGTAAACATGTTCTAGAATTCTTTTGGTTGCAGGCATGTGCTGCAGATTTCCGTTTCCATGTGCGTTTTTCAGCAGTTTTAGTCTCTCTGTTTTGGAGGGCCCTGGCGCCTGGCTCGTTCACCTGCCCGTGCACTTTCCATCCATGCTTTAGCATTCGTAATGTACCCTAAAAAGCCTGCCGCGGGGAAACATCAAAAGCCCTTTCTCCTCCAAGAGTTAGATCTTTATGTAACTCAAGTGCATCATTGCATTTTTATGGTGCAGTCCAAGTGCTGTAATGTAGCAGAGCTGGCACAGGGCTGTCGTGCACAAGATTGCGACAGGAGAGCTGTACTAAACTGCTCTGGGTGCCGGTGCATCGGCGTGCACACCTCGGGGTCCCAGTGTGGCCTGGAGGCCCTTCACGAGCCCCTAGCAGTGGCTGCAGTCCATTATTTTTCCCATGGAAGATGCCACGGCGAGCCCCGATCCAGGACCCCGTAACTTCAGCCTCTCTCCTGACCGAGCAGGTACTGGGTCGGAAGCCAAACGGAGCTGCTGGGCACTGGGCTCCTGCAACCACGGCCGGGTTTTGCTAATCCCGTCTGCTCTCCATCCCTTGCAGGTGGCGATTCGTCCCAGAGCCACACAGACGCCCGCTCAGGCAGTGCCCCCACGCAGCACCGTGGAGGCCTTGTGGCCGACTGTCCCCTGGACTCCAAGGACCATCTTCCACTGCAGGGCTGGGCATCTTCCCACTCGGAGCTGCTGCGCTGGGCCGGCTCCCTGGCAGCAGCGCTGACCTGCACCTAAGGGAGCACCGTGCCCGGTGCCCAGCAGATCCGGTAGGCTCCCGGCGGGAGGCAGGACGGACACAAGTTTCAAACAGGCTTTGCCCATGGGCAGGTGCACCACGGTCACGCTGGTGGAGAGAGCGAGGTGGGGTGTGCATAGGTTTGTGGGGGTGTGCTGGGGGCTGGTACCGCTTTGGGAGGGCTGTCTTAATTGCATGGATGCCACCAGCCAGCTGCTTTCACAGGGGCTGCCTCCCAAAGGTGTTTTCTGGAGTGAGGGTGCGAAGCGTCTGGCTGGAGGTGCTGAGCAGCCCTTCCTGCCGGCGGGACCCTCTCCTCAGCCGCAGAGGGGATGCAGCTGGGGCAGCGGCAGCAAACGTCTCCCTGGGCTCCTCTCCCCCTCCTGCTCAGCTCCCGGGGTAGCAGTGGGCTGGGGTCTGAGAGACAGATACCCGCCCGGGCAAGGTCCAGCGTGTAGGTGCTGCGGATCCCTCCCTGTGCAACTGCCTGAGAAGGGCCCGGCAGAGGCTTCTCCCCAGCCCTGGGTCAACCCCATGGCCAGAGAGAGCGGGGCTGCGCTGGGGAGGGAACAGAGTGCCCTGTGCTTGTGTAAACTGAAACAGGGGACTGAAACGCCACGTGCTCTCTGTCTGCAGAGTTTTTCCAGGGCACAGGAGAGCCACGTGCAGGGCTTCAGCCCTCTCGTCCAGGGCTCTGAGGGCTGTTGCTCTGAGTGCATGAAAGAGCAAGAATTTGTCTCCAGGAGCTTTCGCAGCAGCACTGTGGCCTTCCCCTCTCCTCCTCAGGCACCCCGGGTTAGTTCCTGCTTGGCTGGGCAGAGGGACCTTTCTGGACCAGGGGAAGGCCTCTGGTAGAAAATGAGTCCACAAAAAGCAAGCGGTGGGTTAGTTTTGTCTGTGGAGTTACTACTTATCTTCCCTCAGGAGCACAAGGTCTCGGGCATTTTCAGTAAAAGCTCTCTGCCACCCTAATACCTATGGGATGCAAAGTGCTCTGGGATTGCCACAAAGTGCAGTGGAAGTGCAGAAGTTGAATCAGTTCCCGTGAGAGACTGTAGAGCTGCTCTTCTAGCTTCTGTCGAGCAGAAAGTGGCTTGTTTGGGTGCAGTCATGCAGTGGAGAACCCAGCCTAGGTCCTTCATCTGTAACAGCCTGTGTCCTCTGCATGTTGAGCATCAGCCGAGGAGGGATGCTGCTGAGTGCTTTTCCGCTGACTGCGGGTGGTGAAGAGTTGAAAGGCACCAGCACTGCTTGCTGACAGCTCCAGCTCAACAGGGCGCATGGGGTTTCCTTGGAGCAGCCCCAAGTGATGGACCCAGAGCACTGCTGGTGGTGCTAACACCGGGACATGTGGAGCAAACCTTCACCATGCTCTGGGGAGGGTGTACCAGGGTGTCTCCTGCAACTTGTTACGTAGAAGAGAGAGATACCGTATAGTTATTTCTCCCTCTCTGATCTCCAACATGCCACTGCAGTAACTAAGATGGTTTTGTGTATGAGAGAGGCATTCTGATAGGGGTGCACTCAGGACTTGAGCCTCTAGGCTTCCCGTTAGGTCACATAAATCTAACAAAGAGTTTAAATGACTGTGGGAAACAAAGTGATCACCTGCCGTAACAGAAACCCTGTGGCTGTGCTGGCTTCCTTCCTGCCACGGCTGTCCCGTTGTCCCTCTGCTGTGCCCCGCTGCCTCAGTCCTGGTCCTCCGCTAGCCAGGTCCCAGCAGTGCACGGCTCCGAGGCCCTTGGCCAAGCTGGCAGGGTCGGTCAGCGTGGGTCCAGCGGCAGCACGGTGGCCTTGGTGCCCCTCTTGTGATACTCCACTTGCCGTTCCTTGGCCTGGTGTCCCCTGCGGGTTGGCCATCTCACCTGGGCCGCCTGCGCTGAGAGCGGAGCTGCGTTAGCTCCTGCAGCCCGGCCCTGGTCCTCCTGCCTGGCGCAGCGCGGCATCCAGGTGCCTGCCGAGCAGCCCACCGGGCAGCACCTCCGCCGCGCTGGGCGAAGGATGCGATAGCCCATGAGCTGGCAGCCGTGCTGATGCGGACAAGGGCTGGGAGTGAGCGAGCTGGTGGTGCTTGCCGTCTCCACGGGCCGCCACAAGCCTTGGTGTCCCCATGGTGTGAGCCCAGCCAGCGTGGCCTCGGGGCTCCTCCTGAGGCAGCGTTGGTATAATAACACTGATGAAAAGCTGATTAATCCTTGTAAGCGAGCCGCAATAGCTTCCCTCTAGAACTGAAGAGATTACCACTGATTTGTCATCCTGATTGTTTCAAAGAGAGGTGCAATTAGTTGCTCTAATTTAGCTTCACTTCTCACTGAGTGGCATGCCAACTGAGATGTAATCAGTAGATCTGCACGCAGTGGCAGCCACTGATGGGTGCAGCTGTGCCCGCCACCATTTCACGTGCAGAGGATGGCCGCCGAAATGGTGGAGCATCACGTGCTTGTGTTCGAGGGGCGAAGTCCCCTCGGCGCCATCCGGCCACGGAGCCGCAGGGCAGTGGAGCAGACGTGGCTCGCGCGGCCGACCTGTGCAGCAGGTGGGTGTTTAATTTTGCAGCTGCTGAGGGAGGCGGCGGGGGAACGGTGCAGGAATGGCGACCCGCTCCGAGCTGCGCTGCTGGAGCCGGGGCTCGCAGGGTCCTGTGCCGGGCCTGAGCGGGCTCTCGCAGGTTGTACAGGAGGCTCTCGGGAAGACACAGCGAGAGCAGCGAGCGCTACCCCGAGACCCCCACAGGGGTGATGGGTTGCACTGGATGTGGGCATGACGTTACACTTAGTTTTATTTAAAAAAAAAGAAAAAGTTGGGAGGAAATCTTGTATTTCTTCCTCTGCCTCCCCCAGCTCTTGTCCCTCTCCTCTGCCAGGTACAATAAAATCAATACCAGGTACAGGAGAGGGGTGGGCATTTCCCTTGAGGTTTCCCCCTTTCTGAGGACTCTCTTTACTTTGGAAAAGGTGCAAAGCCGCTATGGAAGATGAAGCGCTTGTGGCGCGTCCCTCCCCAGCCAGCGCAGCCCTCCCGCTCGCGGCTCTGGGTCAGCAGCCAACCCCCCTCTGGGTACAGGGGAGGGAACACATGGTATTTCAAAATGTGTCCATTTTCAGTGAAACAAATCACATAAAAATTCAATTCAAAATGAACAAAATACAAATGCTTTAAAAACAAAACCTGCCTGTGGCTATTTCTTGGTTGAAGCTGTCTTTTTCTTTTTTTTTTGTCTTTTTTATTTTCTCTGGGAAGGCATTTTGTTTCTGGAGCGAGCTGGCCATGCTTGCTGGGGTGGGTCTTTGGGGGGTGGCTCGGAGCAGCCCTGCGCGCTGGCCGCCGGCAGCCCATGCCCCTCGGCCCCTGGCCAAGCGCCGCACAGCTGCTCGGCTCATGTTCCCTGGCCACGGCACGGCGTGGCACGGCACTCCCTGTGTCACCGCAAGGTCGTGCTTTTCCCCGTCTGTGCGGCCCCCAGCCCCTCCGCCTCGGCCATCAGCTGTTGTCCCCCGCTGGGCTGGCAGCCCTGCTGCCCCACGGCGCCCAGGGGACCCCGCGCTGGCCATGTGGACCCCGCACATCATGTGCTAGTTCAGCCCCGGGGCCACGCTCTGCTCTGCTGCTGGGAAGGGGGGCAGTGCAGAGCTGAACCTGCCCCTCCATCGCTCAGCCCCCGCTCTGCTCCCCCCAGCACGCAGCAACACCCCGGGGCCACCGCTGTGCCCAGGCCGGCGGGTCACCCGTGGAGTGGGGGGAAGAGCCATGCTGGTGTGCAGCGTGGGGCTCGCTGGAAAACACCCTTGGAAGGGGTTCCAGTGCTGGCTGTTGGCCAGCTGTTGGCCGTGCCCTCAGCCCCTGCCCCGTGCCCTGACCCACATCCCCTCCCCGGGGCAGTCGTGTGCAGCGAGTGTGCGGCAGCCGCACGGTTGGCTCAGTGCAACAGCCTGTGCGTGGTGTATGGTGCGGTACCACTTTGGTGCCAGAGCTGGCCGGGTTGGCAGGAGTGTGTCTGAAACACCGATGCGGAGGTGAGCCCACCCGGAGCGCACCGGTCCTGCCAACTGTGCCCCCATCCCATCTTGTCCTCCTCCACGGGAGCGCGCAGTGAGCACAGCTCAGCGCTTCCCAGCGGCAGCTCTTCCCCGGCGCACGGGCAGCGGCCGGCTCGTTCCCGCACCCCCTGCGCCGCTGTCAGTTGATCCGAAGGGCAGCCGGGGTCTCGGCGGTGCCAGGTGGGCTGGGCCGGGCAAGTGCCATCGGCCGGGACACGTTCCCCTTGCTTTTCCTGGCTCGGGTCAAGGTTGGCCTCCGTGAACTGGCTGAGGGACCGTCTGGCACAAGGAGCACCAGCGGGACATTTTCAAGTGCTCCTGCTCCTCTCAGCTAAATATAAGCCCCAGTAGGAAGCCTACCTCTCGCTAGTTTTATGTTTCTTGCCTCTGCCTCTGCGCTTCCTAAACCTGGCAGCAGGCCCAGCTGTCTCCAAGTCGAAGATGAAAATACCCTTGCAAATCCTACTCATAAAAATACCTGCTGTATTCCCAAAACATGCCTGAGATAGCTTCCAGAGAGGATGGGGAGCTAAAATAAGATGCATGAGCTCAGAGCCCCATTTTCCACTGGCCCCATGGTTCCCGTCGCTGCAGCGCACCGTGCTATGGACTGAAATGGAAGTGCTGCAGTGCGGGGTGGCCGCGAGCTGGGGACCGCACGAGCCGCAGCTCTCCGCGGAGCAGAGGCTGCCGCAAAGCTCGTGTGCACCAGCAAAACCGCGCGCGCTGTGCTCAGCGGCTGGTTTGCACAGACTGGGTGATCGCCCCGACCGGCAGCGTTGGCCTCGGTAGAGGGTCCCCGAGTCTGAGAGCGGGATACAGCGCTGTGGGGTAATGTTTGGTCCCCAAACTTAAAGTAAATGAAACACCCGGTGAAGGGCAGCGGGAGGCTGCTCTGCCCCAGGAGGCCCGCGTGGCCGGGCTGCGCTGGTGGTGGCACCCACCGCGCTCTGCTGCAGCCCTCGGACCTCCCCGTGTCGCTCCGTGGCAACCCTTCAGCAGCGGGGACGAAAGGGGAGACGCAAATCCGTCGCGCCTGCCAA
Source organism: Anarhynchus alexandrinus (assembly GCA_008711295.1). NCBI lineage: Eukaryota > Metazoa > Chordata > Aves > Charadriiformes > Charadriidae > Anarhynchus > Anarhynchus alexandrinus. The sequence continues at coordinate 1,681,915 of VUYV01000156.1, read as the reverse complement.
AAGGCACAAGGCTGCGGCACAGGCACAGCAGCGGGTACCGGGGAGGAGCACGAGCCACGGCTCTGCCTCTGCGTGCCGGGCAGCCCCCGGGCAGCGGGACGAGCCCTGGGAGCGGTGGGAGAGCCGCCCGCACAGCCGCCGGGTCCTGGCGGGGGCACACTCGGTGGAACAGGGTGTCCAGCTACCTGGGAGCCTAAATCTCAGCCTCGTCTTCTGCCGCTGTGAATCTATCCCAGATCTTTTCGCACTCAGACATCTTTTTTTTTTTTTTTTTTTCCTTTTTAACAACCCACTGCTTCTATTTTGACGCCAAAACATTTCCTGGATCAGACACAGATGTCCCCACAGTCACGTCCTGCCATTGTCTCTGCTCGGCCACTCCAGGCTGCCCGCAGAGGCGGAGGCAGACGTGCCCGCTGGTTTTCCCCTCACCGTAGGCAGGAACGTGGCGGTTGTGAGTTCTGGGCAGGGAGAGCGTCCGCCTGCCCGGAGCGGGGTCCAGGGCCGGCAGCGGAGCCACTGGCTGCTCTGGGCACCCAGGCTGGGGCTGGGGCGGTCACAGGGGCACAAAACCCTCAGTGGCCATCAAAGGTGTCCTGCTGCACCTCCGCGGTGTGTGCCCCCAAACACGGCCATCTGCTCACATCAGAGAGCCCTCCTCCTACCTGCCGGGCTCCGTGTTAAACCAGGTGGGGTCTGCTTGTGCCCGTAAGGCTCCGTGGGGCAGGCTGCTCCGCACCGTGATGCTCCGGAGGTCTTGTGGGATTTTTGTTCCTGAAGGAGGATCACCTCGCAGTGGTGAGCTCCATGGGGAGGAAAGCCCTTTCGGGCTCAACAGTGATGCTAATGGGCGCTGGGTGGCCCTTGTGTCCCCCCTGGGCACCACGATGGTGACCTGGCAGCGTGCGGCAGCACGTGGGTCGTGCAGCACGGCGCCCCTGTGACAGCGTTATTGCTGGGCGCTTCCATGGATGCTCTGAGCTGAGCTTTATTTGGCAGGGCAAACGCTGTCACCTCTCTTTGGACAATTACTTCCTGAATATCATTTAACACTGGGCTGGATGGCAATATTCAAAGTTAACCACTCCACTTGCATTGCCTTATATGTCAGCAAGTGCTACTTAATGATCTGTGAATGGAGGGAATGCTGGGAATGGGACGGACCGCGTGTGAAATATCTATCCGGAGTCTATAAATAATGCAGCCTCTTTATGCTTTGCACAGTTCGGAGCTTCATGGGAGGAGCATCTTCCCGCTATGACTGGAAGAGCCTGTAAGTGATTTGGGAATGAAACAAAGGCGATGAACGCAAAGAGAGGGACCGTTCAGTTTGTGAAATATCCTGCAAATGCGCCTCAGCCACTCCCAGCCAGCTCCTGCGCCACCACCAGCGCCCCACGGGCTGTGCCCGCGTGCACCAGGACGTGGCCCCTGACACGGACCCTGCACTCACTGACCATAAAAACAGCCACAGGAGTGGGGGCCCTGCCTCCCCTCCCGCGGCTCTGCCTCTCATCGCTAATTACAACGGCACCGGGGCTGCCCGGGTGCGGCGTGTTCTCACGGGCACCGGTTGCTATTCCCAAGAGAGCAGCAGTGTCCCCGGCGGTGTCAGCCCCGGCTTGAGGGCTCCCCCGTCCGCGGCTGCCGCGAGCGCTCCCTGCCCTCCGCTGCGTCTGTGGCGGTGGATTTCTGGCTCGCTCCCTTTTCCTGCTAAGGGAAAGACCTGGCAGTGGGGAAATAAAGGCGGGTTTCTGTTAGAGTGGCTTTCTGTCTGGTAGGTTTTCTAGGGCAATGTGTGGGTTTCCCTGCGCATTTGGAAGCCGCCAGTTTTTGTTGGAAATGCCAGGCGGAGGCGGGCTGCATCAGCCTTGCCGCAGCGTGGGTGTTCAGCAGCCTTCGCTGGACACGCCGAGGTTGTCTCCTCCGAGATGCGCTAACAGCCAGGGAAAACCACGGCCGCCGCGCGCAGACACGCAAGCGAACGCTGCCTTTCCCTGGCGCTCGCATGGCCGTTTCCTACCTGCCCGTAGAGGCGACCTGCCCCTGCCGGGCTGGCACTGCTCCTGGCCACCGGTGCCACGGCCGGCACGGGGCGGCTTCCCGGGCACGGAGCGTCCGCTCTGTCTGGGCAGGGAAGGGTCACATGAATTTGATCAATTATGTGGTACGTTTCTGTCATAAACAAATATTCTGTCATTGCTCTGCATCTCTCGTGAAATTTACTGTACGGGGCGCTCGCAGTGACGTGTGTAATTAATAACTGCGAGGCAGGAATGAGCTGGTGTTGCACCAGGGCGGCAACGATTAGGAAAAGCAGAGCCTGTCTCCGGCGCAGCGCCGGTGTTATCTGCCGCGGAGCAGGTGGAGCAGCCCCAGCGCGGGGGCTCGCGGCCGCGGCCGTGCCTGGCTTTTATTTTTAACACCCTGCTCCCAGGCGGTGACAAGCCTTCGCTAAGTGAGGTAATAGCCAATTGATTTTGTTCCGTTTTGCAGTGGGCAGTAATAAATCACACGGCTTGTCAGGGGGTGTTTCATGTTTTCAGTGAGAGTGTGCCAGCAATTAACCATCAGAAAGCTCTTGTGGCTCTGCTCTTGAAGACGTGGCTGTGGCCTGAAACTCAGGAATGCGAGGCCCTCTACCACCAAAACAGAGCGGCTGTGCTGGAGGTTTACAGGGAGGTTTTATTTCCAGGCTCCGGAGCAGACTGAGCAGGAATTGATTGATGAGCGGGAGGAGCAGCCGCCCCATTCAGGGGTACGGCCGCCTGCGAGGGGACATGGGGAGGGTGGAGCTGTGGGACATCCCCATCCCCCCCCTGCCCCCATCCCCACCCTCA